>RWGZ01001192.1:950150-969326 GCA_009725065.1 Utricularia reniformis | reverse complement strand
AGAAGCGCAACTTTACAGCATACTCATGTTCTTCACCAGATTTCCTTTCTTTAAAATAGATACCAATGCCGGCTCGCCCGGCAGACACCGATCCATCGACAAAGGCGTCCCAATATTCCTGAATACCCAATTCCTCCGATCGAGTCATCTCTACTATGAAATCTACTAACACCTGGCCTTTAACGCTCGCCTGGAGATATACTCTATCTGATACTGGCCCAATTCGATATTCTACTTTGCTAGCCTACCAGAGGCATCAATCTTTGATAGCACACTTCGGATAGGCGTCCCACAGACGGCGCCAAACTGATCTAGTCTAAAAATATGTTGGGTATTTATTTTTAGATCAGTCAATTTATAATTAATTCGAAATTAGGTTGTTGTGGGGACACGAGCGATATACGAGGTTGGGCCCACAATGTGTGGGCTTACGTCCTCGGGAGAGCGAAGCTCTACCTTGGTTTCCACTATAATATTCGGAGAATACAATTACAAAGAGATGATAATGACGATACGGACGAAAACGGCTCGAAAAACGATCAAATCTGCAATCACGTTCCACTGGACGCGAGTGAACAGTGCAGACGGACAGGTTGTTCGCGACGAACGCGATTGGGCGCGAGGAGGCACTGTTCGCGGGGAATCGATGACTGGTCGCGAGTTGGTTTGGCTGGCCACTCGTCGCGAGTTGGTGACTGGTCGCGAGTGTGTGCTTGGTCGCGACTAACGCGGTTGGGCGCGAGGTGGAGGACTCGTCGCGGCTGATCAGGAATGGTCGCGAAAAGTGAGTTTGGTCGCGACTGGGAGATCAGATTTTGCCTTGGGAAGCGTGATAAAAGTCCGAATCCTTTCTCGAAGCCTTGTGACTCCTATTTATAGAGGAATTTAGCCGAGAACTCACCCTCTTGGGCCCATAAGCCTAGTCTACCTCACTTAACCCAAAATGATTAAATATTCCTAATTATGATATAATAAATGCCATGTTGATCTCGAAGCCTCAGGAACCAACCCGGACAAGGTATTAGTCGGAAATACGATCAGAAAATTCCCGAGAACCTCGTATATTGATCCTTTGCTTTTAGATAGCGAATTCGCAGCTAGACAACATTATTGCACCTGTTCGGTGCACTCCCGGTGGCAAATGACGAAAATACCCTGGCTTCGCCCGGGGCCGAAATGGCCTGAAGTATCTCAAAATGCTTACAGAGGCTTTATATGTCGCTCGACAAGCCAGAATTACGAGAATACCACTTGAGAATGCCATCCGATAACAATATGAGAATACCGGAAATACCGAGAATACCGAGAATACCGAAAATACCAATAACCACGTTAGACGAGCTCCCGGGTGAGAATAAATACAAGAGAATATACCCGGGTAATATCACAACTATATATCATATCTGAGTTTTTAAGAGAAAAGCAAATTCTATCTTAATAGCTTCTTTCCAACACGATGAATTTGAAGACAAAACTACATAAGGGTAAGTCAAAGATATTTATCAGTTTGATATTTATCAATATGATAACACATAATAAACATCAACATATGATGTTTCTATCATTTGACATTACTCTATCTCAAACTCTCAATATATATTATAATTTTAATATCTCTCATAGTGTTACGAAGAGTTATTCCGGATAGTGGAAATTTTTCTTTAAAAAAATCAAATTCTTTGCCTCAAGAATAGTGTTGCACTCAATGATACCGTTTCTTATCACAAAACGATTCACTACACTATTTCAACATAATTTATAAACATTTAATTTGATGTTATAAATAATCTCTATTTATTGATATAATGGAAAGACATTCACATAATACCCCCACATTTTGTGATATTTAAAGTTTAGATTAAATCTTCCAAAATTGCACCAATCAATAAATATCACAATTCAATTAATCAAGTAAATATATATGTATCAATTAAATAGTGTAAATAATTGATAATCAAATGATGCCCATGAAAATGCAATTCATTGATTCTAACAAAAAAAAACTAATGTTAAAAAAAATATCCAATATTCTTTTCAAATCTTGTAAAATGGATTTGTTTTTTTTAATTGAAATATTCGATTTCTACAACTTTTCAAAATCAACAATTCAATGATATTTGAAAATGATTTGAATTGAAATAAAAATCTTGTATTTCTTCAAAAAAAAATAACTTAGAAATTAGTTATATTTTTAAATATTTCAGAAAATCAATAATTAATCATTCAGGGCAATAAAATGAGTAAATTAATTCAATAACTGAATCTCCTAAATTTCAGCATAAAATAATAAAATTAAGACCTATTCTTAATTTTATTTAGAAAGAGTTAAATGGATCATACTTTTATTCATAAATAAAAAAGTGCAGCAATAATACAATTGGTTTAAAATTCATGTAATCTATTTTTTTTTAATATTACTTTTACCAAAAAGAACAAAATTCATTTTTTAAATAAAAAATAATTCGTTCTAACCATCCAGTCGTAATGACATTGAACTTAAGAACAATTCCGGCAAAACCGATGTTCTCCAGGTTACACAAGCAGCAAGCTCCCTTGCTCNACATGTATTCGTGATGTTAGCGTTTATTTAGATTGAATTCACTAGGTTTTACCAAATTTATCATTTGTATGAATATCATTTGGCTCTTTTTTCACATTGTTCCACGTGTTCTAAGTGTAATGATTTTGATTTCAATTAAACTTGAAATAATGTTGTTAAAACATGAAAACATGTTGTTAGAACAAAGAATAACTTGGTTATACCATGATTTATTTGATTAAACTATAGTTTAAATGCTTTTGGCATGAAGTCACGTTGTTATTACTTGTACGTTCATTCCGTTTTCGAACTTACCTTTTTTGTATATACAACATGTATTCGTGATTTAGCGTTTATTTAGTTTGAATACACTTGGTTTTACCAAATTTACAATGTTATTTGTATGAATATGATTTGACAGATTTATCACATAGTCCCACATGTTCTAGGTGTTATGATTTTGATTTCAATTAAACTTGGACTGATTTTGTTAAAACATGAAAACATGTTGTTAGAACAAAGAATAACTTGGTTATACCATGATTTATGTGATTAAACTATAGTTCAAATGCTTTTGGCATGAAGTCACGTTGTTATTACTTGTACGATCATTCCGTTTTCGAACTGACTTTTTTTGTATATACAACATGTATTCGTGATATTAGCGTTTATTTAGTTTGAATACACTTGGTTTTGCCAATTTTACAATGTTAATTGTATGAATATGATTTGACTCATTTATCACATAGTTCGACATGTTCTAGGTGTTATGATTTTGATTTCAATTAAACTTGAATTGATTTTGTTAAAACATGAAATCAAGTTGTTAGAACCAAGAATAACTTGGTTATACCATGATTTATGTGATTAAACTATATTTTAAATGCATTTGGCAAGAAGTCACGTTGTTATGACTTGCACAATCATTCCGTTTTCGAACTAACTTTTTTTGTATATACAACATGTATTCGTGATGTTAGAGTCTATTTAGATTGAATTCACTTGGTTGTACCAAATTCATCATTTGTATGAATATCGTTTGACTCTATTTTCACCTAGTTCCACATGTTTTAGGTGTGATGATTTTGATTTCAATTAAACTTGAATTGATGTTGTTAAAACATGAAAACATGTTGTTAGAACATATAATAACTTGGTTATACCATGATTTATGTTATTAAACTTGATCTCGTCTAAAAATGTTTTAGAGTGTTTATTTTTAGATCAGTCAATTTTTAATTACTCGAAATTTAATTTTTGTGAGGACACGAGCGATATACGAGGTTGGACCCACAATGCGCGAGCTTACGTCCTCGGGAGAGCACAGCTCTACCTTGGATTTCACTATAATAATCAAAGGATACAAGTACAATCATGAGATAATGATAATCCGAATGAAAACGGTACGAAAAACGATTGAATTTGTTCCGCCACGCCGAAGTTGTTGAAAACTCGCGAGTAGAGGGCAGGCCTCGAGATTTCGAACCAAATCTCGCGAATAGTGATGTAATCAAGTGAAAACTCGTGAATGTAGGCCTGGCCGCGAGATTTCAAACCAAATCTCGTGAATAGTGATGTAATCAAGCGAAAACTCGCGAATGAATGCCAGGCCGCGAGATTTCTAACCAAATATCGCGAATAGTGGCTCAGGGTGAGCTGGTCGCGAGTTCTCACACAAAAACTCGCGACTCGCGACTTTTCGAACGAAAAGTCACGGATACCGAAATCTCGCGAATACCGAGTTTAATTTAAGCTAGAAACATTCCTTAGGAAGCGTGCCTATAGTCTGATCCCTTTTCTAGGGCCTAGGATCTTGTATTTATAGAAAAAACTCGGCCCAATAAGTGAACTTAAGGTCCAAAAGCCCAATCTTAGTCAAATTAGCCAAACTTACTAAGAAAATATCCAATTAATCCGGAATAAGTGTCACAATGCCACGGAACTTCGGGACTCCATCCCGGTCGAGTGTTTAGTCGGAAATGCGATTAGAAAATTCCCGAAAACCTCGTATATCAGTTCTCTGCCTACAAATAGTGAATTCGCAGCCACATAACGCCATTGCACCCGGCCGATGTGCTCCCGGGTGGCAAATTACGAAAATACCCCTGGCCCCGTCCGGGGCCGAAATAGCCCAAAAAACTTACAGAAGCCTTATATAGGGTCCAACATGCCTGAATTACGAGAATACCCTCAAAAACGTCTCGCGATAGACATATAAAAATACCGAAAACCCCACATAGCCACGTCGGACGAGCCCCGAGGTTAACATAATTACATAAATAACCTCGGGCAATTTCAATAGTCCCCTGGTTTTCAGATTCAGATTCTGAGTCGTATACCACATTATATCAGCTCGTCTATAAATCGAGAACTCGCTCATATACTTTTAACAATACCATGAATAATGTCAAAGTCATCTCGTTATTACCTACGGAATCAGATTCCAAGATGAATTGAGAATTTCATGGTTCTTCAACTCGGAGTGTATGCTCTTATACGTATCACTCTTTACTTTGCATACTAGTGCGCTTCGTTATTAACTGCAATTCTGATGCATCGCTTCGATTTGTTAGTATTACTCTATCGAATTTAGAAAACATTTCTCAACTGTCATCAAGAGGTTTTAGTTCCACCTTGGGGCTTTCGCTTTCTTCTTAGTCAAAGTCTCGCTTTTCATAACTTTGAGTGTTCGCTCGACTCCTTAACTCCATAATTCAATCTTATTCCCGTCGTATCATATATTTTTTCCCACAAAACATCCAGTTCATATATTCTTTCCCCTGCATATGATATCCCCATGTTCGAACAAGAACATCACTTCCTCATCTCCGCCAGGAGGTCGGTACTTACTCCTTTGTCAGTCTCACTATTTCGGGGCAACTATTATAAGGTTAAGGTAGATCATGTGCATCTTATATATGCAGCTCAATTACTAGCTATTTGTAAAGACTATCGTCTATATAGCATGTTTGCATTCTTAGTAAGGGGCCGTTGAAATAAACAAGGCAATGTGTTTAACATGAAGAGTAACATTTGAACTCGAGGTCGAGTTCCCAACTCTGAGGCGAAATGATGACTT
Organism: Utricularia reniformis; assembly: GCA_009725065.1. Classification (NCBI taxonomy): domain Eukaryota; kingdom Viridiplantae; phylum Streptophyta; class Magnoliopsida; order Lamiales; family Lentibulariaceae; genus Utricularia; species Utricularia reniformis. The sequence goes on along the minus strand of RWGZ01001192.1, from coordinate 963,708 downwards.
ATTGTCCCTTTTAGATAGGATCTCATAACGAGTAAAGTGTCTCTAGCCGAATTCTAAGTATACAATGTAGGGCTCAACTCGATAATAGCTTTGACGGTCGTCGAATATTATGTAAACATACCGATCGAGTTAGGGTCGTTACCTTCCCTCTATTCCTCATAAGAAGGCCAAGAAAAGTCCTACTTTCGTCTTACACCCATATGTTTCCTTTGATAAAAGAAGTCCCGATTCTATATGAGATTGATACTCTCCATCTTCGAATTTAAGATTTGCTTATGCTTGGTTCCGTCTATAATAAAACCTTACAACTCAATCAATCTTGATGGATATTGCTATGTTCGTGTTATCTCGAGTAAGAAAATCTATGCCGTCCATAAAACGTCTTTACAATATCTCCAATGGTAAATAATATAATCCATGTCATGCTCGCAATAATTCTCTAAGCCGTATGACCGTAAATAGCTACGCACGTGTTAAACAATAACATGCTAATATGTATCTCTCATAAATAATGAACCCGAGCCATCCATGAAATACTTAAAGCCCATTCGCAATGTTTTGAAATAGTCTACTCCTTTATGGAGTAATTACCTGATCACTTTCGTACAGATCCCGATTAGGCGTCTCTCATCGTATGAGACCGTAACACAAGTTTCCTCGCCATACATAAGGGAATGACCCTTGATTTTCGCACTTCATTTAAGGGAGCGATCTTAAAACATCCAGGCCAGCTTCTTGGTTCTTTTAACCATAACAAAAGACACGAGACGGTCATGAGACAATTACTGGATACACCATTTATACGAAATAAAAATGCATGCTCATCCACTTAACATAGATTCATCATGTTCGTCGCTGACATAAATAAGCACCCAACAATAACTTGACTCTATCTCTTTGACTTATCCACATATCATCCGGAGAACGGGCGAGGGATACAACGTTGTTCGAGACAAAGATACCTCTTCATGTGAGGCAGTTTTCACAACTTATCAAATGACTATTTTGTGCTATGGACGAGACAAACGTCTTTCTCTACATCTGTCCGAAACAAATCCACATCAAATACCGCTTTAGAATCTTTCTCGAGAATTTTTCTGTATAGATTTGCTCATTCACCATTAAACAAGCTGTCGTGTCGTAAGCTATGAAAGCTACCAAAAATGAGACCTCTTAATCATCAAATGGGCAAATATCGATGTCATTAAATTTCCTTATATGACAAACATTTTATCCATAATATTCTTTGTTGTGGGATACTTTTTCGATCACTTTGATCATAACTGTGAGTCACCAGTCGTAGAAGAATTAAGTTGAATTCATACCATATGGTGAATATTTGGCTACTCTAATAATTTCTCTGAATGAAAACCATGAAAATGATCCATCATCAAGTAAATATATGTGCAGATGATTAAGCCTAAATGATTGGATTTTCGAACCAATAGTCTCTNATACCCCTGTCCCGTCTGGGGCCGAAATGACCCGAAACATCTCAAAATGCTTACAGAGACTTTATATGGGGCCTAGCGGGCCAGAATTGTGAGAATACCACTTGAGAAAGCCATCCTATAAAAAAACCAAAAATACCGAAAATACCAATAAAAGTGTCGGACGAGTCCCCGGGTATTGATAAGTGCAAGAAATATACCCGGGTAATATCAAAAACCATGAAAACGATCCATCATCAAGTAAATATATGTGCAAATGATTAAGCCTAAATGATGGATTTTCGAACCAATAGTCTCTTGGTAGGGGTATCATTTTTCAATTTCTGTAATACCTGAGATTGCCCGATTATAACTAACGAGAATTGATACCATAAGGCCATCAATTGGTCAATTTGACGGTCAATGAATATACGTCTTTGCAAATAATGAAGTATGTGCCATGGGAACGTACTAAGTTGGTTTAGCGAATGAAGTCATGTTATAATGTGGCTTCATAACTACACCGCTAATACACTCTTCTCTTGATATTAAATAACTTAATAGTCCTCGTCATTTAATGAAACTTCCTTTCATTTCTCTTCAATTTCTCTGATCGCCTTAACAAAGATCTAATATCGAATAATCTGAATCAAGAAGATTTTCTCCCAAAAATAATAATAGCTTGCCATATGATTAGTTCGCCGATTCAGAATAAATACTTCTTCGGCATGACTTGGCGAAGAGGTATTTCAAGAATATGACAGGGATTCTAGATAATCACCTAAAGTTTATACGATATTTTCGATCTTGGGTGCGAGTCCCCAATAATCATAACGTTTGTTGAATGCAAACCATAAAGCGACTATTTTCCCGTTTCCAATCGTTTTTTCAAATGAAAACCATACGCACGATCGCAATCAGAGAGTAAGCGCTCGGACATCCCAATCGCAATAAAAAATGCTTGACCTTTTAATTGGTTTCGCTCCTAATGGACGATGGATAGATAACCAAGCAAACGCGTGGTTTGATATTTTCTTGGACAATAAATAACGCGATTTCAACAGGGTAATCAGCCATGAATTCTATGAAAAAAGGACATCTATGTCGCACAAACAACATTTAGTATTTCTCATAAAAATATGTTCTCGACGAACTTGCATTCTAGTTGAGTATAAACATGCACCTCGGCATGCAATGTCCCACAGGTATAAACTTGCACGCGTGGTCGACATATCATAGGGTCTCACGAAGCACCCAAAATTGACTTGCATGTTGTCTCCGGTATACACTTGCACCCGGCGCTATAATACTTTCGCCTCCGGTATATACTTGCACCCGGGGTCATCACACTCTCGCCGCCGGTATATACTTGCACCCGGGGTCATCACACTCTCGCCGCCGGTATATACTTACACCTGGGGTCATCACACTCTCGACCCGTCCATAAGACGGAGTCATTTAGCCCGTCCATAAGAAGGTGCCATCGCATTCTCAACCCGTCCAAAAGACAGAGTCATACGGCCCGTCCATAAGACGGTGCCATGCGGAAATGAACCATCCTCCGACGAGGGCGCGACCCTCGCCGGCGTGTCATGGAGGAGTCAGGTATATACTTGCACCCTGATTTGCCACGGAAATATGCTCGGTTCTAAGCCGGCTAAATCACAACATACAAGGCCCTTAACATATTCCAACAGTCATTATGTACAGACGGTTCTGCCGCGGACAGGAAGACTCATCATGTTCAAAATATTTTGACACAGTATCTAATTTGACGAGTTTGAAAATGATCGACTATAAGACAGGTGGTACACTGCATTTCTAATCTAACCTATTTAATCTATTCCATCCTCCTTCATGCTAAAATGCAGTGGACCTACTCCTATCTTACCAGTCCCCTAGTCGATCGAATTCATGTCGTCGAAAAAGATACTTAAAAAATTAGAATATGACCACAGAAAGAGGGGAAATTTTTATTTTCAAAAAGATCGATGAGTCACGTCTATACATAATACTTGCGCAGATTGGTAATATGCCAAGTCCGTGGCAGCTCCTCCCCGCTTATATTTGCGATCTTATACGTTCATTCAGCCATCACCATAATAATCTCATACAACATTCAACGTGCAACAATGCTTGACCACTGTAATCTCATCTTTCTTTAATCACAAGTCACCAAAATGTCAATAATAATGAACGAGCTTGTGATTAAAATATCTCCACATGAATTTTTGCCCTCGTTATGGCGTTATCAATTCATCGATACTTTGAATTCCCACATATTTAAGTAGATTAATAGCGACATGAATGCCCATATGTGTGACACCGTATGCGATAATAATCCTCACGCCCTTCACTCGTGACTTTCTCCGAAAATTGTGTTAAGTATCTAACATCGAAAATAGAATCAAACATTAGAAGGAGTGCCCACTGTTTCTGCTAGACATAATAATTCTTGCATAATTCACTTGTTCGCTTTATGAAGAGCTTCATTGCATTATATGACACCATTTACTTGTGAATCCCAAACTAGTAAACAATACGATCATGAGGAAACTTCCCATTCCATGTTCCCAAAATCGGGATCCTTATTCACGTTATATACGTTCAATGGCTCATTTCAATACCATAATGCGTAATTCCCTCATGTCCACAGCCATCGCGAAGGCCCATACTAATGTCAGTCCCCATGTGTCAAAATTTCGCTTGCGATATTCGCCGTAGATACTCAGGAGAAACTGACCCAATTCCAAATTAACTCGCAATATTCATCTTATCATCTTCTCATACTCAACATAGTCGCTGAAAAAAATCACTGTATTAAATGTTCTTAGCTTGCATAAAATGAACGACGAAGATACGATTACACGGATTGGTCCTCATCTTGACATTTTATAATAAATAATCTCGATCACACAATTCACTGGGCTGTACAAAATATCAATCTCGAAAGCAAAACTACCCCACGAATGCATAGAGAGCGTTTCAGTAAACATCTTTGCTTATCTACTTGGAAACAGATATACTTTTACATGATGATCTGAGGATAAATCCGTTATCACTATCATATGCGAATAAATAAAGAATCCCTCGAGCAGAAAGATAGACTTTCCATTAATGGATAATATGTATCATGAAATCGAACAATACAATACAAACTCTGTAGGCAACGCTCGACTTTGGAGCCATCAAGTAGGTCCGAGACTGATTACATGCATTTCATAGGTTCAACGAGCCATGCTTGCAATACGATTTCTACATCTTCAATAATTATGTCTTCGTTTTAACGGGAGACATAACCATATTCGTTTTAACTGGAGACATCTTCAATGACTTCATCTTCATTGTTAAAAATCCCCTTAATAATAGGGGTTCCATCTTTATGCCATTTTCTCCTTTTCTTCAAGAACAAAANAGTTAGGGTCGTTACCTTCCCTCTATTCCTCATAAGAAGGCCAAGAAAAGTCCTACTTTCGTCTTACACCCATATGTTTCCTTTGATAAAAGAAGTCCCGATTCTATATGAGATTGATACTCTCCATCTTCGAATTTAAAATTTGCTTCTGCTTGGTTCCGTCTATAATAAAACCTTACAACTCAATCAATCCTGATGGATATTGCTATGTTCGTGTTATCTCGAGTAAGAAAATCTATGCCGTCCATAAAACGTCTTTACAATATCTCCAATGGTAAATAATATAATCCATGTCATGCTCGCAATAATTCTCTAAGCCGTATGACCGTAAATAGCTACGCACGTGTTAAACAATAACATGCTAATATGTATCTCTCATAAATAATGAACCCGAGCCATCCATGAAATACTTAAAGCCCATTCGCAATGTTTTGAAATAGTCTACTCCTATATGGAGTAATTACCTGATCACTTTCGTACGGATCCCGATTAGGCGTCTCTCATCGTATGAGACCGTAACACAAGATTCATCGCCATACATAAGGGAATGACCCTTGATTATCGCACTTCATTTAAGGGAGCGATCTTAAAACATCCAGGCCAGCTTCTTGGTTCTTTTAACCATAACAAAAGATATGAGACAGTCATGAGACAATTACTGGATACACCATTTATACGAAATAAAAATGCATGTTCATCCACTTAACATAGATTCATCATGTTCGTCGCTGACATAAATAAGCGCCCAACACTAACTTGACTCTATCTCTTTGACTTATCCACATGTCATCCGGAGAACGGGCGAGGGATACAACGTTGTTCGAGACAAAGATACCTCTTCATGTGAGGCAGTTTTCACAACTTATCAAATGGCTATTTTGTGCTATGGACGAGACAAACGTCTTTCTCTACATCTTTCCGAAACAAATCCACATCATATACCTCTTTAGAATCTTTCTCGAGAATTTTTCTGTATAGATTTGCTCATTCACCATTAAACAAGCTGTCGTGTCGTAAGCTATGAAAGCTACCAAAAATGAGACCTCGTAATCATCAAATGGGCAAATATCGATGTCATTAAATTTCCTTATATGACAAACATTTTATCCATAATATTCTTTGTTGTGGGATACTTTTTCGATCACTTTGATCATAGCTGTGAGTCACCAGTCGTAGAAGAATTAAGTTGAATTCATACCATATGGTGAATATTTGGCTACTCTAATCATTTCTCTGAATGAAAACCATGAAAACGATCCATCATCAAGTAAATATATGTGCAGATGATTAAGCCTAAATGATGGATTTTCGAACCAATAGTCTCTTGGTAGGGGTATCATTTTTCAATTTCTGTAATATCTTAGATTGCCCGATTATAACTAACGAGAATTGATACCATAAGACCATCAATTGTTCAATTTGACGGACAATGAAAATACGCCTTTGCAAATAATGAAGTCTTAGCTATGGGACCGTACTAAGTTGGTTTAGCGAATGAAGTCATGTTATAATGTGGCTTCATAACTACACCGCTAATACACTCTTCTCTTGATATTAAATAACTTAATAGTCCTCGTCATTTAATGAAACTTCCTTTCATTTCTCTTCAATTTCTCTGATTGTCTTAAGAAAGATCTAATATCGAATAATCTGAATCAAGAAGATTTTCTCCCAAAAATAATAATAGCTTGTCATATGATTAGTTCGCCGATTCAGAATAAATACTTCTTCGGCGTGACTTGGCGAAGAGATATCTCATGAATATGACAGGGATTCCAGATAATCACCTAAAGTTTATACGATATTTCCGATCTTGGGTGCGAGTCCCCAGTAATCATAACGTTTGTTGAATGCAAACCATAAAGCGACTATTTTCCCGTTTCCAATCGTTTATTCAAATGAAAATCATACGCACGATCGCAATCGCAGAGTAAGCGCTCGGACATCCCAATCGCAATAAAAAATGCTTGACCTTTTAATTGGTTTCGCTCCTAGTGGACTATGGATAGATAACCAAGCAAACGCGTGGTTTGATAATTTCTTGGACAATAAATAACGCGATTTCAACAGGGTAATCAGCCATGAATTCTGTGAAAAAAGGACATCTATGTCGCACAAACAACATTAAGTATTTCTCATAAAAATATGTTCTCGACGAACTTGCATTCTAGTTGAGTATAAACATGCACCTCGGCATGCACTGTCCCATAGGTATAAACTTGCACCCGTGGTCAGCATATCATAGGGTCTCACGAAGCACCCACAATTCACTTACACGTTGTCTCCGGTATACACTTTTACCCGACGCTATAATAGTTTCGCCTCTGGTATATACTTGCACCCGGGGCCATCACACTCTCGCCGCCGGTATATACTTGCACCCGGGGCTATCACACACTCGCCGCCGGTATATACTTGCAGCCGACGCTATAATACTCTCGCCTCTGGTATATACTTGCACCCGGGGACATCACACTCTCGCCGCCGGTATATACTTACACCCGGGGCTATCACACACTCGCCGTCGGTATATACTTGCACCCAGGGTCATCACACTCTCGCCACCGGTATATACTTTCACCCGGGGTCATCACACTCTCGACCCGTCCATAAGACGGAGTCATTTGGCCCGTCTATAAGACGGTGCCATCGCATTCTCGACCCGTCCATAAGACGGAGTCATTCGGCCCGTCCATAAGACGGTGCCATGCGGAAATGGACCAGCCTCCGACGAGGGCGCGACCCTCACCGGCGTGTCATGGAGGAGTCAGGTATATACTTGCACCCTGATTTGCCACGGAATTATGCTCGGTTCCAAGCCGGCTAAATCACAACAAACAAGGCCCTTAACATATTCCAACAGTCATTATGTACAGACGGTTCTGCCGCGAACAGGAAGACTCATCATGTTCAAAATATTTTGACACAGTATCTAATTTGACGAGTTTGAAAATGATCGACTATAAGACAGGTGGTACACTGCATTTCTAATCAAACCTATTTAATCTATTCCATCCTCCTTCATGCTAAAATGCAGTGGACCTACTCCTATATTACCAGTCCCCTAGTCGATCGAATTCATGTCGTCGAAAAAGATTCTTAAAAAATTAGAATACGACCACAAAAAGAATGGAAAATTTTATTTTCAAAAAGATCGATGAGTCACGTCTATACATAATACTTGCGCAAATTGGTAATATGCCAAGTCCGTGGCAGCTCCTCCCCGCTTATATTTGCGATCTTATACGTTCATTCAACCATCACCATAATAATCTCATACAACATTTAACGTGCAACAATGCTTGACCACTGTAATCTCATCTTTCTTTAATCACAAGTCACCAAAAAGTCAATAATAATGAACGAGTTTGTGATTAAAATATCTCCACATGAATTTTTGCCCTCGTTATGGCGTTATCAATTCATCGATACTTTGAATTCCCACATACTTAAGTAGATTAATAGTGACATGAATGCCCATATGTGTGACACCGTATGCGATAATAATCCTCACGCCCTTCACTCGTGACTTTCTCCGAAAATTGTTTTAAGTATCTAACATCGAAAATAGAATAAAACATTAGAAGGAGTGCCCACTGTTTCTGCTAAACAAAATAATACTTTCATAATTCACTTGTTCGCTTTATGAAGAGCTTCATTGCATTATATGACACCATTTACTTGTGAATCCCAAACTAGTAAACAATACGATCATGAGGAAACTTCCCATTCCATGTTCCCAAACTCGGGATCCTTATTCACCTTATATACGTTCAATGGCTCATTCCAATACCATAATGCGTAATTCCTTCATGTCCACAGCCATCGCGAAGGCCCATACTAATGTCAGTCCCCATGTGTCAAAATTTCGCTTGCGATATTCGCCGTAGATACTCAGGAGACACTGACCCAATTCCAAATTAACTCGCAATATTCATCTCATCATCTTCTCATACTCAACCTAGTCTCTGGAAAAAAAACTCTGTATTAACTGTTCTTAACTTGCATAAAATGAACAACGAAGATACGATTACACCGATTGGTCCTCATCTTGACATTTTACAATAAATAATCTCGATCACACAATACACTGGGCTGTACAAAATATCAATCTCGAAAGCAAAACTACCCCACGAATGCATAGAGTGCGTTTCAGTAAACATCTTCGCTTATCTACTTGGAAAAAGATATACTTTTACATGATGATCTGAGGATAAATTCGTTATCACTATCATATGCAAATAAATAAAGAATCCCTCGAGCAGAAAGATAGACTTTCCATTAATCGATAATATGTATCATGAATTCGAACAATAATGGCTTTCATTCCCGTCAACAAACTTTCATTCTTCCGAGTGAAATAAACTATAGGTTTTTGTACTCGCCCTCTCTTGGTTGCTGGTTCAAAGATCACGATTATATCTTCATATTAAATCAAAACTATTATAATATCCGCATATTCTTCCATATTGACCAAACGTTTTTATTCGCAAGTCCCTAGTGTTGACTGAATTAGTTTGAGAATACCGCAATTGTCCGCAATCTCTATTTTGAGAATAAGAAATTCCGCTCATAACAACGTACTAAACATACTCGTTTTATTACTTGGAAACTTTGGGTGTATATCCCATTACTAGGTTGAATAGCATGAGTCTTAGCTTCACCGACCATCAAAACCTGTGTAGTACCAAGAGCGGACACTGCAAATGTGACACGTCACGTAATACTCCTTTCAACTATTTCTTGGAAGGAAATAATTACTCCACCCTTTCATGTCAATAGAAGGCTCCGCATATATGATCAATTTAATGAGACTCACTTTCATAACATCTTAAATCCTCTCTCTTAACCGGTCTAAGGTCGGTCCACCGAAATTCGACCTTTTGTAATCTCCTACTAACATTATTATGACCATTCTTTCTCATCATCAAACTCAACTAAGGCAGCACTTATGATTTCTTTGAATGCGCAAAACATAAACCCAAAGGTTTATGATGATGAGTGGAGACATAAACGAATCGATGTTTATATAACACTTTCAACCTTCAAAAGAAACCTGAGTATGTACTTATCAATTTATGTTTCGCTTGCAAACATCATAGACCAAGAAAAAATTTAGTCTTTCATTAATAACTCACATCTAGAAAGATTCCACATCACTCAATACTTCATCAATATACTGAAGCACTCGCTTGAATATTGGAAATGATTACTTACATACCATTTTTTATCTATATACCATTATTATTGACTTCCACACATTCATCTCCCCACATCTTTAAATATTGATTTCATCGACCGCTAGTCCGTGGCATCTAGTATCTTCAAACCAAAAGGCAGAATTGGAAAACTTCAAGCCGACAAACTTAGACAATATATCAATGTCAACAATAGATTCAGGTACTCCGACCATGCTTCACAGAACTAAATAAAAACAATACAAACTCTGTAGGTAACGCTCGACATTGGAGCCATCAAGTAGGTCCGAGACTGATTACATGCATTTCATAGGTTCAACGAGCCTTGCTTGCAATACGATTTCTACATCTTCAATAATTATGTCTTCGTTTTAACGGGAGACATAACCATATTCGTTTTAACGGGAGACATCTTCAATGACTTCATCTTCATTGTTAAAAATCCCCTTAATAATAGGGGTTCCATCTTTATGCCATTTTCTCCTTTTCTTCAAGAACAAAACCATATCATGTTAATACACTTGATCTTACATTTAGAATGCCACTATAAGATGCATGTCTTCGCACTAGACACCGTCGTATCGCTTCGAAAGATAACACTAGGAACATATCTTGCCGACACATGATCTCCCTTCTACTTCGGAACATACTAATAGAGCGATCAAAGTGGAGTAGGGATATGATAGCTCCGAGTAGATTTAAAACACTTATTCTAAGAGAAAAATTATAATAGATGATAGGAATATCCACCACTACGATTTCCGTTATATATCCACCACTATAATAAAGACCTTGATATCTCCTGATATCCCAATGTGACATGGAGAATAACAAATCGTTTGAAGGCAGTAAAACTGTTGTTAAACAAAACTAACTCAATACGCTGCTTATTAGTTGAATGCCAAGACCTTTGCTAGAATGCACACATGGTCAAGATACTCAATAGCTTAATAATGTCACAGGTTAATCAAGAAAAAACGCTCAATAATCATACATTTCCGGACGAATACCATTCCGGATGATAAATAAAATAACACAAGTTTGATATCTCTTTTGTGAACTCCAATAGGCATAGTTATATAACGGTTGATACTTCTGAAAACTCAAAAAACATAATTCTCAAATATCTTTAAATAACTACTTAGCATCATGATGAATACATTCTATGCGGCATCCATTCTGGGTAACGAAGTAAATGGAACACATGAAGCATTCACGATAAAATAAGAATAATTCGAACGAATAACATTTCGGATGATTAAGAAAAATAATTAGGTGCTCTCTTCGACATAGAGTTCATGTTATTAATAATTTGATCATCTAGTATAGATTAAACTTCAACCATTGAAGCTCAGTCGTTTCAATTAATTCCAAATCCTCAAGCATAATTCCAAGAGTTGCGAGAGTGTTGAAGGGGTTTCATTAATGCAGAACCACACGATTCAAATAGAGAACACTGGTAGTTAAAGACATGACCCATTTTTTCGACCAAAAATTAATCACCAATGAAAACCAGGGCGATTTGACTACTCCACAACATGCTCGAATCTACTGAATGATTAGTAAGAGACTTGATAGAGATGCTCGAATCCACTGGATCCACTAAGTAGAGATGTCGAGACATAAATATATGCTTTATAAAATGAGAAGACGAGACCATCTTTGAATAATATACTTCCACTCGGGAGTTTCATTTTATGATTTTATCATAACCTCACGCATTTCGTGGTTATTTGTTGATTAATAACTTGGTCTTTTAAGCACATCTTCACTATCCATACTTGAAGCTTCTCCTTATGTCACAATAAATACATTTATTCGCGAACGTCTTATCTTCCATACTAGTTTGCCTTTTGTGATAATAATTTCTCGATGCGTTGTATTCCCAAAAACTTATCCTTCGATGACTGTCTTATCATTTNTCACGATAAAATAAGAATAATCCGAACGAATACCATTTCGGATGATTAAGAAAAATAATTAGGTGCTCTCTTTGACATAGAGTTCATGTTATTAATAATTTGATCATCCAGTATAGATTAAACTTCGACCATTGAAACTCGGTCGTTTCATTTAATTCCAAATCCTCAAGCATAATTCCAAGAGTTGCGAGAGTGTTCAAGGGGTTTCATTAATGCAGACCCACACGATCCAAATAGAGAAGATCGGTAGTTAAAGACATGACCCATTTTTTCGACCAAAAATTAATCACCAATGAAAACCAGGGCGATTTGACTACTCCACAACATGCTCGAATCTACTGAATGATTAGTAAGAGACTTGATAGAGATGCTCGAATCCACTGGATCCACTAAGTAGAGATGTCGAGACATAAATATATGCTTTATAAAATGAGAAGACGAGACCATCTTTGAATAATATACTTCCACTCGAGAGTTTCATTTTATGATTTTTTCATAACCTCACGCATTTCGTGGTTATTTGTTGATTAATAACTTGGCCTTTTAAGCACATCATCACTATCCATACTTGAAGCTTCTCCTTATGTCTCAATAAATACATTTATTCGCGAACGTCTTATCTTCCATACTAGTTTGCATTTTGTGATAATAATTTCTCGATGCGTTGTATTCCCAAAAACTTATCCTTCGATGACTGTCTTATCATTTTAAAACTCTTCAATATGCGTATTTGTGATTTCTCTGTCCGTCACGACAAATACTCGTTCATTCATCAATCCTCTCAATTCGATGCTAGTTTTTGCCGCAAATACTTCTGAAAGGCAAACTCTTTTCAACTCCACAATATAAATATCGAGATGTTATACGACATGCACAATCTTTTGATTGCCAAATCCACTAGAGTCTCAGTAAACTTCGTTAATCTCGGAGCCTCGAGCGTAAAACTACTAAAGTGTTTGATATTTCGAACGAACCATCTGAAAGCTGATCGACTTCTTACAAGGTCTCTATAAAGATCATTAATAATTCTCGAATGAATAACTAGAGAATCTCATTGATAATGCAAAAAATAGGTAACCCACATCATGAATGTCGTACTTCGACACGATATGTGATTTTGAACAAACTGAGTACATATTGAGTAAGCTCCCACGAACTTATGACGTCTTGACTAAGGTCATGTTGAATAGATCTTATGGAAATCACTATAATCTTTTATTGGGTAATGGAGTCAACTTCCTCGACCTCGCTCTCGGGCATTCCTTCCACCGTATAACTCAACTCATCAAGCTAATCTTCTTGAAAAACCAATCAACACAGGACGCCAATCGGAACTGTAATGAAAATATGACAAAATATTTGGGACTGCTGAGTCCCCGGTGTCATTGCTTGTAATAGAGGGGCAGGCGTATATAAGAGATCCACCTTTCTTCCGTTCAATCATGGCGAGAAATATACTTGGAACTGAATAAATAGACTTGCAACTGAATACCAACAAGGTTTGCATATCGGGCTTTGGTAGAGATACATTTGATACTTGATTTACGGCAATGGCAGGTGACCATAAGTATACAATCTATCATTTCCTGAATA
>RWGZ01001192.1:925327-948813 GCA_009725065.1 Utricularia reniformis | reverse complement strand
ATTGCAGTGTTGAAATCTCGCGATTTCGAGTGAAAGTCTCGCCTTGGGAGATGCGAAAAGGATCCAACCCCTTCTCAATGCCTTAGGACCTCTATTTATAGAGAAATGTAGCACAAAACACAAGCTTAGGCCCAAGAGTCCAATTTCATTAGATTAAGCCCAAGACACCTCAATTAATATCCAATTAAATTAGAACAAATACCGTTCCGAAATATAACTTCGGAAATGCGTCTCGATCCAGAATTAGGCGAGGATATTGATGAGAAAATACCGGAGGACCCCGTAAAATAATCCACTGCTTCCAGATAGCGAATATGCGGCCACATAACATCATCGCACCTGACCGGTGCGCTCCCGGGTGGAAAATTACGAAAATACCCCTGGCCCCGTCTGGGGCCGAAATGACCCGAAACATATCAAAATTCTTGCAGAGACTTTATATGGGGCCCAGCAAGCCAGAATTACGAGAATACCACTTGAGAATGCCATCCGATAAAAATATGAAAATACCGAAAATACCAATAACCACGTCGGACGAGCTCCCGGGTAAGGACGGATACAAGAGAATATACCCGGGTAATATCAAGTGGCAAGACCCGAGAAAGGTAGAATGTACTACAACGAGGCATTGAAGAAGGCTGGGATGAACAGTTTCACGGGGGTTAAGATGGGGGACGCGGAGGTGTGGATTATCCGCCTTGAGGAGAAGTTCGAGCTGATCGAAGCCCCAGAGGAGCTTAGCGCAGGATTGGCCCCGCTATGGTTCGACGGTAGCACTGCCCGATGGTGGGGGAGCGTGTCGGCCTCACTACCGAAGGATGGACCCATCCCTTGGGAGAAGTTAAAGAATGCATTCTTGGATTACTACGTACCGAAGGGACTTAAGAAAGATAAGACGGCCGAGTTCGACAGATTGACTCAAGGAAACCTCCCCGTAATGGAGTACATGCAGGAATTCATAGAACTAGGCAGGTACGCCCCCGAGATCATGGGGAGTGAACAGGAAAAGATGCACTGCTTTACAGAAGGGCTGAATGAGAAGGTGAAACTGACTATGTACTGCCGCGACGACGAAGAATTCTCGAGTTTGGTGGCGGCGGCAGTCGGAGTAGATGGAGGATTGTGGAGAATGGATAAGGAACGCACCAGAAGCTCTGCGAGGAACGAAGTTCAGGGACGGGGAGAATGGAAAGGAAAGGTCACTATGGAGAGTTTCGGATCGGCCCAAGGACCCACGATCAGGCCGCTGTGCGCCAAATGCGGGAAGAATCATTTTGGAGAATGCCGAGCAGGAACCAACAGTTGCTTCAAGTGCGGCCAGGAAGGACACTTTGCTAAAGATTGCCCGAAGAGGAGGAGGATCGAAATCGGGGTAACCGAAAACAGGGCAAGGGAGAGGATTACTGGGAATGCTCGAGTGTTCGCTGTAAACAAGGAACATGCCTCGTGGCACGTACACTACTTATTAATGGCTTTACAGCTTCCGTGTTATTTGACTGTGGGGCGACACATTCGTTTGTGTCGGAGAAGTTAGCGAGACGGTTTGGGATAATGGGAAGTAACGCTAAAATCAAAGTTAAAACACCGGGATCCAAAGTTATGGAGGCAAACAGAATCTATAAAGGGTGCACGGTGGAAGTGGACAAAGTGCGGACAGAGGCAGATTTGATTGAGTTGGGGGATATGGGATTCGATGCCATACTAGGAATGGATTGGTAATCTAAATACGATGCACATGTGAGATGTAGGGAACGTACGATCACTTTTAGTACCTGGTGGGAAGGGAGAAAAGATATGGTCGGAAAACCGATTATGAGTGAGGATGAGGAATATAAGGATCGATCGAACTGGTTAGTGTTCGTCACGGCAGAGAAGGAAGGGACGCCATTGAAGTCCGTTCCAGTGGTTTGTGAATACAATGATGTATTTCCTGACGAACTACCGGGTCAGCCACCTCAGAGAGAGGTGGAAATGGAAATAGAACTACTCCGGGGAACACAACCGATCTCCAAGGCTCCGTACAGATTGGCACCCAGAGAAACGCAGGAACTGAAACAGCAGATTGAATCGCTACTGGAAAAATGATTTCTTAGGCCAAGCAACTCCCCTTGGGGAGCACTAGTGTTATTTGTTAGAAAGAAAAGCGGCGAGTTGAGACTGTGTTACGACTACCGGGAGTTAAACAAGGTCACGATAAAGAACAAGTATCCGTTGCCTAGGATCGACGACTTGTTTGACCAGTTACAAGGTGCGAAGGTGTTCTCAAAGCTACACTTGAGGTCAGGGTATCATCAGGTCCGAGTAAGAGAAGGAGACATACCAAAGACGGCCATTTGAACGAGGTACGGACATTACGAATGCGCGCTAGTACCGTTTGGATTGACTAGTGCCCCAGCAATCTTCATGGATTTGATGAATCGAGTATTTCGACAGTACCTAGACAAGTTCGTGGTGGTATTCATTGACGACATCCTAGTTTACTCTCGCAACCAAGAGGAACACGAGCAACATCTGAGAATAGTATTACAGACTCTCCGACAAGAGAAGTTGTATGCCAAATACAGCAAGTGTGAATTTTGGATGGACACCATTGCTTTTCTATGCCACGTGATATCAGCAGGAGGGGTGACGGTAGACCCAACAAAGATAGAGACAGTGACGAATTGGCCCAGACCGACAAATGCTCGTGAAGTAAGGAGCTTCTTGGGATTGGCCGGGTTATATCGGAAGTTCATCGAGGGGTTCGCAGAGATTGTGAAACCGTTGACAAATCTGACCCGAAAGGAAACGAGGTATACATGGGATGAGAAATGTGAAGAGAGTTTTGAATGTCTCAAAACGAAATTGACATCTGCACCGATACTAGTATTACCCACACCAGGACATGACTTCACGGTATACAGCGACGCATCGAAGGAAGGGCTCGGGTGTGTACTGATGCAGAGAGGGAAAGTTATAGCATATGCATCCCGCCAATTAAAGATACACGAGTTGAACTATCCGACACACAATTTAGAATTAGCTGCGGTGGTATTCGCACTCAAGATTTGGAGACATTACCTGTACGGTGTGAAGTGTGAGATATTCACCGACCACAAGAGTTTGAAGTACCTATTCACTCAGAGGGAGTTTAACATGAGACAACGGAGATGGTTGGAACTGATAAAAGATTACGATCTGGACATTCAATACCACCCCGGAAAGGCAAACCAGGTAGCCGATGCACTGAGCATGAAGACTCATGGCGTGCTAGCCAATATGTTGGTAAGGGAAATGGAGAACCTACAACTGGAAGTGGTAGAGTCGACCACAGTCATGTTAGGGACGGTTACCGCGAAGCTAGGGATACTGGAGGAGGTACTAGAAGCACAGATATCAGACCCCGAGAAACCCGTAACGCGAAAAGAGGGAAATATAACCGATAAATCAGAAATAAGCAAAGGAGGCGATGGGCTAATCCGAATGAATGAATGTGTATGGGTACCAAACAGGCCAGAACTAAAGAAAAAGATTATGGCAGAAGCACACAGTTCAGCTTTCTCAGTGCACCCAAGAAGTACTAAGATGTATCGGGACCTAAAGNCCCTAGTTAGCGCAATAAGACAGAGACAGACGGAGAGGGAAAACTCCGTGCAAATGGAACCAGTGGAAAGACCCGAGAAGGGTAGAATGTACTACAACGAGGCATTAAAGAAGGCTGGGATGAACAGTTTCAAGGGGGATAATATGGGGGACACGGAGGCGTGGATTATCCGCATTGAGGAGAAGTTCAAGCTGATCGAAGCCCCAGAGGAGCTTAGGGCAGGATTGGCCCCGCTATGGTTCGACGGTAGCACTGCCCGATGGTGGGGGAGCGTGTCGGTCTCATTACTGAAGGATGGACCCATCTCTTGGGAGAAGTTTAAGAATGCATTCTTGGATTACTACGTACCGAAGGGACTTAAGAAAGATAAGAGGGCCGAGTTCGACAGATTGACTCAAGGAAACCGCCCCGTAATGGAGTACATGCAGGAATTCATAGAACTAGGCAGGTACGCCCCCGAGATCATGGAGAGTGAACAGGAAAAGATGCACCGCTTTACAGAAGGGTTGAATGAGAAGGTGAAACTGACTATGTACGGCCGCGACGACGAAGAATTCTCGAGTTTGGTGGTGGCGGCAGTCCGAGTAGATGGAGGATTGCGGAGAATGGATAAGGAACGCACCAGAAGCTCTGCGAGGAACGAAGTTGAGGGACGGGGAGAATGGAAAGGAAAGGTCACTACGGAGAGTTTCGGATCGGCCCAAGGACCCCCAATCAGGCCGCCGTGCACCAAATGTGGGAAGAATCATTTTGGAGAATGCCGAGCAGGAACCAACAGTTGCTTCTAGTGCGGCCAGGAAGGACACTTTGCTAAAGATTGCCCGAAGAGGAGGAGGATCGAAACCGGGGTAACTGAAAACACGGCAAGGGAAAGGATTACTGGAAATGCTCAAGTGTTCGCTGTAAACAAGGAACATGCCTCGGAGGCTGAAGACGTCGTGGCAGGTACACTACATATTAACGGCTTTACAGCTTTCGTATTATTTGACTGTGGGGCGACACATTCGTTTGTGTCGGAGAAGTTAGCGAAACGGTTTGGGTTAATGGGAAGTAACGCTAAAATCAAAGTAAAAACACCGGGATCCGAAGTTATGGAGGCAAACAGAATCTATAAAGGGTGCACGGTGGAAGTGGACAAAGTGCGGACAGAGGTAGATTTGATTGAGTTGGGGGATATGAGATTCGATGCCATGCTAGGAATGGATTGGTTATCTAAATACGATGCGCAGGTGAGATGTCGGGAACGTACGATCACTTTTAGTACGCCGTGGGAAGGGAGAAAGGACATGGTCGGAAAACCGATTATGAGTGAGGATGAGGAATATAAGGATCGATCGAACTGGTTAGCGTTCGTCACGGCAGAGAAGGAAGGGACGCCATTGAAGTCCGTTCCAGTGGTTTGTGAATACATTGATGTATTTCCTGACGAACTACCGGGTCAACCACCTCAGATAGAGGTGGAAATGGAAATAGAACTACTCCCTGAAACACAACCGATCTCCAAGGCTCCGTACCGAATGGCACCCAGAGAAATGCAGGAACTGAAACAGCAGATTGAGTCGCTACTGGAAAAAGGATTTCTTAGGCCAAGTTACTCCCATTGGGGAGCACCAGTGTTATTTGTTAGAAAGAAAAGCGGCGAGTTGAGACTGTGTTACGACTACTGGGAGTTAAACAAGGTCACGATAAAGAACAAGTATCCGTTGCCTAGGATCGACGACATGTTTGACCAGTTACACGGCGTGAAGGTGTTCTCAAAACTAGACTTGAGGTCGGGGTATCATCAGGTCCGAGTAAGAGAAGGAGACATACCGAAGACGGCCATTCGAACGAGGTACGGACATTACGAATGCACGGTAGTACCGTTTGGATTGACTAATGCCCCATCAATCTTCATGGATTTGATGAATCGGGTATTTCGTCAATACCTAGACAAGTTCGTGGTGGTATTCATTGACGATATCCTGGTTTACTCTCGCAACCAGGAGGAACACGAGCAACATCTGAGAATAGTATTACATACTCTCCGACAAGAGAAGTTGTATGCCAAATACAGCAAGTGTGAATTTTGGATGGACAACATAGCTTTTCTAGGCCACGTGATATCAGCAGGAGGGGTGACGGTAGACCCAAAAAAGATAAAGACAGTGACAAATTGGCCCAGACCGACAAATGCTCGTGAAGTAAGGAGCTTCTTAGGATTGGCCGGGTATTATCGGAAGTTCATCGAGGGGTTCGCAAAGATTGCGAAACCGTTGACAAATCTGACCCGAAAGGAAACGAGGTATACATGGGATGAGTAATGTGAAGAGAGTTTCGAAAGTCTCAAAACGAAATTGACATCTGCACCGATACTAGTATTACCCACACCAGGACAGGATTTCACGGTATATAGCGACGCATCGAAGGAAGGACTCGGGTGTGTACTGATGCAGGGAGGGAAAGTTATAGCATATGCATCCCGCCAATTAAAGATACACGAGTTGAACTATCCGACACATGATTTAGAATTAGTTGCGGTGGTATTCGCACTCAAGATTTGGAGACATTACCTGTACGGTGTGAAGTGTGAGATATTCACCTACCACAAGAGTTTGAAGTACCTATTCACTCAGAGGGAGCTTGACATGAGACAACAGAGATGGTTGGAACTGATAAAGGATTACGATATGGACATTCAGTACCACCCCGGAAAGGCAAACCAGGTAGCCGATGCACTGAGCATGAAGACTCATGGCGTGCTAGCCAATATGTTGGTAAGGGAAATGGAGAACCTACAACTGGAAGTGGTAGAGTCGACCACAGTCATGTTAGGGACGGTTACCGCGAAGCTAGGGATACTGGAGGAGGTACTAGAAGCACAGATATCAGACCCCGAGAAACCCGTAACGCGAAAAGAGGGAAATATAACCGATAAATCAGAAATAAGCAAAGGAGGCGATGGGCTAATCCGAATGAATGAATGTGTATGGGTACCAAACAGGCCAGAACTAAAGAAAAAGATTATGGCAGAAGCACACAGTTCAGCTTTCTCAGTGCACCCAGGAAGTACTAAGATGTATCGGGACCTAAAGACGCACTGGTGGTGGAATGGAATGAAAAACGAGAATGCAAACTTTGTGGCCAAATGCGAAAACTGCCAACGAGTTAAGGCCGAACACCAATGCCCGGGAGGCGAGCTACAACCCTTGGAGATCCCAGAGTGGAAATTGGTTAGCATCGGCATGGACTTTGTGGTAGGACTACCCAAGAGCCCACGGAAGAACGACGTGATATGGGTGGTGGTGGACCGTCTTACGAAGGCGGCTCACTTCTTAGCAGTCAAGACAACGTACGGAGTGGACAGGCTAGCTAGAATATATGTGGATAACATAGTCAAGTTACATGGAGTTCCAGTAAACATCGTTTCAGACAGAGACCCGAGATTCACGTCTAGATTTTTGCAAAGATTACAAAAATCGCTCGGAACTCAGTTATGCATGAGCACAGCCTATCACCCGCAGACGGATGGTCAGACCGAGAGAACCAACCAAATTATGGAGGATATGTTACGCGCATGTGTGTTGGAGTTTAAGGGAGGTTGGGAGGATTTCCTACCGCTAGTGGAATTTGCGTACAATAATAGCTTCCAGAGCAGCATTGGCATGGCCCCATATGAGGCATTGTACTGGAGAAAGTGTCGTACACCGCTTTGTTGGGATGAGGTGGGAGAAAGAACGACCACAAGGATGGAATTGGTGGAAGTCACCATTGAAAAGGTGGCCGTGGTACGAAAGAACATTAAGGCGGCACATGACCGATACAAAAGTTGGGCAGACACAAAAAGNTTGTTATGATCTCCGATGCTTCCCTACAATTCGTAACATATTTTAGTACTACATCATTCATCATCATCATTTTTTTGACGTTATCATCATATTGTTGACTGTTTGGTTACCGTAGACCCTTCGTATCTCTCTCCTTCACGATCCGACGTCGAAATGCGACGAAAACACCCTAATTGTGTATTTCCGCGATAAAATCCTTCTATTGCTCAAATCCGCGAAAAAATACTCTAACCCTGAAATCCGCGACAAAACAACACGTAATTTAGTTTCCGCGACAATTTACCAAGCTTTGAAAATCCACGACAATTTTCCTCTTTGAAATTTTCCGCGATAATAATCAACATGGGAATTTCCATGACAAAGTTCTTACCCAGAAATTTCCGCGATAAAAATTGCTGTGAAAATTTCCGCGACAAAAAGACACTGATCATGAAATTTCCGCGATAATTTGATGTTTTGGCGTTTTCCGTACGTTTTTGCGGTTTAGTGATAAATGGCTTGGTTTTTGGGCTTTCTAACCCCTATTTATAGATGTTTTAACTTCCTTAATTCACATTTTGACCCCTCCTTCTTTTTCATTTTTCCCCCTCCTTTATCTCATGTTTTTCATTTAAATCTTTTCGTTTCCTTTTACGTTCTTTCGTTCCCGTATCCCTCATTATTTCCCTTCTAGACTTTATCACTATATTTCCTATTATCATCCCGACATACCTTTTTCTCGGCTATTACATAATGCCCCAGAAACTTTCCACTTCGAATGCCGATGCAACATTTAGCAGGATTGAGCTTCAAACGGTATGTTCGACATACTTCAAAACACTAAGTCAAATAGGAAATGTGGTCTTCATCATTCAACGACTTAACAATCATGTCATCCACGTACACCTCCATTTCTTTTCCTATTAAATCATTGAAAATTAAATTAACTAAACGCTGGTACGTAGCCCCAGCGTTCTTTATTCCGAACGGCATTGCAGTATAGCAAAAGACACCAAATTGGCGTCACAAATGTAGATTTTTTCTGATCCTCCTTAGCAAGAAAAATCTGGTGATATCCGGAGTACGCATCCATGGTGCTCATCATAGTGCTCCCTGCGACAGCGTCAACTAACTTATCAATTTGTGGAAGGGGGTAAGGATCATATTCACAAAATTTGTTCAGCCATTTGTAATCCAAGCACATTAGCCATTTTCCTCCTGCCTTTGGCACCACAACGGGATTGGCCACCCACTCTGAATATTTTATCTCTTTCACATATCCAGCAGCTACTAACTTTGAGGTTTCTTGTCCAATGATCTCAACAACCTGAGGCGAAAAACGACGCAACTTCTGTCTTACCAGTCGTGCACTGGGATGGGTATTGATTCGGTGTTCCATCACTGCTCTGTCTATGCCACACAAGTCCTTCGGGCTCCAGGCAAAAATCTCAGCATTATCCTTTAATAACTTGATCAGTTCAACCTCAAAAGACGGAATAAGATCCAAACCGATTAGAGTAGTCTTTTCACAATCTCCTGGAATAAGTTCCACGGCTTTGTACTCTCCTGGTTCCATGGCCCTTCTTGGCTCCCGTAAATCTTCAACAACATGGACAATAGATCGGCAAGCCGAAACATAGCAGGAGCGTGCGGTTGCTTCATCGACGTTTATGGTAGCGATCCCGGCCGTGGTTGGAAATTTGAGCTTCAAATGGACTGTAGAAGGCACGGCTTCAAATGCATTAAGCCCCGGTCGTCCCAACATTACGATGTATGCCATATCCATGTACATGGCCACATATTCCAACATTTAAGTTCTTGATTTTTTCCCCGATCCGATCGTGGTTGGCAGAATGATTTTTCCGAGGGGGGTGACCGATCGTTGGTCGAAGGACCACAATGTCATTTCTATGATCTGTAGGTCAGTCACACCAATGCCCATGGAGTCGATCACTCCCTTTGAGAATATATTACAAGAGTTCCCCTGGTCGACCAAAGCTTGGAGACTAAGCATGTTCATGAAAACTTGTTGAACTGT
The DNA here is from genome assembly GCA_009725065.1 of Utricularia reniformis. NCBI lineage: Eukaryota > Viridiplantae > Streptophyta > Magnoliopsida > Lamiales > Lentibulariaceae > Utricularia > Utricularia reniformis. The sequence continues at coordinate 939,386 of RWGZ01001192.1, read as the reverse complement.
TTATTGGTACATGGATCGTACATCTCCTATAGTGAGGAATTGAGTATCTTAATATACAAATCGAGGAGTCGAAGGATAAGCTTTTGGGAATATAACACATCGATAAATTATTATGACCAAAGAAAAACTAGTATGGAAGATAAGACGTTTGTGAATAAATGTATTTATCGTGACAGAAGGAGAAGCCTCCAGTATGGATAGTGAAGATGTGCTTAAAATGCCAAGTTATTAATCAATGAATAACTTAGGAACGCGTTAAGTTATTATATAATCATGAGATGAAACTCAGTCGTTGAGTTGTGTTATTGAGAGACGACCTCATCTCCTCGTTATTTGAAACGTATATTTATGTCTTGATATTCCTTCTCAGTAATCAAGACATCCCTAATAGTTACATGGACTATCAGACCTCTTACTCATCACTCAGTTGATTCGATCATGTTTGTGGAGTAGTCAAATCACCCAGGTTTTCAATGGTGATTAATTGTTGTTAAAAAAATGGTCATGTCTTTACCGACCGGTGTTCTCTATTTTGATCATGTGTGGGTCTGCATTAACGAAAGCCCTTAAAGAGTCTCACAACTCTTTTAATTATGGTTGAGCTTCAATGGTTGAAGTTAGATCTCTACTCGATGATCAAGTTATTAGTAACATGAACCCTATTTTAAAGAGTGCATCTAATTATTTTTCTTAATCATCCAAGATGGTATGTGATCTAGTCTAAAAATATTTTGAGTATTTATTTTTAGGTCAGTCAATTTAAATATTACTCGAAATTAAATTTTTGTGGGGAAACGAGCGATATACGAGGTTGGGCCCACAATGTGTGAGCTTACGTCCTCGGGAGAGCAAAGCTCTACCTTGGTTTCAACTATAATAATCGAGTGATACAAGTACAATGAGGTAACAATGAAAATACGGGCAAAAACGGCTCGAAAAATGATCGAAAACGCACAGTCGGGCTCGAAAAAGTGGCTGTCGCGAGTTGTGGTCAACAACTCGCAGAAAACACTGTACTAGCAACGCAGCTGGCACTGTATGAGCAACGCAGCCGACACTGTACGAGCAACGCAGCCGACACTGTACGAGCAATGCAGAGAACACTGTACGAGCAAGAACTCGCGAATAGTGACTGCAGGCAAGAGTTCTCGCGAATAGTGATCCAGATGAGAGTGGCCGCGAGTCTCGGTGCGAGTTCTCGCGAATAGTAACCCAGATGAGGGTGGCCGCGAGTTTCGGTACGAATTCTCGCGAATAGTAACCCAGATGGGGGTGGCCGCGAGATTTGGTACGATTTCTCTCGAATAGTGGCTGAAAAACGAAGTCTCGCGATTTCGAGCGAAAGTCTTGCCTTGGGAGATGCGAAAAGGGTCCGAATCCTTTCTCAATGCCTTAGGAATCATATTTATAGAGAAATCCAGCCCAATCAATAAGTTTTAGGCCCAAGAGCCCAATTTCATTAGATTAAGCCCAAGTCACCTAAATAATATCCAATTAAATTAGAACAAATGCCATTCTGCAATAGAACTTCGGAAATGTATCTCGATCAAGAATTAGGTGGGAATATCGATGAGAAAATACCGGAGAACCTCGTAAAATAATTCACTGTTTCCAGATGTCGAATATACAGCCACATAAAATCATTGCACCTCATCGGTGCGCCCCCGGGTGACAAATTACGAAAATACCCCTGGCCCCGTCAGGGGCCGAAATGACCCGAAACATCTCAAAATGCTTACATAGACTTTATACGGGGCCCGGAGAGCCAGAATTGCGAGAATACCACTTGAGAATGCCATCCGATAAGAATATGAAAATACTGAAAATACCAATAACCACGTCGGACGAGCTCCCGGGTAAAGATAAACACAAGAGAATATACCCGGGTAATATCAATAGTCCCCTGGTTTTCAGATTCAGAGTCTGACTCGTAAACCATATATCAACAGCTCGTCCCGAAAGCCGATTATTGTTCTGGAGCCCCGCCGAGGAAATCCTTAGCACGATTGAAATTCTCTCATCGATACGATCGTTTTGACACTAAGCACGTCAGATTCTGAGCTCGGGTGAAAATTTTGGGTTTTTCCGACTCGGTATTCTGCCCCTATAAATACACTGTGATCTCCCCCTGTTACAGTAGTTATTCGCGGAAACACAAACTCTGTCGCGACATTTCGACCGATTTCTCGCGAATACTCTCATAGCACAGTGACTCGCGACTTTACGATCGATTTCTTGCGACACCTCTCAGAGGACAGTGACTCGCGACTTTACAAACGATTTCTCGCGACAGCTCTCATTGCACAGTGAGTCGCGACTTTACGAACGATTTCTCGCGAGACAATTAATAAAATCAGGAAAAAATTATAAAAATTTGCAAATCCTAAATTCCGAGAACTTCACATCATGTCCTCCGACTCCGCTCGTTTCTCGAACTCCGATGCCTCGTCCTCTCATTCCTCGGACTCCTCATCCAACTCGGGGAGTTCCAATTCGAGTCTTTCTGCTTTTCGTTCTCCAATTACGAACCCTTATCCTCATTTCTTCGATCGACTCACACATCTCGAGAATACGACCGGTCCTCGGAGTCCTGCTGTCAGTGCCCTAAAGTTTTTTGATCGGCCGTTTACCATGCACCCTCGAAAATGGAATTCTCTGGTGGAATATTACCACCTCCCTTCCGATTGTGTTCTATACAAGCCGGGTCCTTCTGATCGAATCCTGCGTCCGCCGGTTGGCACCCATATGATTTGTCTCGAATACCTAGAGAGCGGTCTCCGCTTTCCGCTTCACCCTTTCATCTCCGCTCTCTTGACCGCTTTAAACGTCCATCTTTTCCAACTTAACCCAAATGCAATATCTTTGGTGGTTGCCTTCATCATCTTCATGAAGACCAACGGGATTTCGACAACCGTCGATAGCTTTTTCCAAATTTTCCAAATCAGTACCGCTATCCATTATGGTGCCCAGGGCTGCATCTTTTTTCGCCAAAGGCACAAGAAATGCCCCTTCCCATTCTCTACTCCTCACTCGAATCATGACTGGAAGAAGCATTTCTTTTTTGTCACTGGTGTGGGTTCCACCAGATTATCCGTGCTTAGTCTTCCCTGGCGGTTCCCAATTGAAGGGGAGCCTTTCCTTCCAGAGTCTTAATATCCTATCCCGCGATCCATCACTCCTAAGGCTTTGGAAAGGATACTTGCCGCGTGCGCTACATCGGATGGTACTGACTGGACTCCGAAGACGCTATTCTATGCCCCGATCTTGGTCGCCTACAACATTCTTCCGGCCCCTACCCATTTTAGTAGGGGACTATTAGGTATCTAGACCATACGTTAACACATAAACCATCTCAACACCTCTCCCTCGATAAGCACACCTTCCTAAAACCAGTGTATATATGTTCTTCAACCTTTTTAACTGTACTTCTCACGCGACTTGCTTGTTTTGCAGATAAAATAATGGTTCCACCTGAAGGTCGTTCGAGATTAGGCGATAAACTGAGATCACTCCGTAACCTTGTTACGGAGAAGGATGAGCTGATTTTCGAGATGGCGCCCGGATCTCGGAACCGCACTGCCGCGGACGAGTTGGCACGGAGCTTGCAAGAAACTGTGCCGCAAGCAGAAGAGGCCCGACCGGCTACTCCAACACCAACTGCTCCGGTAACTGAGAATCAGGAGTTCGCAGGACATGAACCGGCTACAGAGGCCCCCGAGAGCCCTGAAGATTTAATTCCTGTGTCTCGGCGGTTAGAGCTTACCGCTAGAGAGTTTTCCCCCGGTGAAATGATGTACGACTTCGCCGAGACACTAGTGGACATTGTCGGAGATGACGAAGAGGGCGAAATAAGCGGGGGTCAATCGATAGACCCGCTGGTGGAGGAGATTGTCCGGGAGGCCCGTCTGAAGGAAATAACAAATCAAGGAGCTTCTTCGGACAGAGGGAAAAGACCGGTGGAGGGCCCCACTATTTTGGAGATTGCGGAACCCGTTAGGAAGAGTGCGTTAACCGCCGAGTTCCTCGACGCCTTCCGAATAAGAGATATACCGAAACACGTAGTGAAGGAATGGCTCGAGATGGGACGTCAGGCTGGCCTGGTACTAATAAAAGATGGAGTCACCTTTCGGATTCCGAGGGGTGATAGTGTTTCCAATAGACCAGCCTTGACGTATTTTGAAAGAAATCCGTCACTACCGCCGCGTGGACGAGATGACCACACGNTCGATTGATTATTTATCCCTAATCGGCGAACTAATCATATGGAAAGCTATTATTATTTTGGGGGTTAACTTCTCGATTTAGATTCTCCGGAGTGAGATTTTTCTTCAAGCTATTAGGGAAATTGAAAAGAAATGAATGGAAGTTTCATTATATGATGAAGATTACTAAGTTATTTACAATCAAGAGAAGAGTGTTTACTATCGTAGAAATTATGAAGCCACGTTATAACATAACCTCATTTGTTAGATTGGCCACGTTACGGTCCTATATCATGGATTTGCTATTTTTTACCGCATATTTTAATTTCAATCAAACTGACCAAGTGATGGTCTTATGGTATCAATTCTCGTTAGTTATGACCGGACACTCTCAGATATTATCGAAATTGTAAATTTATACCCCTATAAAAGGGGTCATTGTCTGAAAAATCCATCATTTAGCTTAATCATCTGCACATGCATTTATTTGCCGATGGATAATATTCATGGATTTCATTAGGATAAATGGTCAGAACGGCCAAATATTTGCCCGATGATATTAATTCAACTAAATTCTATTACGACTCCACACTCACAGTTATGATCAAAGCGTTCGAAGAAGCGAACCACAACAAGGAATATTCTGAAGTAAATATTTGACCGAATAAGGATGTTTAATGACACTGATATTTGTTTATTTGCTAATTAAGAAGTCTCATTTATGGTAGCCTTTATAGCTTATGACACGAAATTTGGCTTATTGGTGAATGAGTTAATTTATACATTAAAAATCTCTCGAGAAAGATTGTAAAGCAGCCTACGAAGTGGATTCGTTTCGGACAGTAAGTAACGAAAAACATTTGTCTCGACCATGCCACATAATATTCGTTTGATAAGTCGGTAGAATTGTCCCACATGATGACTTATCTTTGTCTCGAACAACGTTGTGTCCCTTGCCCATTCTTCGGATGTCAACTAGATAAGTCAAAGAGATAGAAGGAAGTTATTGTTGGGTGCTCGGTTATGTGAGCGATGAACAAGCTAAAGTTTGTTAACCGGATGAGCCTGTATTGTTATCGAGTGTGACCGGCGCGTCCATTAAATGTCACATGACCATCTCGTATTTTTTGATTACGGTTGAAAGAGCCAAGAAACTGGTTGGATGTATTAAGATCCCTTCCCTAAATACGATTGCGACATTCAAGGATAATTTCCTTATGTATGGTAAGGAAACTTATATTACGATCTCATTTATGATCAAGTATGATGCCTAACCAAGATCCGCATGAAAGTGATCAAGTAATTATCACCGAAAGGTGTATACTCTTTCAACATATGAGAATGGGTCTTAAGTAATTTGTGGATACCTCAGGTTCATTATTAATGAGAGGGTCGGATTAGCATGTTGGTGTATAACGCGTACGTCTTTATTTATGGCCATTCAGTCCAGAGAATTATTGGGTGCATGACACAGATTATCCTATCTATCATCGAGGATGTCATAAAGTTGTCTTGTGGATGACATGGATTTTCTTGCCCGAAATAATCCGAATATAGCAGCAACAATCACGCTAGATCAAGTTGCGAAATTTTATTAGAGACGGGACGAAGTAAAGATAAACCTTAAATTCACAAATAAAGGGAAGTGATTTCAAATGGAGCTGAAGACTTATTTTATCAAAGGAAATATATGATGGGTTAAAATTGAGTGATGGAGATGTAACGATTCTCGGATTTCTCGTGAGGCAATTTTAAGTTATTGCCCTAGTTTCATGTTGTTTCTATGTAATCCCCAGTCGGGGCTTCTCGGTTTTCTTTTCTTATACTCATAGAGTTCAGCTAATGTCTTCCGAGGCGAAGTTCTCCCCACAACAAAGACTTACTTTAGAAAGAATCTTAATTTTCAGATAATATATGTGGGAAGTACGAATAGAGGGAACGTAATGATACTACCAGAATCGGTATGTCCCTCTACACAATTTTGACGACCGACAAAGCTACTATTTAGTTGTGCCTTACATTCTATACTTAGATCTCGGCTAGAGACACTTTGTTTTTATGAGGTTGTATCTAAAAGAGACAATAAATCATCATTTCGCCTCAAAGTTGGGAACTCGTCCTCAAATTTAAATATTACCCTTCATGTTTAAACACAAGGCTTTGTTATTTCAACGGCCCCTTACTAAGAAAGCAAGCATGCTATATAAACGATTGCCTTTACAAATAGCCGGTAATTGGGCTGAATATAAAAGACGCACATGATCTACCGTAAGCGTAAAATGGTTGCCCCGAAATGGTGTGAATGGCAAAGGAGTAAGTACCGACCTCTTGGCGGAGGTGAGAAAGTGATGTTCCTGTTCGAACATGGGGATATCTTATGCAGGGAAAAGATATATGAGCTCGAGGTTGCAGAGTAACAATCACGACGGGAACAAAATTGAATTGCGGAGTTGAGGAGTGTGACGAGCCCCATAAGTTTTGAAGAGCAGGATTTTGATGAAGCAAAAAGTCATAGCTCCACGCTGAAATTGAAGCCTCTTGATAGACAATTAAAGAATGTTTTCTAAGTTCGATTGCGTAATAATAATGAATCAAAGCAGTGAATCAAAAATTCCAGTGTATAATGAAACGCGTTAGTATGCGAAGTAAAGAGAGATATGTCTAAGAGCAGACCCTCCGAGTTGAAAAATCTGATACCATTAGTGACAACGAGATGATTTCAACAGTATTCATGGTGTTCTCAAAAAAGTGTATGAACAAGTTTTGGATTTCTAGATGAGCTGATATAATGTGGTTTACGACTTAGAATCTGAATCTGTAAACCAAGAGACTATTGATATTGTCCGGGGTTATTTATGTAATTATGATAACCCCGAGGCTCGTCTGACGTGGCTAAAGGGTATTTTTGAATTTCTATTATATTTATTGAGCGATGTGATTTCATTGGTAATCTCGTAACTTGGGCGTGTCGGGCCAACGTATGAGAATTCTGATGGCGTTTTGAGCTATTTTGGATGATTTCGGTCGGAAATGATGCTAGGGGTATTTTCGTAATTTGGCACTCGGAGAGCTCCTTGGCGACCTTGTGCGATATTTTTGGCTATCTCCTAAGCATTTGGAGACAATGAACTAGTATAGAATATTCCTGGGTATTTTCTCGACATTACGTGGTATTAGTGTTCGACCGGGGTGCATTCTCGAAGACCCGGGGTGCTGTGACACTTATTCCAGTTTAATTGGATATTTTCTAAATAAGTTGGGCTAATTTGACTAAGATTGGGGTTTTGGACCTTAAGTTGACTTATTGGGCCGTCATTTTCTATAAATACAAGACCCTATGCCCCCAAAAAGGGTTCAGACTATTGGCACGCTTTCCAAAGTTCTGATATCGGGATTTTATGACCCATTCGCGACTTTTTGTACAAAAAGGCGCGAGAACCCTTACTCAACCCCTTGACTAGCGACTTTTTGGTCAAAAAGTCGCGAGAGCATGTATGAAAGGCAATAGTCTCGAGTTTTTGTCACCTTCCACCTCACTCGCGACATTTTGTTCCATCCGCGAGATTTTGCATGCAGGAGTCGCGAGTTTTTGTCAATGTAGTCGTGATATTATGTCGAAATGTCATGACCAGCACCCATTCGCGAGATTTCGTGCAAAAACTCACGACTCCCCTATCTCGGGCGCGACGGGGTGGATTCGATCATTTTTCGTACAGTTTTCATTCGAATTATATTATCCTTTTATTGTACTTGTATCTTTTCATTATCATAGTGAATACCAAGGTAGAGCTTCGCTCTCCCGAGGATGTAAGCTCACACATCGTGGGCCCAACCTCGTATATCGCTCGTGTCTCCACAATAATTGAAGTCAAAACAATATAAGAAATTGACTGATTATAAACAAACTCTCTAAAATATTTATAGACGAGATCAACAATAATTTAAGTAATTAAACTATAGTTTAAATGGTTTTCGCATGAAGTCATGTTGTTATAACTTTCACGATCATTCCGTTTTCGAACATAATTTTTTTGTATATTCAATAAGTATTCGTTATGTTAGCCTTTATTTAATTTGAATACACTTGGTTTTACCAAATTTATAATGTGATTTGTATGAATATGACATGCCTCATTTATCACATAGTTCCACATGTTCTTGGTGTGATGATTTTGATTTCAATTAAATTTGAATTGATGTTGTTAAAACATGAAAACATGTCGTTAGAACAAATAATAACTTGATTATACCATGATTTATTTGATTGAACTATAGTCCAAATGTTTATGACATGATGTCATGTTGGTGTGATTTGCAAGATCATTCCGTTTTCGAACTAACTTTTTTTGTATATACATCAAGTAATCTTGATGTTAGCCTTTATTTAGTTTGAATACACTTAGTTTTACCAAAATTACAATGTGATTTGTTTGAATATGATTTGGCTCATTTTACACATAATTCCACATGTTCTTGGTGTGATGATTTTTATTTCAATTAAACTTGAATTGATGTGGTTAAAAATGAAAACATGTTGTTAAAACAAAGATTAACTTGATTATACCATGATTTATGTGGTTGAACTATAGTCTAAATGTTTATGACATGAAGTCATGTTGTTATGATTTGCATGATCATTCCGTTTTCGAACTTAAATTTTTAGTATATAAAACAAGTATTCGTGATGTTAGCCTTAATTTAGTTTGAACAAACTTGGTTTTACCAAATTTACAATGTGATTTGTATGAATATGATATACCTCATTTTTCACATAGTTCTTCATGTTCTAGGTGTGACAATTTTGATTTCAATTAAACTTGAAATGATGTTGTTAAAACATAAAAACATGTCGAGCGAACAAAGAATTACTTGGTTATACCATGATTTAAGTAATGTTGTTATGACTATCACGATCATTCCGTTTTCAAACTTACATTTTTTGTATATACAATAAGTATTTGTGATGTTAGCATTTATTTAGATTTAATACACTTGGTTTTACGAAATTTAGAATGTAATTTGTATGAATAGGATATGCCTCATTTTTCACATAATTCCACATGTTCTATGTGTGATGATTTTGATGTCAATTAAACTTGAATTGATGTTGTTAAAACATGAATACATGTTGTTAGAACAAAGAATAATTTGATTATACCATGATTTATGTGATTGAACTATAGTCTAAATGTTTATGACACGAAGTCATGTTGTTATGATTTGCAAGAGCATTCGGTTTTCAAACTTACTTTTTTTGTATATACAACAAGTATTCTTGATGTCATCCTTTATTTAGCTTTAATACATATGGTTTTACCAAATTTATAATTTGACTTGTATGAATATGATATGCCTCATTTTTCACATAGTTCCACATGTTCTAATGTGATGATTTTGATTTCAATTAAACATGAATTGATGTTGTTAAAACATGAAACATGTCGTTAGAACAAAGAATAATTTGGTTATACCTTGATTTATGTGATTAAACTATAGTTTAAATGCTTATGACATGAAGTCATGTTCTTCTGACTTACACGATCATTTCGTTTTCGAACTTAATTTTTTGTATATACAACAAGTTTTCGTGATGTTATCCTTTATTTAGTTTGAATACTCTTGGTTTTACCAAATTTACAATGTGATTTGTCTGAATATGATATGTATCATTTTTCACATATTTCCACATCTTCTATGTTTGATGATTTTGCTTTCATTTATTCATGAAATGATGTTGTTAAAATGCTTATGTCATTTATGTGATTAAACTATACTTGAAATGCTTTTGACATGAAGTCATGTTGTTATGACTTTCCCGATCATTGCATTTTCGAACTTACTTTTTTGGTATATACAACAAGTATTCGTGATTTTAGTCTTTATTTAGTTTGAATACACTTGGTTTTGCCAAAATTACAATGTGATTTGTATGAATATGATTTGGCTCATGTTTCACATATATCGACATGTTCTTGTTGTGATGATTTTGATTTCAATTAAACTTGAATTGATGTTGTTAAAACATGAAAACGTGTCGATAGAACAATGAATAACTTGTTATACCATGATTTAAGTAATTAAACTATAGTTTAAATATTTTTGGCATGAAATCATGTTGTTATGACGTGCACGATCATTTCGTTTTCGAACATAATTTTTTAGTATATACAACAAGTAATCGTGATGTTAGCCTTTATTTAGTTTGAATACACTTGATTTTACCAAATTTACAATGTGATTTGTATGAATATGATATGCCTCATTTTTCCCAAAGTTCCACATTTTCTAGGTGTGACGATTTGGATTTCAATCAAACTTGCATTGATGTTGTTAAAACATGAAAACATGTCGATAGAACAAAAATAACTTGGTTATACCATGATTTATGTATTTAAACTATAGTTTAAATGATTTTGTCATGAAGTCATGTTGTTATGACTATCACAATCATTACGTTTTCAAACTTACTTTTTTTGTATATACAACAAGTATTTGTAATGTTAGTTTTTATTTAGAATGAATACACTTGGTTTTACGAAATTTAGAATGAAATTTGTATGAATATCATTTGGCTCATTTTCACATAGTACCACACGTTCTAGATGTGATGATTTTGATTTCAACTAAACTTGAATTGATGTTTTTAAAACATTAATATATGTTGTTAGAACAAAGAATTACTAGGTTATTCCATGATTTATGTGATTAAATAATAGTTTAAATGTTAAGACATGAAGTCGTGTTGTTATGACTTGCACGATCATTCCGTTTTCGAACTTACTTTTTTTGTATATATAACAAGTGTTCGTGATGTTAGCATTTATTTAGTTTGAATACAATTTGTTTTACCTAATTTACAATTTGATTTGTATGAATATCATTTGGCTCATTTTCACATAGTACCACATGTTCTAGATGTGATTATTTTGATTTCATATATACTTGAATTGATGTTGTTAAAACATGAATACATGTTGTTAGAACCAAGAAATACTTGGTTATAGCATGATTTATGTGATTAAATAATAGTTTAAATGTTAAGACATGAAGTCGTGTTGTTATGACTTGCACGATCATTCCGTTTTCGAACTTACTTTTTTTGTATATACAACAAATATTCGTGATGTTAGCATTTATTTAGTTTGAATACAATTTGTTTTACCTAATTTACAATTTGATTTGTATGAATATCATTTGGCTCATTTTCACATAGTACCACACGTTCTAGATGTGATGATTTTGATTTCAACTAAACTTGAATTGATGTTTTTAAAACATTAATATATGTTGTTAGAACAAAGAATTACTAGGTTATTCCATGATTTATGTGATTAAATAATAGTTTAAATGTTAAGACATGAAGTCGTGTTGTTATGACTTGCACGATCATTCCGTTTTCGAACTTACTTTTTTTGTATATATAACAAGTGTTCGTGATGTTAGCATTTATTTAGTTTGAATACATTTGGTATTACCCAATTTACAATTTGATTTCTATAAATATCATTTGGCTCATTTTCACATAATACCACATGTTCTAGATGTGGTGATTTTGATTTCAACTAAACTTGAATTGATGTTGTTAAAAAATGAATATATGTTGTTAGATCCAAGAATTACTTGGTTATACCATGATTTATGTGATTAAACTATAGTTTAAATGCAATGACATGAAGTCGTGTTGTTATAACTTGCACGATCATTCCGTTTTCGAACGTACATTTTTTGTATATACAACAAGTATTTGTGATGTTAGCATTAATTTAGTTTGAATACACTTGGTTTTACCTAATTTACAATTTGATTTGTATGAATATCATTTGGCTCTTTTTCACATAGTTCCACATGTTCTAGATGTGATGATTTTGATTTCAACTAAACTTGAATTGATGTTGTTAAAACATGAATATATGTTGTTAGAACCAAGAAATACTTGGTTATTCAATGATTTATGTGATTAAATTATAGTTTAATGTTATGACATGAAGTCGTGCTGTTATTACTTGCACGAACATTCCGTTTTCGAACTTACTTTTTTTGTATATACAACAAGTATTCGTGATCTTAGCCTTTATTTAGTTTGAATACACTTGGTTTTACCTAATTTACAATGTGATTTGTATGAATATCATATGGCTCATTTATCATATAGTTCCACATGTTCTAGGTGTGATGATTTTGATTTCATATAAACTTGAATTGATGTTGTTAAAACATGAATACGTGTTGTTGGAACCTAGAAATACTTGGTTATAGCATGATTTATGTGATTAAACTATAGTTTAAATGCAATGACATGAAGTCGTGTTGTAATAACTTGAACGATCATTCCGTTTTCGAACTTACTTTTTTTGTATATATAACAAGTATTCGTGATGTTCGCATTTATTTAGTTTGAATACGCTTGGTATTACCCAATTTACAATTTGATTTGTATGAATATCATTTGGCTCATTTTCACATAATACCACATGTTCTAGATGTGATGATTTTGTTGCAACTAAACTTGAGTTGATGTTGTTAAAACCTGAATATATGTTGTTAGAACCAAGAATTACATGGTTATTCCATGATTTATGTGCTTAAAAAATAGTTTAAATGTTATGACATGAAGTCATGTCGTTACGACTTGTACGATCATTCCGTTTTCGAACTTACTTTTTTTGTATATACAACATGTATTCGTGATCTTTGCCTTTATTTAGTTTGAATACACTTGGTTTTACCAAATTTACAATGATATTTGAATGAATATCATATGCCTCATTTTTAACATGGTTCTATATGTTCTAGGTGTGATGATTTTGATTTCATATAAACTTGAATTGATGTTGTTAAAACATGAATACATGTTGTTAGAACCAAGAAATACTTGGTTATAGCATGATTTATGTGATTAAACTATAGTTTAAATGCAATGACATGAAGTCGTGTTTTTATAACTTGCACGATCATTCCGTTTTCGAACTTACTTTTTTTGTATATACAACAAGTATTCGTGATCTTAGCCTTTATTTAGTTTGAATACACTTTGTTTTACCTAATTTACAATTTGATTTGTATGAATATCATTTGGCTCATTTTCACATAGTACCACACGTTCTAGATGTGATGATTTTGATTTCAACTAAACTTGAATTGATGTTGTTAAAACATGAATACATGTTGTTAGAACCAAGAAATACTTGGTTATACAATGATTTATGTGATTAAACTATAGTTTAAATGCAATGACATGAAGTCGTGTTTTTATAACTTGCACGATCATTCCGTTTTCGAACTTACTTTTTTTGTATATACAACAAATATTCGTGATCTTAGCCTTTATTTAGTTTGAATACACTTGGTTTTACCAAATTTACAATGTGATTTGTATGAATATCATATGCCTCATTTTTCACATAGTTCTACATGTTCTAGGTGTGATTATTTTGATTTCATATATACTTGAATTGATGTTGTTAAAACATGAATACATGTTGTTAGAACCAAGAATTACATGGTTATTCCATGATTTATGTGATTAAATAATAGTTTAAATGTTATGACATGAAGTCTTGTTGTTATGACTTGTACGATCATTCCGTTTTCGAACTTACTTTTTTTGTATATACAACAAGTATTCGTGATCTTTGCCTTTATTTAGTTTGAATACACTTGGTTTTACCAAATTTACAATGTGATTTGTATGAATATCATATGCCTCATTTTTCACATAGTTCTACATGTTCTAGGTGTGATTATTTTGATTTCATATATACTTGAATTGATGTTGTTAAAACATGAATACATGTTGTTAGAACCAAGAAATACTTGGTTATACCATGATTTATGTGATTAAACTATAGTTTAAATGC
>RWGZ01001192.1:782550-925136 GCA_009725065.1 Utricularia reniformis | reverse complement strand
AATTCTTTGTTCTCCTCCAAGGCCTTCCCGAGAGCCTTCTTATCAGCAGCATTGGCCTCTTTGGCCTTTTTCAATTTGTCTTCGGTCTCAGCCCTAACCTCCTTCAGCTTGTCTTGAGCATATTTTTCGTTCGTTTTGAGGGTGTCGATGGATTGCTCAAGAGCATGCCTTTTCCCAATGTGAAACGCCGCACACTCCGTTAATTCACTACGATGAACCCGAATTAGGGCATCGATCGCCTTGTTATGTTCTTCCCGGAGCGGCGCCATCTCTTGGGCATGCTTTTCCCATTGATTTTGTATCATCTTTTAAGCGGCTTTCTTCGTCTGCTCTCCTATTAGATCCGGACTGTCAAACTCCGAATGCCTGAGCATACAGTACTCCCCTATTGCGGCTGCGGTGCTCATCTCCACAACCGTCCGCTCCATCTGAAAGAAAAGCAAAAACAACGAAAAACATATAAGATACGGATGAAACAAAGAGTAAGTAACAATGGCCGATCTGATTACAAACCTCTCCCATCATGCGACGCGCGGTCGCAAACCGGCTCATCAACCGACCGAAGTCGGTGAATACCGTGTGGTCATCTCATCCACGCTGCGGTAGTGACGGGTTTCTTTCAAAATACGTCAAGGCCGGTCTGTTGGAAACACTATCACCCCTCGGAATCCGAAAGGTGACTCCATCTTTAATTAGTACCAGGCCAGCCTGACGCCCCTTCTCGAGCCATTCCTTCACTACGTGTTTCGGGATATCTCTTATTCGGAAGGCGTCGAGGAACTCGCCGGTTAACCCACTCTTCCTAACGGGTTCCGCAATCTCCAAAACGGTGGGGCCCTCCACCGGTCTTTTCCCTCTATCCGAAGGAGCTTCTTGATTTATTCTCCCCATCGGACGGGTCTCTCGGACAATCTCCTCCACCAGCGGGTCTATCGGTTGACCCCCGCTTATTTCGCCCTCCTCGTCATCTCCTACAACATCCACTAGTGTCTCGGCAAAGTCGTACATCCCTTCGTCGGGGGAAAACTCTCTAGCAGTAAGCTCTAACCGCCGAGACACAGGAATCAAATCTTCAGGACTCTCGGGGGACTCTGTAGCCGGCTCGGGATTCTCAATTATCGGAGCAGGTGATGTTGGAGTAACCGGGCGGGCCTCTTCTGCCTGCGGCACCGTTTCTTGCAAGCTTTGTGCCAACTCGTCCGCTGCAGTGCGGTTCTGAGATCCGGGCGCCATCTCGAAGATCAACTCGTCCTTTTCCGTAACAAGATTACGGAGTGATCTCAATTTGTCGCCTAATCTCGAATGACCTTCAGGGGGAGCCATTATTTTATCTGCAAAATAAGCAAGTAACGTGAGAAATACTATTGAAGACTACAGGTATACATATATATATGCGCTGGTTTTGGGAAGGTTTTCTGATCGAGGAAGAGATGTTGAGATGATTAAGTATTAAGGCATGGCCCAGATACCTAAAAGTTCCCTACTGAAATGGGTATGGGCCGGAAGGACGTTGGAGGCGACCAAGATCGGAGCATAGAAAAGCGTGTTCTGGGTCCAATTGGTGTCATCCGATCTGGCACACGCGATAAATATCTTCTCCAAAGCTTTTGGAGTAACGGATCGCGGGATAGGATAATAGGAATCCGGAAGGAAAGGTTCCCCCTTAGTTGGATTGGGGGTTTGAGAATGGAAAAGGGCTCTTCTTATGCCTTTGACGGAAAAAGATACAACCCTGAGCCCCGTAATGGACAGTGGAACTGATTTGAAATATTTGAAAGAAGGTGTCGACGGTCATCAAAATCCCATTGGTCTCCATAAAAATGATAAAGGCAACCACCAACGATATTGAGTTTGGATTCAACTGAAAGAGGTGGATATTTAGGTGAGTTAGGAGAGTTGAAATGAACGGGTGAAGCGGAAAGCGGAGACCACACTCTAGATACTCAAGACAGACAGTGTGGGTACCAACCGGTGGACGTAGGATCCGATCAGAGGGACCCGGCTGGTAGAGAACACAATCGGAAGGGAGATAGTAATTTTCCACCAGAGATTTCCATTTCCGGGGATGCACGGTGAAGGGCCGGTCAAAAGATTTGAGGGCATTGACGGCAGAACTCTGAGGACCGATCGTATTCTCGAGATGTGTGATTCGATCGTAAAAGTGTGGATAAGGGTTCGTAATTGGAGAACGAAAAGCTGAAAGACTTGAATTGGAACTCCCCGAGTTGGATGAGGAGTCCGAGGAATGGGAAGACGAGGCATCGGAGTTCGAGGAATGAGCGGAGTCGGAGGACATGGGTGATGATCAAAAAATTAAGGTTTTTGGAATTTTTAGAAAATTTTTCAGATTTTTATAAGTGTCTCGCGAGTTTTCGTACCAAAAGTCGCGAGAGTCACAGTGCAGTGTATGCGGTCGCGAGATTTCGTCTCAAGTTAGTCTGTTTTCACTGTTCCGTCGCGAGATTTCGTTTTCAAGTTAAAGTCTGTTTTCACTGTTACGTCGCGAGTTATCGTTTTCAAGTTTATATCTGTCTTCACTATTCTGTCACGAGATTTCGTACCAAATGTCGCGAGAGTAACTGTGCAGTCGTGGGATTTCGTTCCAAAAGTCGCGAAGTTTACTGTGCGATGGAAGTAGTCGCGAGATTTCGTTTGAAATGTAACGAGAATGCAGTGTTGCGTACTGTACCAGGGGGGAGGAGACCTTGTATATATAGGGGGATACCCCGAGCCTGAAAATCCTGAGATTTTAGCTCGGCCTCAGAATCTGACTTTCTTAGTGTCAAAACGATCGTATTGACGAGGGGAATGCAACTGTGCTAAATATTTCTTCAAGTCGGGTACCGAAGGATAATCAACTTTCGGGATGAGCTAATGTGATATGGTTTACGACTCAGAATCTGAATCTGAAAACCAGGGGACTATTGATATTACCTGGGAGTATTTTCGGTATTATGACATCCCGGGAGCTCGTCTGACGTGGTTAGGTGGTATTCTCGATGTTCTCGTGAATCTACGTCACTTCATTGTTTCGAGGGTGTTTTTGTAATTTGGACATTCCGGGCTTTCTTACGAGCTTTCGATCCACGTTTCTAGCAGTTTTGGACATATTCGGACCCGGACGGGGCCAAGGGTATTTTCGTAATATGGCACCCGAGGAACGTGCCGGCAAGATGTGGCGGCGTTTTTGGCTGAGCATTCGGTAACTGGAAGCGAGGAATTATTTTACGGGTTCTTCCGGTATTATCTCGTTGTTATTTTTGGCTAATTGTCGATCGAAGTGCATTTCTGCAGTTCTGTTACGGTATGGCATTTA
This sequence comes from Utricularia reniformis, assembly GCA_009725065.1. Lineage (NCBI taxonomy): Eukaryota > Viridiplantae > Streptophyta > Magnoliopsida > Lamiales > Lentibulariaceae > Utricularia > Utricularia reniformis. The sequence continues at coordinate 921,820 of RWGZ01001192.1, read as the reverse complement.
TTCAAGCGTATTTTAATATTATATGTTAGTTGGGCTGAGTCAAGTGGAATTGGGCCCCTGGGCCTGAAACTGGTTAGTTGGGCTGGATTCCTCTATAAATATAAGCCACAAGGCACTGAAAAGGGGTAGACTCTTTTTTGCATCTCCCAAGGCAAGACTTTCGCCCGAGCTCGCGAGACTTCGTTTTTCAGCCTCAATCCGCGAGATTTCGCACCAAATCTCGCGACCACCGTCTTTGAGCTACTATTCGCGAGATTTTGCTCCAAATCTCGCGACTACGTCCTTTTGTGTCACTATTCGCGAGAAGTCGTACCAAAACTAGCGGTTTGCCCTTGCAGATCACTATTCGCGAGAATTCGTACCAAAAATCGCGACTGGCACCTTCAGATCACTATTCGCGAGTTTTGGGCAGTTTCACCGTAACAGAGCTTTTGGCAGTTTCACTGTAACAGAGCTTTGGCAGTTTCACGGTAACAGCGCTTTAACAGTTTCACGGTAACAGAGCTTTGGCAGTTTCACGGTAACAGCGCTTTGGCAGTTTCACCGTAACAGAGCTTTTGGCAGTTTCGCCTTAACGGAGTGTTTTTGGCAGTCTCGATCGTTTTCCGAGCCGCTTCCATCTTGATTATCTATATCACACCTGATATTACCCAGGTATATTCCCTTGTGTTTATCCTTACCCGGGGGCTCGTTCGACGTGGTTATTGGTATTTTCGGTATTTTCACATTCTTATCGGATGGCATTCTCAAGTGGTATTCTCGCAATTCTGGCTCGCCGGGCCCCGTATAAAGCTTCTGTAAGCATTTTGAGATGTTTCGGGTCATTTGGGCCCCGGACGGGGACAGGGGTATTTTCGTAATTTGCCACCCGGTAGCGCACCGGTCGGGTGCAATGATGTTACGCGGCTGCGTATTCACTATTTGGAGGTAAATAACTGACATACGAGGTTTTCGTGAATTTTCTAATCGTATTTCCGACTAATATCTTGTCCGGGATTGGTTCCCGAAGCTTCGGGATCAACATGACGTTTGTTATATTATAATTGGATAATATTTAATTATTTTGGGTTTGGTGGAGTAAATAGGCTTATGGCTAAAGTAAGTGGAGTTGGGCTGGATTTCTCTATAAATACAAGGTCCGGTGCACTTGGACGGGATTTCGGACTTTTATCACGCTTCCCAAGGCAGAACTTGACTTCCGACTCGCGTCCAAACGCACCCAGTCACGCCCAACCGCGCCTAGCCGCGACCATTTGCCCAGAGCCGCGCCCAACCGCGCCTAGCCGCGACGAATTGCTCCAAGTCGCGCCCAATCGTGCTAGTCGCGACCAATCCAACGCGAAGGCAAACCTGACTGCGTGTACTGTTCACTCGCGTCCAGTGGAACGTAACTAACACTGTTCACTCGCGTCCAGTGGAACGTAACTGACACTGTTCACTCGCGCACAGTGGAACGCGACTGCAGATTTGATCGTTTTTCAAGCCGTTTTCGCCCTTATCGTCATTATCATCTCATTGTATTTGTACCGCTTGATTATTATAGTGGAAACCAAGGTAGAGCTTTGCTCTCCCGAGGACGTAAGCCCACACATTGTGGGTCCAACCTCATATATCGCTCGTGTCCTCACAACAATTTAATTTCGAGTAATTTTTAAATTGACTGATCTAAAAATAAACACCCAAAATATTTTTAGACTAAATCAGTTTGGCGCCGTCCGTGGGAAACGAGATCTTTTATCCCATTGAGAGCTTTATTGCTGAGTTTGGATTTCTACTATCATGACTACTCGGAATTCTAATGAAGATACTTTTGACGAAGAATTTGAGGCGGATCCTATTCCTCAAATTAATGATGATTTTGCTGTATTACCGAGGGCTCGGTTGTCAGTTCTGGAGGAGCCCCCTGCTCAAAATGTGACTATTCGGCCCTCCCGAAACGGGTTTTCATCCAGGGGGGAACCAAGTTTTTATCCTCGATCACGCGAATGTTTGTCCAAATGTTATGAATTCGCACGAGTTGGCCGAGTTGCGGTCCGTAACACCGCCCACCTGCCGCCACCTGCACGCTCTAGATCTGCTGATCAGACAGAACCCGATGAGGATTTGGAAGAGCGAAGGCGTACTTTAATCGCCCAATTAGAGCAAGTGGAGGCTCAAAGGAGAGCCTGAAGGAACAATGCCACCCCGGAAATTGTTATTAATGTGGCTTCAGAGGATGATATTGATCGTGTTCCGGAACCATGGGCAAATGCCGCAGCAATCGAAGAGCAAAGCAACACTTTACAAAAGATTGAAGAGTTGATAGAATCAAAATTTAAGGAGATGAGCGGGAAGTTGGAGCAAAGCGAGGCTAGGATGAACCAGTTGGAGGCTAATCTGACTCTTGGCCAGGAAAGGAGGCGAGTGTACGGGGAGCNTCAAATTAAATATTGTGTCAAAATATTTTGAACATGATGAGTCTTCCTGTCCGCGGCAGAACCGTCTGTACATAATGACTGTTGGAATATGTTAAGAGGCCTGTTTGTTGTGATGTATATTTCCGTGGCAAATCACGGTGCAAGTATATACCTGACTCCTCCATGACACGCCGACGGGGGTCGCGCCCTCGCCGGAGGCTGGTCCTTTTCCGCATGGCACCGTCTTATGGACGTCCCGAATCACACCGTTTTATGAATGGGTCATAAGTGCGATGGCACCGTCTTATGGACGGACCGAATGACACCTTTTTATGAACGGGTCGAATGTACGACGGCGCCGTCTTATGGACGGGCCGAGTAAGTGTGATGGCCCCGGGTGCAAGTATATACCGGCGACGAAAGTATGACTGCCCCGGGTGCAAGTATATACCGGTGGCGAAAGTATGATGACCCCATGTGTAAGTGTATACCGGTGGACTTATTTTGAGTATCTACTCATTTTATTGAGGCGTTCGCCTTAGAAGTTATCGCAGACCGATACAAGCTCCGCCACACTGGGGACTTCTACGCATCCTGATTATTATTATATGCGCTATTGTTGCGCATCCATATCGGAGATTCACATATATTCTTATTAACTCGAAGGGTTATTTCTTGATGTGTATTATTCGGAATTATATATTTCTTGAAGAATGTGGCGAGAAAATAAAGTTGAGAAGAAGAGAGTTTGCATTATTCAGAGTATGGTTCTTTATTCGAAAATACAGCGGAAGAATTGAAAGGTAAATAAAAAAAAAAATTTTATATACACGGGGAATACAAAATGAGGAGAGGATACAAAAGTCGAAGAAATCAGATGTTGAAGTTTATTTCTTCTTCTTCTGGGAGCCTGAGCCTTCACCAGGCCCGTTGGGGCGCTTTTTCACCAGCTTTATTCTTTGGGAGGATGGAGGTTTGGCAGCCGCAAAACTCGCCATTTCATCTACGTGACGCTCCCGAGCTCCAGTCATACTAGCGGGGGTATATATTTGAGGATTATACGCTGCCATTACATCGTCATCTTTCAGGAGCTCCGCCACGAGAGGGCCCATTGGCTCCGGGAATAAAGTAGCCAACCTCCTAAACGCATCCGGAGATGGACCCTCCTCCGTCTCGATATCCTCCGAGTAAAGTTGCTGGTGAAGATCTTCATTTAAGCTGAAATGTAGCGCCCCGAACGGATCCTGTGAGCAATCCAGCATGTCCTCATCGGGTATAGGCTCGAACTTCCCGTTGAGCTTGGGATCGAGCTTCTTTTTCTCCTCAGCGGTCATGGATATGCCCAGGATTTTTTGCGTCTGGACACTCCCTCGTAAGAAGTACAGGACATTCGACTTGGCATGAGCTACCGCCCCCTGGTTCCGGAAAGTAGGGGAGTGAACCGTGTACTCCCATATTAACTTTCGGAAGCAGTCGTTAATCTGGGACGGCAGCTTAGCGATTCGTGCCCGGAGTCGATCGGTGATAGATTGGAGGCCTTCAGTCTTTGTTGTCAGTTCTTTGACCTACTCCACGGCTTTCCCGAGAGCTTTTTTATTGGCCGCGTTCTCTTCTTTGGCTCAGTTTCACCTCAGTTTGCTCTCGGATCTCCTTCAATTTGTCCTGTGCGTACTTCTCGTTGACCTTGAGGGTTTCTATGGATTGCTCTAGGGCATGCCTTTGCCCAATATGAAAAGCCGAATTCTCCGTCAGCTCGCTGCGGTGAGCTCGAAGCAAAGAGTCAATTGCTTTGCTATGCTCTTCTCGGAGTGCTGCTATCTCCTGGGCATGCTTATTTCACTGATTCTGCATCAGCTTCTCCGCCGTCTTTTTGGTCTGCTCCCCGATAATGTCTGGCGAGTCGAGCTCCGAATGTCTGAGCATACAGTATTCCCATACTGCAGCTGCGGTGCCCAACTCGATTATGGTGCGCTCCATATGAAATGAAAACAAGAAGGGTTAGTACATATGGCGTAAAAGATAAAGTTATAAAGAAGTCATTATTAGTGTCGCGACGAACCTCCCCAATGGCGCGACGCATCGTCGCGGTCTGACTCATTAACCGACCGACGTCGGTAAACACTGTGTGGTCATCCCGACCACGAGGCGGTAACTCTGGGTTCCGCTCCAAATATGCCAGGGCCGGCCGACTCGACATGTTGTCGCACCTCGGAATTCGAAAGGTGAGCCCGTCCTTTATCAACACAAAACCGGCCCGGCGTCCCATATCGAGCCATTCCTTGACCGTCAGCCTCGGGATGTCATGTATACGGAAGGCATTAAAATTGGCGGTTAACCCACTCTTTCTGTTGGGTTCCGCGATCTCCAAGACTGTGGGACCCTCCGCCGGTCTTTTTCCCCTTGTCCGGACGGGCACCTCGGCTGGTCTCTCCCTCCGGACGGGTTTCTTGGCATATTTGCTCCACCACCGGGTCCATCGGTTGGTCCTTGCTAATCTCGCCCTCCTCGTCGTCCCCGATGATATCCACTAAGGTTTCGGCAAAGTCGTACATGCCTTCATCGAGGGTGGGCTCCTCAACCGCGTATCCTAATCGCCGAGACAAGGGGATTAGGTCTTCGGGACTCTCAGGAATTGCTGCAGCCGGCTCCTCATTTACCGGCTCGGGATCGGCCACCGTTGCAGCAGGTTGTAGTGGTGGAGGAATGTCGCATCTTATTTCCCCAGTCGGGGATGCCGATTCTTGTAAACTTGACGCCAGCTCGGCCGCGGAAGTTCGGTTCCGAGTCCCCGGTGGCGCCTCGAAGATGAGCTCACCATCCTCCGCAAGAAGGTCACGGAGGAAATTTAGCCGGTCCCCCTTTTTTGTTGGATCCTTAGCTGCAGCCATTATGTTATCTGCAAAACACGTAAGTTAAGTGAGAAACGCGAAGTTGAAATTTGAAACAAGTTAAATCAAGTTCCTAAGTTTCGATCCTATCAAAGAAGAGTTATCAAATTTAGCCCCTATATGAATATACGGTTCAGATACCTAGTAGTTCTCTACTAAAATGGGGGGGGACCGGAAGGAGGTTGAAAGCAACCAAGATCGGGGCGTAAAATAAGGTCTTCACGGTCCAATCAGCGCCGCCAGACCTAGAGCAATCGAGGAGTGCCTTCCTCAGAGGTCTCGGAAGGGCCGCCCGAGGAAGAGGGCCGTAGGCTTCAGGAAAAAATGGTTCCCCTTCAACGGGGAACCGCCAAGGAAGGCTCAAGGGAGACAGCCTCGTATCCCCCACCTCGCAGACGAAGAAGAAATGTTTCTTCCAGTCGTGGTTGGAGTGGGGTGCAGAAAAAGAGAACGGGCTCGTCTTGTGCCGCGGGCGGAAAAATATACAACCCTGGGCACCAAAATTGACGGCAGCACCGATATAGAATATTTGGAAGAAAAGGTCTATAGTTGGAGGGATACAATTCACCTCCATAAATATTATGAAGGCGACGACAAGAGAAACTGAATTTGGGGTCAGTTGGAAAAGATGAATTTGTAGATGCGAGAGCAATTCTACAAGAAAAGGATGAAGAGGGAAGCGAAGGCCACATTCTAAGTGTTCAAAAGAAACAGTGTGGGTGGCGATCGGAGGCTTCAAGAGATGGTCGCTAGGTTCAAGTTGATATAGCACACTGTCAGAAGGGAAATAATATCGCTCAAGAATCGACCTCCACTTCCGAGCATGCATGCTATGAGGTTGGTTAAAGGACTTAAGGGCTTTAACCGCGGAGCTTTGAGGGCCGAGGGTGTTTTCAAGACGAGCGACCCTCTCGAAAAAATGAGAATTCACTGTGGAAAGGCAAGGAGGAAAAGGGGCTGAGATCGAATCGAATCTCCCCGGATTGGATGAGGAGTCCGAATGGTTTGAAGATGAGGTGGCGGAGCCCGAAGATTCGGTGCGATCGGAAGACATTGGTAACTTTAATTCAAATTTATTTTTCGAAATTATTTTTTACAAGTTTTAAGTCCTGAGTCGCGACGTATGGAGGATTAGTCACGAGTAGCACAGTGTTCGCGAGGTAAGGTTATCAGGCTGTTCCTAGTAGCACAGTGTTCGCGACTTACTGCAGTGAGTTCTGGTTGCGAATAGCACAGTGAGTTCTGGTCGCGAGTAGCACAGTGAGTTTTGGTCGCGAGAGTTCAGCGCGATATGTCGCGAATGGCACAGTGAATGCGATAGGTCGCGAGTGTTCAGGAGTCCGTGCGAGAGAGTGAAATGTGAGGAGCGAACAGCGTATTAATAGGGGCAGAATCCCGAGTCGGAAAATCCCGAAATTTTCACCCGAGCTCAGAATCTGACGTACTTAGTGTCAAAACTATCGTATCGACGAGAGAATTTCAACCGTGCTAAGGATTTCCTCGGCGGGGCTCCAGAACTATAATCGGCTTTCGGGACGAGCTGTTGACATATGGTTTACGACTCAGACTCTGAATCTGAAAACCAGGGGACTATTGATATTACCCGGGTATATTCCCTTGTGTTTATCCTTACCCGGGGGCTCGTCCGACGTGGTTTTTGGTATCTTCGGTATTTTCATATTCTTATCGGATGGCATTCTCAAGTGGTATTCTCGCAATTCTGGCTCGCCGGGCCCCGTATAAAGCTTCTGTAAGCATTTTGAGATGTTTCGGGTCATTTCGGCCCCGGACGGGGCCAGGGGTATTTTCGTAATTTGCCACCCGGGAGCGCACCGGTCGGGTGCAATGATGTTATGCGGCTGCGCATTCACTATTTGGAGGCAAATAACTGACATACAAGGTTTTCGGGAATTTTTTAATCGTATTTCCGACTAATATCTTGTCCGGGATTGGTGCCCGAAGCTTCGGGATCAACATGGCGTTTGCTACATTATAATTGGATAATATTTAATTATTTTGGGCTTAGTGGAGTAAATAGGTTTATGGTCTCAAGTAAGTGGAGTTGGGCTGGATTTCTCTATAAATACAAGGTCCGGTGCACTTGGACAGGATTCGGACTTTTATCACGCTTCCCAAGGCAGAACTTGACCTCCGACTCGCGTCCAAACACACCCAGTCGCGCCCAACCGCGCCTAGCCGCGACCATTTGCCCAGAGCCGCGCCCAACCGCGCCTAGCCACGACGAATTGCTCCAAGTCGCGCCCAATCGTGCTAGTCGCGACCAATCCAACGCGAAGGCAAACCTGCCTGCCTGTAATGTTCACTCGCGTCCAGTGGAACGTAACTGATTTTGTTCACTCGCGTCCAGTGGAACGTAACTGACACTGTTCACTCGCGCCCAGTGGAACGCGACTGCAGATTTGATCACTTTTCGAGCCGTTTTCGCCCGTATCGTCATTATCATCTCATTGTATTTGTACCGCTTGATTATTATAGTGGAAACCAAGGTAGAGCTTTGCTCTCCCGAGGACGTAAGCTCACACATTGTGGGCCCAACCTCGTATATCGCTCGTGTCCTCACAACAATCTAATTTCGAGTAAATTATAAATTGACTGATCTAAAAATAAATACCCAAAATATTTTTAGACTAGATCACGTTCGATATGCCCACATTACATAACGCAACTCATCCATCCATGATGCTCTGGACTGGTGTATCCTTGTCTTTAGTTGCTGTAATATAATGCGATTAATAACCTCTGTAAGCCGTTCGTCTCCGGATGGGCAACAGATGTAAACCGTTGTTGAATTCCATAGCATTCGCACCAATCGTTTACACGCTTCCCCGAGAATTGTGTACCGTTATCTGATACCAAAATCCTGGGAATTCCGAATCGGCATACAATATATCTCCAAAGAAAACTTATGACTTCCTGTTCCCGAACTCGGGACACTGCTTCGACCTCTACCCACTTAGAGAAATGCTCTAAGGCCACAATACAGATTTTATTTTGGCTAGACGCAGTCGGGAAAGGGCCTAGAATGTCGATGCCCCACGTATCAAAAGGACCGGTGGAAGGTAAAGGCTTCATTGTCGCTCTCGGCACATGATGTACGTTCGAATGGAACTGGCAAGCAGAACAAGTTCAAACTAAAATCACACAATCTTTTACTAATGTTGGCCAAAAATACCCGGCTCTCTTGACTTTCAACGCCAAAGATCAACCTACCGAATGGTCCCCACAGTCCCCAGCGTTAACTTCTTCCATAATGGCTTTTGCTTGCACTGGGGACAAGCATCGAAGAGATGGTCCTCCAAAATTCTTTTTATACAGCTTCTCGTCTACATACACAAAGTTCGTGGCTCTTTGCATAGTCCTACAGGCTTCGCCTTCATCTGCAGGCAATTCTCTCTTAACCAAATAATTGACAATCACATCCTTCCAAGAGGGTTCATCTGTTATTGCATCTAATAAAAACCATGTATCGTTTGAAAGTTCCAAACTTGCAACTTCGGCGGTCTGTCTCTCTGCCTTACTGATAGATGGCTGATAATGGATCATAGTCATTATTTTTGACTCATCCGAGAGTTCTAAAATCGTTGATGACTTTGCAAGACCGTCAGCACGGGTGTTTTCTTCTCTCAGGATATATGTGAAAAGGAATGTCTTAAGGTTTTTTACCACCTCTTTCAACTTATCCAAATACAACCACATATGCTCGTCCTTGGTGATAAAAGTATCCGCAAATTGGTTCACTACTAACTATGAATCGGAGTGAGCATGCAAACGAACAATTCCAATTTCGACGGCTAAGCTGATATCAAATATCAGGGCTTCGTACTCGGCGACGTTGTTAGTTGCAGAGAACCGCAATTTTACATCATATTCATACTCTTCACCGGATTTTCTTTCCTTGAAATAAATGCCAATGCCGGCTCGTCCAGCAGAAACTGATCCATCCACAAATACAACCAAGTATTCCTCATTACCCAATTCTTCTGACCGGGTCATTTCTAATATGAAATCCACTAAAACCTGGGACTTTAAAGCTCGTCTCGAGATATATTCAATTTGGTACTGCCCCAACTCATTATTCCATTTAGCTAACGTGCCAGACGCATCAACTTTTGATAATACACTCCTGATAGGTTGGTCTGTCAATACCGCAATATGATGACCTTGAAAATAATGTCTTAATTTCCGTGAGGCGACTATCAGGGCTAAGACAAGTTTCTCTAAATCTGTATAGCGAGATTCCGCACCTTGCAATTTCTTGCTAATATAATACACTGGCATGTGTTCTTTGTCGCTAAGTCTGACTAAGGCGACACTCACTGCCTCTTTTGATACCGCTAAATATAAGCCCAGTGGCTCCCCAGGAGATGATGGAGACATAAATGGTGGCTTACTCAAATAATCTTTCAGACACTCGAAAGCCGTACTGCATTCATCGTCCCAATACATGAGATTTGTTTTACGCAATACTCGGAAAAATGGCAAACTTCTCTTTGCAGATCGTGAAATAAACCGATTTAGTGATGTTAAACGCCCCGTAAATCTTTGAACATCTCGGATAGTGGTGGGGGGCGTCATTTGTTGGATAGCAGTGATCTTATCAGGATAAATCTCGATTCCTCTTTCAGATACCATAAAACCAAGGAATTTCCCCCCTTTAACACAAAATGCGCATTTAAGTGGATTCAATTTCATCCGATATTTCCTTAGTAAATTAAAACAATCGCTTAAATATTGGATATGATTGTCGCCTTGTCGACTTTTAATCAATATATCATCGACGTATACTTCCAAACATTTTCCGATCATATCCTTAAACATTGAATTCATCAATCGCTGATATGTGGCCCCTGCGTTCTTTAAACCAAACGGCATAACTTTATAACAAAAAATACATTTATTTGTCATAAAAGATGTAAATAACTTGTCCTCATGATGCATAAAAATTTGGTTATTACCTTTAAATGCGTCTAACATACTAAGAAATTCAAAACCACAGGCCGCATCCACCATCATGTCAATGGCCGGTAGTGGATATGGATCCTTTGGACATGCTTTATTCAGATCGGTAAAATCAATGCAAACTCTCCAGCCACCATTCGATTTTGGGACCACCATTGGATTCGCGACCCAATCAGCATATCTCACATGCTCTATGAATCCCGCCTGCAACAAACTCTCGATTTCCTCACCAATAGCCTTTTCTTTTTCCGGGGAGAATTTTCGCTTTTTCTGATGAATTGGTCGCACATACGGGTTAACATTGAGTCTATGCGAACAAACTTGGGGATCTACCCCAATATAATCCTGATAAGACCAAGCAAAAATATCGAAATTATTTCGTAAAAAAGAAATTACCTCTCTTTCAAACTCTGGGGGCATCTCTGAACCAATCACAACTGTCTTCTCTGGATTATCATAGAACAAAGGCACTGTCTTAATCCCCACAGGTTCCATCTTCATATCACTTTCTCGATACCTCTTAGAAGATACCACATTAGTAAAATCGTCGAGCTCATCTGAAATAAGCTCTACCATACACATAGCCTTCTTTGAATTAGAACCTTCCATACCGTTGCGACACATAATATTATGGCACGAACGTGCCAACTCTTGATTTCCCTTCATCTTGCCAATTCCCGAGGGTGTTGAAAACTTCATCATCGGATGGGGCTGAGAAACAATTGCCCCGAACAAACTTAGTGCACCTCTTCCCAATATAGCATTATATGGGAGGATAGGGAGATCAACTATCACGAATTCCACCAAAAGTGTCCTCGAGATTTGAGGGTCTCCCAAAGTGACCGGGAGAGAAAGTGACCCATCAGGCACAACGATACTATTATTAAAACCAACCAATTTGGTTTGAACCGGCTGGAGCTTAGTAGTCCCCTTCAAAGACATCTGCTCAAATGCTGCAGTGTGAGAATATTTGTGGCAGCTCCGGTATCAACTAATACTCGAGACACAGGATGATTTGTAATAACAGGGGAGATAACGAGAGCATCATCCTGTGGAGAGAAGATGTCAGCCAAATCCTTTGGCCCGAAAGATATAGTCATTTTCTCCAAATCGGAGAATTGGACCAGATTAGCTTCCATGAAGCGTCCTTTTTGCTCTAACTCCCAATGGGATCGCTTCCGCGCACGGTTCGAATCTCCAACGCTCCTTCCTCCGGCGATAGTCATAATATTTGGGCCAAGATTACCTTACCTGGGTTCTACTTCTTCAATATTCAGAATGGGCTGACCCGGGTTTGGGCCAACAGGAGGAGAGGGGGCGGTTATTGCTGATTTCTTTGTGCAGGTTGATTACCTTCTCGATGATTACCCTGCTGATTTCATTGCTGATTGTTCCTACCGTGACCGCGATAATTCTCCCTTCTCGCATCTCTGCGCTTCTGCCGACCGCCATTAAAGTTTCCTCGTTGGCCACCCCTAGGGTAATGGCCACGATATCCTCCATTTCCACGCCCTCTTGTTTCAGGTCTTGGAAAATCAATCTTGGGAAAAATCTCTGCCTTCCCTTGCTGGATATTCAAACTTACTTTCCCCGGTTCGAGTTCGAGCATTCTTTCAACAGTATTTATCAGCTCATCCAATTGGCAAAGTTCTAGTAACCTTTCAACTCCGGACATCAGTTCTCGGCAGTCGTTGGTAGCGTGTCCGAAACTTCGATGAAAACGGCAAAATATCTGAGACTCGTGAGTCCCCGGTGTCGGTGCCTGCAATGGAGTAGGGTATCTAAGGGATCCACCTTTCTTTTCTTCAATAACAGCGAAGATTTCCTCATAACTATATGTTGGGATAGTCCTTATCCTTGGTTTTGATAATGCGACATTCGGGTCCTTCGCTCGATTTGCAACAATACTCTGCTATCCATAAGTATGAACTTCAATCACCCCATGATCGCGTAATCCTTCATCTTCTCGAATGTACTGTGTGCACCGCAATGCAAGCTCTTCCATGTTTTCTGGTGGATCCCTATTCAAAGAGTTACACAAAGGATGACTGGCAAAAATTAGCTGCAGTACCCCGACTTTCTCGATGACAGTGATTCGGGGAATCTTCCTAAACTCCGCCTCAAAACGAGTGTCAAAACTCATCAATTTTTCTGACGAATCATACCGCAATGCAGTCAAATATGTAATAGACTTCACTGGTGTATTAAAGGGCGCAAACACCGAATAGAATTGATCCTTGAAGTCCTTGTACGAGACAATAGAAAACCTCGGCAATCGATTGAACCACCGAAGAGTCGACTCCTTTAAGGATGCAACAAAAATGAAACACATGGCGGCATCAGTGAAATTCATCAAACTGACATGAATTTCCAGGTTCGAAGTATTAGCATGGCGGTCAGTCGATCCCCGATATTGTGGAAAATCCCTCGGCATCTCGATGTACTCGGATCTTGTAGCATTAATGATTGCCATGGAAAATGGGGATAAGGCGTTCGATGTATTCCATGGACTTTGTAAAACTTCAAATGACGGCAAAATATTTCCTCTACCGTTGTAGGGCTCAATTGACCTTTCTTGCCCAACATAATCGCCCACATATGCCAAGGTGTGATGAGTATCACGGGTATGTTCGACGTACACTCGTCTCCTCTCATATCAGAGACCGAGATTAGCCTCCAATTGATTCATCCGAGCGTCATTCTGTTTGATCTTGTTACTCATCTCTTGAAACTTTGATTCGATTATGTTCCCAATCCTTTGCAGAGTAAAAGTTTGATGTCCTCCCAGCGTAACAGATGGTGCTCGGGGATTCCGAGCGGGAGCTATATCCTCAGCAGTAACTCCGTCGTCAACAGACTCAACGACAAGATTACTCCTTCGTGACCTTTGGGCCTCCACTTCTTCCAACTGAGCGATTAGAATGCATCTTCGCTCTTCCAAATCCTCATCCTCATTATTCTGATCTGCGGATTTAGATCGTGCCGGCGGTGAGAAATGGACATTGTTTCGGACAGCAACTCGTCCGGCCCTCTCATAACATTTAGATAAACATCGAGACGGAGGAGGATAAAAAATTGGCGCCTTACGGATAAAAACCCGCTCCGAGAGGATCGAACAGTAACATTTTGAGCAGGAGGCTCCTCAAGGATTGATGATTGGGTCCCCGGTAACGGGGCAACCTCATCGTTCGCCCGTGGATTAGTTTCGACCTCAATCTCTTCATCGAAAACATCATCATCAGAATTCCAAGTAGTCATGATGACAGAAATCCGAACCCAGCAATAAAGCTCTCAATGGGATAAAATCTCGAGTCCCCACAGACGGCGCCAAACTGATATAGTCTTAAAATATTTATGGTGTATTTTTGATTAGTCAGAATTTTTTTTTTTGTTGTTGTTAAGACACGAGAAATTACGAGGTTGGGCCCACAATGTGTGGGCTTACGGCCTCGGGAGAGCAAAGCTCTACCTCGGTGTTTCACTATGATAAAAAGTTCACAAATACAAAATATATCTTCTTTCCGATAAAAGTAAGTGTCGTAATCTAAATCCGTGACGAAAAATGAGCTCAAATTTGGAAACCGGCCCAAAAGTGCAGAAATTACTGTTTATGGGAAATTTTCTCGCGGATTTCGGCTTTCACATGCAACTTTATCGTGGATTTCACCTGAAGTGTGCAAATTTGCGCGGATTTTCATGGGAACATATTTGGTCGCGGATTTTGGCTTTCATATGCAATTTTATCGTGGATTTTGAGATTGTTAAGCAAATTGTCGCAGATTTTGATGTTCCTATGCAAATTGTCGCTGATTTTGATCCAGAGAGTAAAATTATCGCGAATCTCGAACCTTAGGGAAAATTATCCCGAATCTGGAGCCAGAGGGTAAAATTATCGCGAATCTTGAGCCATAGGGTAAAATTATCGCGGATTTTGAACCAAAGAGCAAAATATTCGCGAATCTGAGCTCCTAATAAATAATTGTCGCAGATTTGACTCCTGGAGAAAAATTATCGCGAATTCAAGGACTTGGAGGGTTCTAAGATTTCAGATTCCGAGTTTTTCTTCGATTTTGATTTCTATTCCCTTCAAAATTACCTGGGACCTATATTTATAGGAGATTTAGCCCATCAACTCATCTAAGGGCTCAAAGTCCAATCTTATCCAATTTGCCTTGATTTGGCCCAGCCACTACAAAGAGACCCGATCTCACCCCATATATAAATCATAATATCTCCGATCGTCTGGGGCGCTTCTCGATCGACCCTTGACCCTTGGGGTCACTCCGACTCGTAATTATCCGAAAATAATTTTGTCTCCTCCGAAAAGTTTCCATGAAGAAGTGAATTACCACAAATTTGGAGGAAGAAGTGAATTATCGCGAATTTTGAGGAAGATTATGGCGAATTTTGAGGAATAAGTGAATTATCGCGGAAATACTAAGTTTGAGTGTTTTCGTTGCGTCTCAACGTCGGATCGTGGGAGGAAAAGGACACATACAGTCTACGGTAATCACATAGTTAACAATAAGATAATCACGTCGGAATTCGAGTAATTAAGATCTGTTACGAAATGCAGGGAAGCACGGGAAGATTATAACAAGCGAAAGAAAACGGTAAGCGGAGTGAACACAATATAGTAAGGGAAGGTTCAGACTTAGGGAATGAGATTGGGTCATTAAAGAAGAAATAAGAAGACACAAATGAATGAGATAAATGTTAATAAGACTCGGGGTGAGGAAGGATGGACCGTCCGACCGAACCCGGCATCGTGCCTAGTACACGATTCGCCAAAGGAAGGGCATGCCTGATGAAGGGATTGATAAGATCAAAAGATGGAAAGATACGTACGAAATAGGGCAGAACGGATCCGGGTGGAAAAAGAGGTAGCGCCTAAGTACCCACCCGGGGAAGGGAAGCATATGGCCCGTCGAGTCATCCAACAGCTAACGATTGGCTTGGGCGGGACATGTTCCGAGCATGTTACTCTCGGCAACAGTAAAGTTAAAGTATGAGGGGAATGATAAGGGTAAAAGAAGAAGGAAATAAGAAAACGGTTAAAAGGAATGATTCACGCGTGTGTACGGTTTAATTAAGAAACGAAAAGATAACGTGTAGTGTGTGTGAAGTTTCCTTTAATAAATTGTGACCGCTTTACCGATTTTGTAGGTGACGCGGACGAGGTATGAGAAGGGCATTTGAAGGAGGTTGTCGGTTGTCCGGTGATAGAGTCCGGTCTTTTGAGAACACTCTAAATTATGTTGTTAAACTTTAATGTTTTCGAACTACATTTTAAGTTTACATTCGAATGTTTCGTTTTATTTAGCATGTTTTATCAAAACAGCTAGGCCCGAATTAGGGTCGTTACACGTAATGTCCAGAAAATATCGTTGGTCAGTTATTTATATCCATATACTTAGAAAATATCCCATAATATTATAAAAATATAAATCCTAAACACTAAACACCCTAATTTCACTTGTGATCTAGTCTAAAAATATTTTGGGTATTTATTTTTAGATCAGTCAATTTATGATTAATTCGTAAATTATATTGTTGTGGGGACACGAGCGATGTACGAGGTTGGGCCCACAATGTGTGGGCTTACGTCCTCGGGAGAGCGAAGCTCTACCTTGGTTTCCACTATAATAATCAATGAGAAACGAATACAACGATGTAATAACGATAATCCGAATGAAATCGACCCGAGAAACGATCAAATATACTCCAAAAAGCCAAATATGACGAAATGTCGCGAAGAAGGGCTGTGTCAAGCCTGGCCGCGAGATTTGGCTCGAAATCTCGCGAGCCTGGACTAGCCGCGAGGTTTGGTCTGGTTTCTCGCGAGAAGGGCTAGTCGCGAGGTTTGGTATAAGGCATGGCCTGGTCGCGAGGTTTGGTGCGATTCCTCGCGAGTCTGGGCTGGCCGCGAGATTCGGTACGAAATCTCGCGAATAGTAATTGCAGTGTTGAAATCTCGCGATTTCGAGTGAAAGTCTCGCCTTGGGAGATGCGAAAAGGATCCAACCCCCTCTCAATGCCTTAGGACCTCTATTTATAGAGAAATGTAGCCCAAAACACAAGCTTAGGCCCAAGAGTCCAA
Source organism: Utricularia reniformis (assembly GCA_009725065.1). Taxonomy (NCBI): domain Eukaryota; kingdom Viridiplantae; phylum Streptophyta; class Magnoliopsida; order Lamiales; family Lentibulariaceae; genus Utricularia; species Utricularia reniformis. Next base: position 905,456 of record RWGZ01001192.1, on the reverse strand, counting down.
TTTCATTAGATTAAGCCCAAGACACCTCAACTAATATCCAATTAAATTAGAACAAATACCGTTCCGAAATATAACTTCGGAAATGCGTCTCGATCCAGAATTAGGCGAGGATATTGATGAGAAAATACCGAAGGACCCCGTAAAATAATCCACTGCTTCCAGATAGTGAATATGCGGCCACATAACATCATCGCACCTGACGGGTGCGCTCCCGGGTGGCAAATTACGAAAATACCCCTGGCCCCGTCTGTGGCCGAATTGACCCGAAACATCTCAAAATGCTTACAGAGACTTTATATGGGGCCCAACGATCCAGAATTACGAGAATACCACTTGAGAATGCCATCCGATAAAAATATGAAAATACCGAAAATACCAATAACCACGTCGGACGAGCTCCCGGGTAAGGACGGATACAAGAGAATATACCTGGGTAATATCAACTTGGACACATGTCGTAACGTCCCGGATTTTTTGAAGTGCAGACCGGTTTATTGCTGATCATACATAATGTCCATAGAATACCAGAAAATACCGTCTATAGGTTCTTGATCTCCATATACTAAAACTATAGCACATAATATCATAATCACTAACTATCGAAATTCCGGGAGGAACCATCCAAAACTGCTCAAAACGTCATTATAATTTCTACACGCGGCCCTGAGATGACTATATTACGAGACTACCCTCGAAATCTCATTACTCCGAAAGTAGAGCATTAAAACGAAAATCTCTTTTAGTTATGCAGACGGGCTGCACAGGTATCAAAATGATGTAAATACCCTCATGTAGTTTCAATAGTACCCAAATTTGCAGATTGAGATTTTGAGTCGACAACCACAATACAACTACTCGTCTCGAATTTTAATACTCGCTCCAAAACTTTTTGAGAAAGCAACGAGTAAGGCTGAAATCTACTCACTAACATGACCGTTCTGATACTAAGAATTTAAGAAAATTAAATTCTGAGATCGGAAGAAAATTTCACGACTTTTCAACTTGGGGGTCCGTCTCTGTAAATAACCCTCTCTCCGTCACATAACAGTGTCAGTTGCACTAATCTGAAACCTCGTCGCGTCTCTTTGACAAATTCACATGACTCTCTTGAGTAAATAGTAGCTCTCGCAACATCTTGCACAAAAACGCACGATTCTTAACATAAATAGGAGACTAAGTTAAAACGAAGCAAAAACGCGCTACTAAATCGGTAAAAATAATTATGTGTTTAAACTCGTGATGTTTTGTACAAATCCACACAACACACTTAGAATTTTTTGCAAAATATTTGATCCACTTAATATGATATCTATCGGTTCCGCCTGATCCTCGAATTCCAATACTTCGTCATCCAATTCCTCGGACTCCTCATCTGATTCGAGTAGTTCAAGTTCGAGTCTATCGACTTCTACGCCTAGTACCTCGAGCCTAAATCCTTACTTTTTTGAAAGAATCAGCCATCTTGAGAATACCGTTGGTTCTCGTAACTCAACCGTTAAACCCTAGAGATCCTTTTATTGGCCTTACAGTATGCATGTCCACGAGTGGATATCATTTGAGGAGGACTATCAGTTCCTTTCCGACAACGTTCTATATCAACCTCGACTCTCTGATCGGATTTTGTGTCCACCGGTCTGTACTCGCGATATCTTTCTTGAACATCTCGAGTGTGTGTTCCGCTTTCAAGTTCACCCTTTCATTGTGAAGCTTCTAACTCACTTAAAAATCTATTTGTTCCATATAATCCCAAATTCCATCTCCTACGTAGTTGTCTTCATCATTTCATGGAAACCGGTCGCATTTAGCCGACTATAAACCGCTTCTTTCAAATATTCCAAGTCAGTACATATATCTATTACAATGCCCATGGTTGTCTATTCTTCCACCTAAGACACCATATGAGTCCTTTTTTATTTGCTACCTTTCAATCTAACCATGACTAGACGAAACATTTTTTCTTTGTCGCGGATGTGGCCACCACTAACTTGTCTCCCTTAGTTTCCCGTGGAGATTCTCGGTCGTAGGCGAATCCTTCCTGGAATTTAAAAGTGTTCCAAAAGACCGGACTCTAGCACCGGACAACCGACGACCTCTCTCCCATGCCTCCTCATACCTCGTACTCGTTACCTACAAAATCTGTAAAGCGATCACAATCTATTGAAAGAAACTTGACACACTCTACTAATTATTTCATTTCTTAAAGAAGAAACATAAACGAATGCGTAAATCCTTTCCTTTATTCATGTGCCTATTTCCTTTCTGCTTTTAACTCTCCTATTATCTTCCTTCTTCTTTCCTTTTAAACTTTACTATGGCCGAGTGTAACATGCTCGGTAGATATCCCGCCGAAGCCAACCGTTAGTTGTTGGTTGACTCGACGGGCAGTATGCTTCCCTTCCCCGAGTGAGTACTTAGGTGTTACAACTTTTCTCACTCGGATCCATTGTGCCCTTTTCGTACATATCTTTCCATTCTGGAACTTATCGTTCTCTTCATCAGGCATACCTTTCCCTTGGCGAATCATGAGCTAGGCACGATGCCGGGTTCAGTCGAACGGTCCATCCTTCCTCACCCCGAGTCTTATTAACATTCATTAAGTTCATTCGTGTCTTTACTTTCCTTCTTATTAATCCTTCTCGTTGCATATGTTGGATCATTCCATTAATACAATGTGTTAACTCCGCTTACCGATCGCTTTCAGGTTTTACGATCTCTTCGTTGCTTCCTTGCATTATTTCTTATCCCATGTAAAATTTATTTCGTTCAGGGTCAGGTTTGTCAACGGCTTTGCTATCCTTGCAAACCCTTCGATAAATTTACGATAATATCCGGCTAATCATAAGAAACTTATGACTTCTCGAGTGTTTGTTGATCTTGGACACTTCATCACTCCTTCTACCTTCATTGGATCCACCGTCACCGCTCTTTCTAATATCACGTTTCCCAGAAAAGCAATATTGCCCATTCAAATTTACACTTGCTATATTTAGCGTACAATTAGTCTTGCCTTAAAGCCTGCAACATTATTCTCAAGTGTCGCTTGTGTTCCTCAAGGTTGCGTGAGTAAACTAGGATATCGTAGATGAATACCACTACGAACATATCTAGGTATTGTCGAATCACCCGATTCATCAAATCCATGAAGATTGCTAGGGCGTTAGTCAGTCCGAATGGTACAATTGTGCATTCGTAGTGGCCGTATCTCGTTCGAATGGCCGTTTTTGGGATATCCCCCTCCTTAACTGGGACATGATGGTACCCGATCTCATGTCCAACTTTGAGAGCACCTTTGCGCCTTGCAGTTGATCAAATATGTCATCGATTCTAGGTAGTGGGTACTGGTTTTATCATGACCTTATTCAATTATAGGTAGTCGTAGCATAGTCTTAACTCGCTGCTTTTATTCCTAACAAATAACACCGACGGCCCCCAAGGGGAGTTGCTCGGCCTAAGAAAACCATTCACTAGTAGCGATTAGATCTATTTCTTCAGTTCCTGCATCTCTATTGGTGCCATTCGGTATTGGGCTTTCGAGATTGGTTGGATTCGGGAAGTAACTCTATCTCCATCTCCACTTCTCTTTGGGGTGGTTGACCTGGTAGTTCATCGGGGAATGCGTCACCATATTCGCAAATCACAGGGATTGCCTCCTATTGCGATCCCCCATACTAAGTGGTGACGAACTCTAACAAACTGGACTGGTCATCATAGTCCTCCTCCCCTTCCACAATCGATTTCCTAACCATGTTTCTTTTCCCTTCTTGCAACGTACTGAAAGTGATCGTACGTTCTTGACATTTCAATTGCCCATCGTATTTAATCAAACCAATCCATCTCTAATATAGCATCGAACCCCATATCTCCTAATTCAATAAAATATGCCTCCGTTTGTACTGTGTCCACCTCTACGACACATTCCTTATAGAGTCTGTTTGCCTCCAAGGCTTGGGATCCCGTTGTTTTTACCTTGATCTTAGCGTTACTTCTCTTTATACCAAATCATTTTGCTAACTTTTCCGACACGAACGAATGTGTCTAACTGCAATGAAATAACACAAAAGCTGTAAAGCGATTTGATCTAGTCTAAAAATATTCTGGGTATTACATTTAGATCAGTAAATTTTTAATTACTCGAAATTAATGTGTTATGAGGACACGAGCGATATACGAGGTTGGGCCCACAATGTGTTAGCTTACGTCCTCAGGAGAGCGAAGCTCTACCTTGGTTTTCACTATAATATTCAACGAATACAAGTACAATGATGTGACAACAATAGCCGAGATGAAAACATCTCGAAAAGTGATCGAAAACACTCCGTTGCGCCGGAAAGAAGACCAGTCGCGTGTTGTGGTCGTTAACACGCGACTACAGGCGATTACTCTCGAATGGAACAGTACAACAGGTCGCGAGTGTCAGGCAAGATCAATAAGTCGCGACTGGAACAGTGCAGAGACAATAACTCGCGGCTACGTGCAATAAGTCGCGATTGGAACAGTGCAGATACAATAACTCGCGGCCACGTGCGATAAGTCGCGAGTCTGCAGTGCAGGAAAATGATGTCTTGCCTTGGGGAGCGTGCTAACTATCTGAACCCGTCCAAATGCACAGAAGCTTGTATTTATAGAGAAATCCAGTTCGACTTCACTTACTTGAGCCCATAAGCCTAGTTTACTTCACTTTGCCCAAAATATTTAAATAACCTCCAATTATAATATAATAAATGCCATGCTGATCCCGAAGTTTCGGGAACCAATCCCGGTCAAGTTATTAGTCGGAAATACGATGAGAAAATACCGGAAAACCTCGCAAATTAGTTCTTTGCCTCCAAGCAATAAATACGCAGCCACATAACGACGTTGCACCCGACCGGTGTGCTCCCGGGTGGAAAATTACGAAAATACCCCTGGCCACGTCCAGGACCGAGATGACCCGAAACATCTCAAAATGCTTATAGAAACCTTGTATGGGGCCCAACAAGCCTGAATTGCGGTAATACCCCCTGCGACTGCCTTGTGATAAAAAATGAAAATGCAGAGAATACTTCATAACCACGTCGGACGAGCCCCCGGGTAAGGATAAATACAAAAAAGAATATACCCGGGTAATATCAATAGTCCCCTGGTTTTCAGATTCAGATTCTGAGTCGTAAACCATATATCGCAAGCTCGTCCCGAAAGCCGATTGTCGTTCGGGAGCCCTGCCAAAAAAATCCATAGCATAGTTGTAATTCTCTCGTCAATACGATCGTTTTGACACTAAGAACGTTAGATTCTGAGCTCGGGTGAAAATTTTGGGATTTTTCGACTCGGGACATCACCCCTATAAATACCCTGTACGCCCTTCACAACTTACTTTCTCGCGCGGAATCCCTTGCTCTCGCGACTTATCGTAGATACTGTGCTATCCGCGACTTACCGCAAATTGTGCTATCCGCGACTTATCGCAACTCGCGACATCCAAACTTCAACAAACTCGCGAGTACTGTGCCACTCGCGACCATAACACCCGACTTCTTGGACCACACATAGAACCATAACTCGCGAGACGGTGCTTATCGCGACGTATCGACCAAACCTAGCGACTTAAAGACTTAAACAGTAATTCTCGCGACTTTTCGCCAATATCTCGCGAGACACTTAGTAAAATATGTAAAAATAATTTCAAAAAATAAATTTGAATTAAATTTTACCAATGACTTCCGCTACTTCATCCTCAGATCATTCGGACTCCTCATCCAGTTCGGGGAGTTTCAATTCGATCACAGCCCCTTTTCCTCCTTGCCTTTCAACAATAAATTCTCATTTTTTCGAGAGGTTCGCTCGTCTCGAAAACACCTTCGGCCCTCAAAGCTCCGCGGTTAAAGCCCTCAAATCCTTTAACCAACCTTATAGCATGCATGCTCGGAAGTGGGTTTCGATTCTTGAACAGTATTATCTCCCTTCCGACTGTGTCTTATACCAACCTGAACTTACCGACCGTCTTTTGACGCCTCCGATCGCCACCCACACTGTCTCTTTGGAATATTTAGAGTGTGGCCTTCGTTTCCCTCTTCATCCTTTCTTCGTAGAATTGCTCTCGCATCAACAAATTTACCTCTTCCAATTGAACCCCAGTTCAATTTCTCTTGTCGTCGCCTTCATAATACTCATGGAGGTGAATTGCATTCCTTCGACAATAGACCTTTTCTTTCAAATCTTCCATATTAGTATTGTTGCCAATTTTGGTGCCCAAGGTTGTATATTTTTCCGCCCGAGGCACAAGACAAACCCGTTCCCTTTTTCTACTCCCCACTCCAATCACGACTGGAAGAAACACTTCTTTTTTGTCTGCGGTGTGGGGGATACGAGGCTGTCTCCTCTGAGTCTTCCTTGGCGGTTCCCCGTTGAAGGGGAACAATTTTTTCCCGAAGCCTACGGCCCTATTCCTCGGACGGCCCTTCCGAGACCTCTGAGGAAGGCACTCCTCGATTGCGTTAGGTCCGACGACGCTGACTGGACCGTGAAGACCTTATTCTACGAACTGATTCTGTTTGCTTTCAACCTCCTTCCGGTCCCCCCCCCATTTTAGTAGAGAACTACTAGGTATCTGAACCGTACATTCATATCGGAGCTAAACTTGATAACTCTTCTTTGATAGGAAAGAACCTTAGAAACTTGATTTAACTTGCATCAAATTTCCACTTCGCGTTTCTTACTTAATTTACTTGTCTTGCAGATAAAATAATGGCTCCAGCTAAGGACCCAACAAAGAAGGCGGATCGGCTGAATTTCCTACGTGACCTACTTGCGGAGGATGATTAGCTCGTCTTTGAGGCGCCACCGGGGACTCGGAACCGAACTGTCGCGGCCAAGCTGGCGTCAAGTCTACAAGAGGTGGCATCCCCAACTGGGGAAATAAGGCGCGACACTACTCCACCACCACAACCTGCTGCGACGGCGGCCAATCCCGAGCCGGTAAACGAGGAGCCGGCTGCAGCTATTACTGAAAGTCCCGAAGACCTAATCCCATTGTCTCTGCGATTAGAGTACGTTGTTGAGGAGCTTACCCCCGATGAAGGCATGTACGACTTTGCTGAAACATTAGTGGATATCATTGGGGACGAAGAGGAGGGCGAGATTAGCGAGGACCAACAGATGGACCCGGTGGTGGAGGAAATATGCCAAGAAACCCGTCCGGAGGGAGAGACCAATCAAGGCGCCCGTCCGGACAAGGGGAAAGGACCGGCGGAGGGTCCCACCGTCTTGGAGATCGCGGAACCCGTCAGCAAAAGTGGGTTAACCGCTGAATTTATCGACGCCTTCCGTATACATGATATCCCGAGACTGACGGATAAGGAATGGCTCGATAAGGGACGTCGGGCCGGCTTCGTGTTGATAAAGGACAGACTCACCTTTCGAATTCCGAGAGGTGACAACGTATCGAGTCGGCCGGCCCTGGCATATTTGGAGCGCAACCCGGAGTTGCCGCCTCGTGGTCGGGATGACCACACGGTGTTTACCTATTGGGGAGGTTCGTTGCGACACTAGCAAATACTCCCCTATAACTTTATCTCTTCCGTCGTATGTACTAACCATTCTTGTTTTCATTTCAGATGGAGCGGACGATATTCGAGTTGGGCACCGCAGCTGCAGTAGGGGAATACTATATGCTTAGACACTCGGAGCTCGACTCTCCGGATATTATCGGGGAGCAGACGAAAAAGGGGCGGAGAAGCTGATGCAGAATCAGCTAGATAAGCATGCCAGGAGATGGCAGCACTCCGAGAAGAGCATAGCAAGGCAATTGACTCTTTGCTTCGAGCTCACCGCAGCGAGCTGACGGAGAATTCAGATTTTCATATTGGGCAAAGGCACACCCTAGAGCAATCCATAGAAACCCTCAAGGTCAACGAGAAGTACGCACAGGACAACTTGACGGAAATCCGAGAGCAAACTGAGGAGAAGCTGAGGAAGGCCAAAGAGGAAAAAACGGCAAATAAGAAAGCTCTCGGGAAAGCCACAGAGGAGGTTAAAGAGTTAAAAGCAAGGAATGAATGCCTCCAATCTATCACTTATCGACTCCGGGCACGAATCACCAAGTTGCCGTCCCAGATCAACGACTGCTTCCGAAAGTTAATATGGGAGTACACAGTACACTTCCCGACTTTCCGGAATCTGGGCGCGGTAGCCCATGCCAAGTCGAATGTCATGTACTTCTTACGAGGGAGTGTCCAGACGCAGAGAATCCTGGGCATATCCCTGAGAGCTGAGGAGAAAAAGAAACTCGATCCCAAGCTCAATGGGAAGTTCGAGCCTATACCTGGTGAGGGCATGCTGCATTGCTCACAGGATCCGTTCGGGGCGCTACATTTTAGCTTGGATAAAGATCTTCACCAGCAACTATACTCGGAGGATATCGAGACGAAGGAGGGCCCATCTCCGGATGCGTTTAGGAGGTTGGCTACTTTATTCCCGGAGCCAATGGCCCCCTCGTGGCGGTGCTCCTGAAAGATGATGATGTAATGGCGGCGTATGATCCTCAAATATATACCCCCGCTAGTGTGACTGGAGCTCGGGAGCGCCAGAAGATGAAATGGCGAGGTTCGCCTCCATGAAGTTGGCGGCTGCAGGGCCTCAAGAAAAATGCGCCAACCCTCAATCCTCCAAAAAAAAAAAACTGGTGAAAAAGCGCCCCTGTGGGCCTGGTGAAGGCTCAGACTCTCAGAAGAAGAAGAAATAAACTTCTATATCTGATTTCTTCAATTTTTGTATTCTCTCCTCATTTTGTATTCCCAATGTGTATAAAATTCGTTTTTGTTTTCCTTTCAATTTCTCCACTGTACTTTTAACAGAGAACCATACTCGGAATAATATGACCTCACGTCTTCTCAATTTTCTTTTCTCGCCAACTTCTTCTAGGAATATATAACACGAATAATTCAATCCAAGAAATACGCTTCCGAGATAATAAGAATATATATGATTCTCGGGTATAGGTGCTCAATAAAAATGCATATAATGATGGTAACAATGATGCGTAAGAGTCCCCAGTGTAGCGAGGCTTGAATAAGTCTGCGATAACTCTAATGCGAATGCCTATTTAAAATGAGTAGATACCTAAAATGAGTCCACCGCTCTGCCTTTACAAATATATCTTCGCCACCGTAATATGCTTACGCCCACGGCCATCACACACTCGCCGCCTGTATATACTTGCACCCGTGGCCATCACACACTCGCCACCGGTATATACTTGCACCTGGGGCCATCACACTCTCGCCACCGGTATATACTTGCATCCGGGGCCATCACTCTCGCGCCGCCGGTATATACTTTCACCCGGGGCCATCACACTTACTCAGCCCGTACATAAGACGGCGCCATCGTACATTCGACCAATTCATGAAACAGTGTCATTCGACCCGTCCATAAGACGGTGCCATCGCACTCTCGACCCGTTCATTAAACGGCGTCATTCGGCCCGTCCATAAGATGGTGCCATGCGGAAATGGACCAGCCTCCGGCGCGGGCGCGACCCTGGTCGGCGTGTCATGGAGGAGTCAGGTATATACTTGCACCCTGATTTGCAACGGAAATATACATCACAAAAAACATGACTCTTAACATAATCCAACAGTCATTATGTACAGACGGTTGTGCCGCGGACAGGAAGACTCATCACGTTCAAAATATTTTGACACAGTATTTAATTTGACGAGTTTGAAAATGATCGACTATAAGACAGGTGGTACATTGCGTTTCTAATCTAACTTATTTAATTTATTCCATCCTCCTTAGTACTAAAACGCAATGGGCCTACTCCTACCTTACCAGTCCCCTAGTCGATTGAATTCATGTCGTCAAAAAAGATACTTAAAAAATTAGAATATGACCACAAAAAGAGGGGAAATTTTTATTTTCAAAAAGATCGATGAGTCACGTCTATACATAATACTTGCGCAAATTGGAAATATGACAAGTCCGTGGAAGCTCCTCCTCACTCATATTTGCGATTTTGTACGTTCCTTCCTTCACTACGGCCGTTACTCTGTACGGTCCTTCCCACTTTCGATCAAACTTCCCAACATGCTTCGAGACATCCACTTTCTTAAGAATCAAGTCTACAACTTTTAACAACATAGGTCGAACGCCTTTGTCGTGCTTTTTAGCCATCCGCCTTTTACATACCTCCATTCGTATTGCAGCTCTATCACGGATATCGTCAATACAGTGAAGGTCCAACTTTCTCATATCCTCGTTCAACACCTCGTCATAAGCGATAACTCTTTCTGATTAAATGGTCACTTCTACCGGAGACACGGCATCAGAGCCATATACTAAAGAGAAGGGGATGAATCCGGTAGTGGACCTCTGTGATGTCCGATATGCCCACATCACATTATGCAATTCATCCACCCAAGAGCCTTTGGATTCATCTATTCGTGTTTTCAGCTGTTACAGGATAATACGGTTGATAACCTCTGTAATCCCGTTTGTTTCTGGGTGTGCCATGGAGGTAAACCGCTGCTAGATTCCATAACTCTCACACCATTCATTAACCCTCTTTCCGGCAAATTGCATTCCGTTACCTGACACCAAAATCCTGGGAATTCCGAATCGACACACAATGTACCTCCAAAGGATACTGATAACTTCCTATTCCCGGACTCGCGATACAGCCTCAATCTCTATCCATTTAGAAAAATGTTCCACAGCCACGATATAGAATTTCTTTTGGCTAGGTGCCTTCGGAAATGGTCCTCAAATATCGATCCCCCACATATCGAAAGGACATGTTGTCGGCACAGGCTTCATGCTATCTCTTGGCACATGATACACGTTCGAATGGAACTGACAAGCAGGACAGGCCCGAACAAAATTCACACCATCTTTTACCAGCGTTGGCCAAAAATAACCGACCCTCATAACCTTGTTTGCTAAGGATCGACCTGCTGAATGATCACCACAGTCCCCAGCGTGAACTTCTTCTATAACGGTCTTTGCCTGTATTGGGGACAAACATCGAAGATATGAGCCTCCGAAATTCTTCTTATACAGCTTATCATCCACATAAATAAAATTTGTAGCTCTTTGCATAGTCATTCGAGCCTCACCTTCATCGGTGGGTAATTCTCTCTTGATTAGATAATTTACAATAGCATCCTTCCAAGATGGCTCGTCGGTTATGGCATCCAATAAAAACCATGTCTCATTTGAAAGTTCCAAATTAGCCACCTCGGCTATCTGTCTCTCCGCAGGACTGATAGAGGGCTGGTAGTGGATCATTGTTGTTATCTTTGACTCATCGGAGTGTTCTAAAATCGTCGCCGCCTTTGCAAGACCGTCTGCGCGCGTGTTTTCCTCCATTGGGATATACGTAAGCATAAATATCTTAAGATTCTTAGCCGCCTCTTTGAGCTTTTCTAAATACCTACACAAATGGTTCCCATTGGTGGCGTAAGTATCTGCAAATATGTTCACCACTAACTGCGAATCAGAATGAGCATGCAAACGAACGATTCCAATTTCCACCGCCAAGTTAATAAGAAATTTCAAGGCTTCATACTCGGCGATGTTGTTAGTTGGTGGGAAGCCAACTTTACAGCATATTCATGTTCTTCACCAGACTTCCTTTCTTTAAATTAAACACCTATGCCGGCTCGCCCGGCAGACACCGATCCATCTACAAAGGCGTCCCATTACTCTTGAATACCCAATTCCTCCGACCGAGTCATCTCTACTATGAAATCCACTAACACCTGCGCCTTTAATGCTAGCCTGGAGATATACTCTATTTGATATTGCCCTAACTCGATATTCCACTTTGCTAGTCTGCCAGAGGCATCAATCTTTGATAACACGCTTCGGATAGGCTGATCTGTCAAGACTGCAATATGATGTCCTTGAAAATTGTGCCTCAATTTCCGCGAGGTGACTATGAGAGCTAATACGAACTTCTCTAGATCAGTATATCGGGATTCCGCTCCCTGTTATTTCCTGCTCACATAATATATCGGTCTATGTTCTTTATCGCTAAGTCTAACCAACGTGGCGCTCACTGCCTCTTTTGTCACTGACAAATATAAGCCCAACGGTTCCCCCGGTGAAGGAGGTGACATAAACGGTGGTTTTCTCAGATAATATTTGAAACTCTCAAAAGCCCTGCTACATTCGTCGTCACAATACAAAAGATTCGTCTTACGTAAAACCTTAAAAAACGGTAAACTTCTCTCTGCAAATCGCGAAATGAAGCGATTCAACGAGGCTAATCTCCCAGTTAGTCTTTGAACTTCCCTAACAGTCGTCGGAGGGGTCATTTCTTGGATAACTGTTATCTTATCAGCATTCATCTCAATTCCTCTTTCAGATACCATAAAGCCGAGAAATTTGCCTCCTTTCACACAAAACGCACACTTAAGCGGAATCAATTTCATTCTATACTTTCTCAGTACCCCAAAACAAACATTCAAATACTGGATGTGGTTATCCCCATGTTTACTCTTTATCAATATATCGTCCATATAAACCTCCAAAGATTTTCCGATCATATCTTTGAACATCGAATTCATTAAACGTTGATAGGTGGCCCCAGCATTTTTCAACCCAAATGGCATAAATCTATAGCAAAAAATACTTTTATTTGTCATAAATGACGTAAACAACTTGTCGTCACAATGCATAAAAATTTGATTATATCCCTTAAAAGCATCTAACATACTAAGGAATTCATAGCCACAGGCCGCATCCACCATAATGTCAATGGCCGGCAGCGGATACGGATCCTTCGGGCATGCTTTTTTTAAATCAGTAAAATCAATACAAACTCTCCAGCCACCACTCGACTTTGGGACCACCACTGGTTTCGCTACCCAATCCGTGTATTTAACATGCTCTATGAATCCTGCCTGCAGCAAACTTTCCACCTCCTCATCAATCGTCCTCTCTTTCTCAGGGGAAAACTTCCTCTTTTCTGATGAACTGGTCGCACATATGGGTTAACATTGAGTCTATGATAACAGACTTGCGGATCAATCCCCACATAATCCTGATAAGACCAAACGAAAACATCTACATTACTTTGCAAAAAAGGAATTACCTCCTTCTCAACCTCTGGTAACAACTCGGAACCGATCGTCACTGTCTTTTCAAGATGACCGGGGAATAAAAGCACTGTCTTGATTCCCAAAGGCTCCATCTTCATATCATTCTCTTTAAACTTCCTAAGAGACGGTCCGTCATTTGTGTCAATAACTTCATCGGACGAAAATTCCACCATACAAACAAGTAACTTCGCTTTAGATCCTTCCATACCACTCCTACACATCACATTATAACAAGAGCGCGCTAGCTCTTGATCTCCCTTCATCTTCCCAACCCCTAACTGTGTTGGGAACTTCATCATCAAATGTGGTTGAGACACCACGGCTCCAATTAAGTTCAAACAACTTCTCCCTAGGATCGCATTATACGGGAGTATAGGGAGATCCACCACCACAAATTCCACCATCAAAGTTCTTGATATTTCGGGATCGCCCAAAGTTACCGGCAGAAAAACAGATCCCTCAGCCGCAACAACGCTATTATTAAAACCAACTAACTTTGTGTGCACGGGCTGGAGTTGGGTGGTTCCTTTTAATGACATCTTCTCAAAGGCCGCAAGAGTCAATATGTTGGTAGAAGCCCCGGTGTCGACTAACACTCGAGAAACAAGATGATTCGCAATAATAGGGTAGACAACCAATACATCGTCATGTGGGGAGAAAATCCCAGATAAATCCTCTGGTCCAAATGATATTGTCATTATATCCAAATCCGTTAACTGGACCATGTTCACTTCCATAAAGCACCCCTTCTGATGTAATGCCTGATAGGAACGTTTGCGGGCGCGGTTCGAATCGCCGACACTTTTTCCCCCCGCGATAGTCATAATGTTGGGGCCTAGGTTACCCCATCTGGGTTGGGCATTTTCAACATTCAAAATAGGTTGACCCTGGTTGGGGTCAACCCTAGGAGGAGGTAATCTTGCTGATTCGCGGGGGCTGGTGGGTTAGCCTCATATCTGTACCCCTGCTGATTTCTTTGCGGCTGATTCCTGCCGCGGCCACGATAGATGTTTCCTCTCCTTCCACTTCTCTGATTTTGTCTACCACCATTAAAGAATCCTCTCTGGCCACCTCCTTGGCGCATGCCACGCTGTCCTCCATATCCACGTCCTCTTGCATTTAGCCGTGGCGCATCGGCACTCCGGGATACTTGCATCAATCTTTCCCAGCTTTGACTCGGGTAGAGCCTCCACAGTACTTATCAGTTCATCAAGCTGACCCAATTCTAGCAACCTTTCCACTTCAGACATTAATTCTCGACAATCATTCGTTTCATGTCCAAAACTCCGATGAAAACGACAAAATTCTTGGGACTCGTAAGTCCTGCGTTGGTTCTTGCAAGGGAGGGGGATAACGAAGAGATCCAGCCTTCTTCTGCTCAATTATGGCAAAAATCTGTTCATAATTGTACGTAGGAAACACTCTCAACTTAGACTTTGCAGGCTTGACAATCTTATCCAGCCCACGACTTGCAACAATATTATGAGACCCATACGCCCGTACTTCAATCACTCCATGATCCCGCAAACCTTCATCTTCTCGGATGTATTGTGTACATCTCAAGTCCAAATCTTCCATACTCTCCGGGGGGTCTATTCAAAGAATTACACAACGGGTGTCCAACTAGAATAAGCTGGAGCACCCCAGCCTTCTCACTCACAGTAATCCGAGATATCTTCCTACACTCGGCCTCAAAACGGGTAATAAAACCCAACAATCTTTCCAAAGAATCATACCACAACGCAGTCAAGGAGGTAATAGACTTTATTGGCGTAATGAAAGGCGCAAAAGCTGAATAGAATTGATCCTTAAAGTTCTTATATGAGACAATCGAACGCCTCGGTAACCGATTAAACCATCGGAGGGCTGATTCCTTAAGAGAAGCGGCAACAACGAAGCACATGGCCGCATCACTGAAATTCATCAAACTCACATGAATCTTCAAATTCGACGTATGAGCTTGTGGGTCAGTCGACCCGCGATACTGTGGAAGATCCTTAGGCATTTCAATAAATTCAGAGCGAGTGGCTCCAATAATGGCCATGGAAAATGGTGATAGAGCGTTGGACGTGTTCCAAGGACTTTGCAAAACTTCCACTGACGGTAGAACTTATCTTCGATTTCCAATGGGCTCATTATCCCTCTTATTCTCGAAATAATCTCCCTCGTAAGCTCAGGTCTGATGAGTATCCCGGGTATGCTCCCCGTACACTCGTCTCCTTTCCTGGCCAAGAGTCAAGTTAGCCTCCAATTGGTTCATCCTAGCCTCGTTTTGTTCCATCTTCCCACTCATCTCCTTAAACTTCAACTCAATCAACTCTCCAATCTTTTGAAGAGTATCGTTCTGTTCTCCGCTCGTGGCTCCGAAACGCGATCGGTATCTTCCTTTGAGGCCACATCATTAGCAGGTTCTGGGGTAACATTGTTCCTCCGAGCTCTCCTTTGAGCTTCAACTTGATCTAACTGAGCGATTAAACTACGCCTTCGCTCTTCCAAATCCTCATCTGTTTCCGTCTGATATGCAGATCTAGAGAGTGCAGGTGGCGAAAGATGGGCATTATTACGGACCGAAACTCGGCCAATTCTTGAGAATTCATAACACTTAGATAAACATTCGCGCGATCGAGGATAAAAACTTGGTGCCCTTTCGGATGAAAACCCGCTCCGGGAGGGCCGAATAGTTACATTTTGAGCAGGGGCTCCTCCAGAACTGACGACCGAGCCCCCGGTATAACAACAAAATCATCATTAACTTGAGGAATAGGATCCGCCTCAATTTCTTCATCAAAAATATCATCATCATAATTCCGAGTAGTCATGATAATAGGAATCTGATATTACCCGGGTGTATTCTCTTGTATTTATTCTCACCCGGGAGCTCGTCTAACGTGGTTATTGGTATTTTCGCTATTCTCGGTATTTTCGACTTTTAGATTAGTCAATTTTTAATTACTCGAAATTAATGTGTTATGAGGACACGAGCGATATACGAGGTTGGGCCCACAATGTGTGAGCTTACGTCCTCGGGAGAGCAAAGCTCTACCTTGGTTTTCACTCTAATATTCAACGAATACAAGTACAATGATGTGACAACAATAGCCGAGATGAAAACGTCTCGAAAAGAGATCGAAAACACTCCGTTGTGCCGGAAAGAAGACCAGTCGCATGTTGTGGTCGGTAACACGCGACTACCGGCGATTACTCGCAAATGGAACAGTTCAACAGGTCGCGAGTGTCACGCAGAATCAATAAGTCGCGATTGGAACAGTGCAGAGACAATAACTCGCGGCTACGTGCAATAAGTCGCGATTGGAACAGTGCAGATACAATAACTCGCGGCCACGTGCGATTAGTCGCGAGTCTGCAGTGCAGGAAAATGAAGTCTTGCCTTGGTGAGCGTGCTAACTGTCTGAACCCGTCCAAATGCACCGGAACTTGTATTTATAGAGAAATCCAGCCCAACTTCACTTACTTGAGCCCATAAGCATAGTTTACTTCACTTAGCCCAAAATATTTAAATAACCTCCAATTATAATATAATAAATGCCATACTGATCCCGAAGTTTCGGGAACCAATCACGGTCAAGATATTAGTCGGAAATACGATGAGAAAAAACCGGAAAACCTCGAAAATTAGTTCTTTGCCTCCAAGCAATGAATACGCAGCCACATAACGACGTTGCACCCGACCGGTGTGCTCCCGGGTGGCAAATTACCAAAATACCCCTAGCCCCGTCCGGGATCGAGATGACCCGAAACATCTCAAAATGCTTATAGAAACCTTGTATGGGGCCCAGCAAGCCTGAATTGCGGTAATACCCCCTGCGACTGCCTTGTGATAAAATATGAAAATACAGAGAATACTTCATAACCACGTCGGACGAGCCCCCGGGTAAGGATAAATACAAAAGAGAATATACCCGGGTAATATCACCATTAATATGTAGCTTCCTTGGTCTCAGAGTTCTGCTCTTTGTTTACCGCGAACACTCGCGTGTTTCCAGTGATCCTTTCCGTTATCCTAGGTGGTTCCTATCTTCCTAGGTGGCCCCAGTTTCTATCTTCCTCTTCATTCTGCATTCTCAAGCGAAGTGCCCTTCCTGGCCACACTTAAAGCATCCGCTAGTCCTTGCCAGACAATCCCCGATGTGGTTCCCCTCGCATTTGGTGCATAGAGGCCGGGTTGGGGTCCCTGTGTAGACCCGAAACATTCTATACTCGCCTTTCCTTTCCATTACCCCCGTCCCCGAACCTCGGTCCTCATGGAACCCTTAGAGTTCATTATCCATCCTTCGTATCCTTCCGTATACCCAAACAGCAGTGGCCAATAAACTTGAAGATTCCTCGTCGTCTTGACCGTACATAGTTAGTTTCACCCTTTCGTTCAGTCGTTCCGTAAACCGGTGCATCTTTTCTTGCTTACTCCCTATAAACTTGGAGGCTTACGTGCCCAGTTCTATTAACTCCGGCATATACTCCACCACCAGGCGATTTCCTTGAGTTAATTTATCGAATTTAACCCTTTTGTCCTTCTTCAGTCCTTTGAGTACATAATAGTTCAGAAAAGCATTCTTAAATTTTTCTCAAGAGAGGGGTCCATTCTTCAGTAGTGAGGCTGACACGCTCCCCCACCATCGTGCAGTGCTGTCGTCGAACTATAGTAGGGCCAATACTGCCCTTAGTTCTTCTCGGTCTTCAATCAGTTCGAATTTCTCTTCCAAGCGGATGATCCATGTTTCCGCATCCCCCATCTTATCCCTCGTCAAACTGTTCATTCCTGCTTCTTTAGCGCCTCATTATAGTATATTCTACCTCTTTCATGCCTTGGTGCTTGTTCTATCTGAACAGAATTTCCCCTCTCTGCTTGGCCGTGCCTCATTGCACTAACGAGGGAACTGGCCATGGTTTCGAACACATCTCTGAGACTCTCTTGGCTAAGCGTGAGGGGCATCGATGAGTCCACAACCGGGGATTCGGTCGCCGGTGCTTGCTCTTATGCGTTGCTATCCTCTTCCCGATTTCCGTTCGCTCTTGTGCTTGGAGCCATCCCTACATTAAGGTTTCATTACATGGATACTTACTCATAGGATATGCTATACCAATCCATCCCTTCCTATGCTCGGTTGCCCTCCTCTGAACTCCTAGACTTCTTTACATAGGATCGCACCACCGCCAGTTTGGTGGTGGTGTTGTGCACTAATACCATTTGTAACGACCCTAAAATATGTCATAACTCAAAATTTTAGGAGAATTAAATAATTGATAAATATTATTGAGTATATGATATGATATTGAATATGTTGAATATAGATATTTATGTTGAAGGGTAATTGTCATAACCCGAAATTTTAGGAGAATTGGATAACTTATAAATATTATTGAGTATATAATATGAAGACACTAAAATTGAATATATTGGATATATATTTTAGTTTCAATGTAATAGAAATAGGTAATTATATGAATAAATTGATGATATAAATATATTTTGTGAATAATAATAGGATTATAATTAGGATCTATAATATTAATTTACAAGATATTATATTAGAATAAAATAGTAACTATTAAAATATTCGATAAAGTTTATGATATATTATAAGAAGTGAATTAATCTATTTTGTGTAGACATGATAAATTAAGAAGTAAAATTTCATTAAGAAGTGTTTCATGATTTAGGCTAAACTATATCGAATTGAGGTAGAAACATAATAACTAAATTAAATTTAGATCATACGTGATTGTGAAACGGTACTTTAAGTTAGATAATTACTCAATAATATATGATTATTTGGCTTAATATTAGATTTGGAGGCCCATACAATTTGATCCATCATCCCAGTATAGGTTTTAATAAACAAATGGGATAATAGGTAAAAATTAAAAAGAATGAATGGGGGAGTAGTGAGGCTGCAGAAACCACCAAAGATGAATGGGATGTCACTAAGGGATATGGTGAATCCTTGGCATTGATCATGGTTTCGGAGGCAATTGAACCGTAGGCGGTTTTAGTAGTTATCAAATGCAAGGTGTGTTTCTTGGTTGTGGGAAGTCCGGTTACGAACCAATCCCTCAAATATCCTTTTCGTGTCTTGGAGTATGGGGGTGTTCCTCCCCATACACTATGGAAACGAGATTCAGTGCTTTCCAAGGGCGTAAAGCAACAACTTGAGAAATAGTTTGATTGAATCATTCACCCGATTCTGTCAAATAAAGCAAAAATGGTTCCCATCCAAGTCACACAATGGAAATGTGCAGCAGACATGTTTCGGATGGCTTTACATTGATATCCGTAGAGAAAAAGGAAAAGTTGAGTACATAATTCAAAAGGGGGCACTTGTTGCAGCGAGGTAAATATTTGGTAACAGGCTATTGGCATGTATCTAGTTAACCTAGGGAGATTAGAGGTTAGTTAACGTGTAGTTCTTCTATAGCAAATTGATTTATGTGTAAAGTTGCAACTTGATGTTAGGTGCTAATTCGGGAGTAAAGGGATGGTACTAAATTGGGATTGTGGGATAGAGTGGTGGATAATGTACGAAAAAGAGGAACGCTGGATGATCAATCAAATAATAGAAAGTTCATGTTATTTTATTCTTTTTACAATGAAATGTTTAAATTAGAATGTTTTGAGATACGTTGTCCCTGCTGGTGCGAGCGCCCGCCTGGAGAGGGTGCCCTTATATTGTTTTTATGAAATGATATGAAAGAATAAGACTCAGCGTGAGGAATGATGGAACGTCCGACCGAACCCGTCATCGTGTCTAGCACACAATTTGCCAAATGAATGGCATGTCTGATGAAGGGAACCATGAGTTCCAAAATAGAAAGATACGTACGCAAAGGGCAGAATGGACCCGATTGAGAAAAGGGGTAGCGCCTTAGTACTCTGGAAGGGAAGCATATAGCTTATCGAGTCGACCAACAGCTAACGGTCGGCTTGGGCGGGACATGTCACCGGGCATGTAAAATAGAGCCGACAAGATAAGTAAAAGGCACAGAGAAAAGGATAAGTAATGTTTAAGGTAATGTTTCAAGTAAAGTTTCAAGTAAGTTTTGTGAGGTTTTATATAATAAAAATTCGAAAAGTCCCGAGAGGGATAAGTTTTTAAGATAGTACAAAAGGGGTTTTCAAACGTGATTTAAATGAGCTTCAAAGAGAAATGAGTTTTAACGAGTTTCATAAGATATTTCAAAGAGCTTTAAAAATAGTTAAATTTCAAGTATGACTTTTATAAAAATGTTTTACGATGAGTGTTTAAAGAAGTTTTCGAAGCAAGAAGAGTTTTCAAAAGAAAAGATGTTTTCGAAATAAAGATATGTTTTTAAAGAATTTTAACCGAAGTTTCTATTATTCAATTATGATCGCTCTACAGTTTGTAGGAAATGAAGAGATTAAGGAAATCGTGGAATGAGTTAGTCGTCGGCTGATACCGAGAGTGATTATGAAGTCGGGAGAAAAGTGAACTTGTTAATATGTTACCGAGAGGAAGATTTGAAATGAATGAGATAAATTTGTAGAAGTTTATTTATGAGTTTTATTTTGATGTTGTAAGTTTTATTGATAATGTAATATGATAAGCGCTTTGTGTTCCAAAGAAGAATGGAGTACGGCATGTCGCGCACCGGAAAAGCCTAGGTCTGATTTCGGGGCGTGACAGTAATAATATTTAATAATGACGAGATGATAAATAATTATAGGTTGTAGATGAATGAGAAACGATGCGACGATGGAAATTGTATAATCAAGAATAAATTTAGATTACGATAAATTAAGATTGAATATGTTGATATATTGTGAAATAAGAGATATGATAATATTAATATAATGGGATAGTATTTAATGGTTAAGATATATTAGAGAAACTATTTAATATGTCATATGATAATAATAATATACAAGGTATCATATAAAAATATTATAATATTCAAATACATTAGATGACAAAATATATTAGAGAAAACTATTTAATATGTAATATAATATTATTAATATACAAAATATTATATTGAAATATTATTGTAGCTATTAAAATATTTGATAGAGATTACTATATATTATAAGGAGTTGATAATATATTTTGTTTTGATAATGATGATGATAAATTAAAGTAAATTGAAGAGGGATTATGTTTAATTGGAGAAGATATTTTAATTACACAATTTTATATGATTTTTGGGCTAGGAATTATGTTGGAGGCTACATAAGTTGGCCTCATTCCTTCTCTAATATAAAAATAAAAAAAGGGTTGGGTTGGGAGGAGAGGCAAATGTGCCGAGAGAAGTGTTAGGAAGTGTGAATGTTTCAAGAGGAAATGCTCAAGTGAATGGTTCTTGAGGATCACTTGGGTTGTGTGGTTGGAACCTTGGTTAAGCCTTGTGTTGCGACGTCGAATAGGGAAATGCCCTAATGACGCAAGGTAGCGCCGGAGTCAAGAATTGTTGCCATATGGAAACATCGAGTTGGAATCTGTGGTGCCGGTTGTTGTTTCGTAGAGAAAGGAATTATGAAGGCGTAAATTACATTGTTCGGGTGTCAAAGGTTCTTGCCGAAATTATGCAACAAGAGGTGACCTTGAAACTCTAATTTGGGGCTGAAGGGTGGGCTGTAAATTTAGTATTTTCGCGACAATTCTACTTCTGCCCTGAAATTCACGATAATAATACCCTAGGATTAAAATTCGCGACAATATTGCACTGGGATGAAATCCGCGATAATTTATGCCTTACTGGAAATCCGCGACAATTTTACTCTTCGTGAATTTTCGCGACAATTTTGCCTTCGTAAATTTTTGCGACAATTTTTGTTCATCAAAATTTTCGCGACAATTCTTGCCTTCAACTTTTTCGCGATAATTTTGTGCCTTGGAGGTTTTCGCGATAATTCTCCTTCTTTGCGTAAATTTTCGGATTTTCGGGTCTTAATGATGATTAACCCGTTTTTGGGCCTCCTCACTCCTATTTATAGACATCCTAACTTTTCTAATTCACACTTTGACCCTTCCTTCCTTTACTTTTTGACCCCTCTTTTATCTTTTTCTTTTCTTTTCTATTCTTCGTTCCCTTTTACGTTCTTTCGTTCACGTATCTCTCATTATCTCTCGTCTAGACTTTACCGTTACATTCCCTACTATTTGTTTCGACATACCTTTTTCTCGGCTATTACATCCTTCCCCACTCATTTTGAGTTTCGTCCCGAAACTGGTGCGTACCATTCTTCCATTAACTCCGGCGCTCTCTGTCTAATTTCCCGTTCCGTTTCCCATGTAGCTTCCATTTCTCCTTAATTGGACCATTGTACCTTCACCATGGGGATTTGTTTGTTTCTGAGCCTTCTTTCCTCTCTGCCTAGGATCTTTACTGGGATTTCCTCGTACGTTAGTTCCGGGGTTATCTCTATGGGTTTCCCCACACATTCTTGGATCCCTTCAGTCACCTTTTTCCTCATTTGGGATACATGGAACACGTTGTGTATCCCCCCCATTTCCTCCGGAAGCTTCAGCTGATATGCTAGGTTTTCGATCCTTCGTTCCACCTCATAGGTCCGATATACCGGGGGCTCAGCTTCCCTGTCCTTGTGGTCCTTAGCACCCCCTTCATAGGTGATACCTTTAGGTATGCGTGATCCCCAACTTTTACCTCTAAAGGTCTCCTTCTTGTGTCTGCCCAACTTTTGTATCGGTCTTGTGCCGCCTTCATGTTCTTTCGTACCACGGCTACCTTTTCAACAGTGACTTCCACTAATTGTGTCCCCGTGGTCGTTCTCTCTCCCACCTCATCCCAACATAGCGGTGTACGACACTTCCTCCCGTACAACGCCTCATATGGCGCCATACCAATGCTGCTCTGAAAGCTGTTATTGTACGCAAACTCCACTAGCGGTAGGAAATCCTCCCAACCTCCCTTAAATTCCAATACACATGCTCGTAACATATCCTCCATAATCTGGTTGGTTCTCTCGGTCTGACCATCCGTCTGTGGATGATAGGCTGTGCTCATGCATAACTGAGTTCCGAGCGATTTCTGTAAACTCTGCCAAAATCTAGACGTGAATCTCGGGTCCCTGTCCGACACGATATTTACTGGAACTCCATGTAATCTGACTATGTTATCCACATATATTCGGGCTAGCCTGTCCACTCCGTACGTTGTCTTGACTGCTAAAAAGTGAGCCGCCTTCGTAAGACGGTCCACCACTACCCATATTGCGTCGTTCTTCCGTGGGCTCTTGGGTAGTCCTACCACAAAGTCCATGCCGATGCTATCCCATTTCCATTCTGGAATTTCTAAGGGTTGTAGTTCGCCCCCCGGGCGTTGGTGTTCGGCCTTAACTCGTTGGCAGTTTTCGCATTTGGCCACAAAGTTGGCAATCTCGTTTTTCATTCCATTCCACCACCAGTGCGTCTTTAGGTCTCGATACATCTTAGTACTTCCTGGGTGAACTGAGAATGCTGAACTGTGTGCTTCCGTCATAATCTTCTTTCTTAACTCTGGCCTGTTTGGTACCCATATACGTTCATTCATTCGGATTAGCCCGTCGCTTCCTTTGCTTATTTCCCATTTATCGGTTCTGTCCCCCCCTTTTCGCGTCACGGGTTTCTCAGGGTCCGATATCTGTGCTTCTAGTACCTCCTCCAGTATCCCCGGCTTCGCGGTAATCATCCCTAACATGACTGTGGTCGATTCTACCATTTCCAGTTGCAGGCTCTCCATTTCCTTAATCAACGTGTTGGCTAGCGCGCCATGAGTCTTTCTGCTCAATGCATCGGCTACCTGGTTTGCCTTTCCGGGGTGATATTGGATGTCCAGATCATAATCTTTTATCAGTTCCAACCATCTCCGTTGTCTCATATTAAGTTCCTTCTGGGTGAATAGGTACTTCAAACTCTTGTGGTCGGTGAAAATCTCGCATTTCACCCCGTACAAGTAATGTCTCCAAATCTTGAGTGCGAATACTACCGCGGCTAATTCCAAATCATGTGTCGGGTAATTTAACTCATGTATCTTCAACTGACGTGATGCATATGCTATAACTTTCCCCCCTTGCATCAGTACACACCCGAGTCCTTCTTTCGAAGCGTCGCTGTATACCGTGAAATCCTGCCCTGCTGTGGGTAATACTAGTATTGGAGCAGATGTCAGTTTCGCCTTGAGACATTCAAAACTTTCTTCGCATTTCTCATCCCACGTATACCTCGTTTCCTTTCGGGTCAAATTTGTCAACGGTTTAGCAATCCTTGCGAACCCTTCGATGAATTTCCGGTAGTACCCGGCTAAACCTAAGAAACTCCTTACTTCCCGAGCATTTGTCGGCCTTGGCCAATTCGTAACTGTTTCTATCTTTGTTGGGTCTACTGTCACCCCCCCTGCTGATATGACGTGGCCTAGGAAAGCTATGCTGTCCATCCAGAATTCACACTTGCTGTATTTGGCATATAACTTCTCTTGTCTGAGAGTCTGTAACACTATTCTCAAATGTTGCTCGTGTTCTTCCTGGTTGCAAGAGTAAACTAGGATGTCGTCAATGAACACCACCACAAACTTGTCTAGGTATTGACGAAACACCCGATTCATCAAATCCATGAAAATTGCTGGGGCATTAGTTAATCCAAACGGTACCACCGTGCATTCGTAATGGCCGTACCTCGTTCGAATGGCTGTCTTCGGTATGTCTCCTTCTCTTACTCGAACTTGATGGTACCCTGACCTCAGGTCTAATTTTGAGAATACCTTTGCACCTTGTAACTGATCAAACAAGTCGTCGATCCTAGGCAACGGGTACTTATTCTTTATCGTGACCTTGTTTAATTCTCTGTAATCGTAGCACAATCTTAACTCGCCGCTTTTCTTTCTAACAAACAATACTGGTGCTCCCCAAGGGGAATTGCTTGGCCTTAGAAATCCTTTTTCCAATAGCGACTCAATCTGTTGTTTCAGTTCTTGCATTTCTCGGGGTGCCATTCGGTATGGGGCCTTAGAAATCGGTTGCGTTCCAGGGAGTAGTTCTATTCCCATCTCTACTTCTCTCTGAGGCGGTTGTCCCGGCAGCTCGTCGGGAAATACATCGCCGTATTCACAAACTACTGGAACGGACTCCAACGGTGTCTCTTCCTTCTCCGTCGTGACAAATGCTAGCCAGTTCGATCGATCCATATATTCCTCATTCTCACTCGTAATCGATTCTCCTACCATGTCCTTTCTCCCCTCCCGGGGCGTACTAAACGTGATCGTACGTTCCCGACATCTCACTTGCGCATCGTACTTAGATAACCAATCCATTCCTAGTATGGCATCGAATCCCATATCCCCTAACTCAATCAAATCTGCCTCTGTTCGCACTGTGTCCACTTCTACCGTGCAACCTTTGTAGATTCTATTTGCCTCCATGGCTTCGGATCCCGGTGTTTTTACTTTTATTTTAGCGTTACTTCCCGTTACCCCAAACCGTTTTGCTAACTTCTCCGACACAAACGAGTGTGTCGCCCCACAGTCAAATAATACGAAAGCTGTAAAGCCGTTAATAAGTAGTGTACCTGCGACGACGTCCTCAGCCTCCGAGGCCTGTTCCTTGTTCACAGCAAACACTCGAGCATTTCCAGTAATTCTTTCCCTCACTCTGTTTTCGGTTACCCCGGTTTCGATCCTCCTTCTCTTTGGACAGTCCTTGGCAAAATGTCCTTCCTGGCCACACTTGAAACAACTGTTAGTTCCTGCGCGACATTCTCCAAAATGGTTCCTCCCGCATTTGGTGCACGCAGGCCTGATCTGTAGTCCTGGTGTCGCTCCGAAACCCTCTGCAGTGGTCTTTCCCTTCCATTCCCCCCGTCCTTGAACTTCGTTCTTTGTAGGGTTCCTAGTGCGTTCCTTATCCATTCTCCGTAACCCTCCGTCAACTCGGACTGCCGCCGCCACCAAACTAGAAAATTCTTCATCATCGCGGCCATACATAGTCAGTTTCACTTTCTCATTCAGCCCTTCCGTGAAGCGGTGCATCTTTTCCTGTTCGCTCCCCATGATCTCGGGGGCGTACCTGCCTAGCTCAATGAATTCTTGCATGTATTCCATAACGGGGCGGTTTCCCTGAGTCAGTCTGTCAAATTCAGCCCTCTTATCTTTCTTAAGTCCTTTCGGCACGTAGTAGTCCAAGAACGCATTTTTAAACTTTGCCCAAGAGATAGGCCCATCCTTCACTAATGCGGCCGATACACTCCCCCACCATCGGGCGGTACTACCATCGAACCATAGTGGGGCCAATCGTGCCCTAAGCTCCTCTGGGGCTTCGATCAGTTCGAACTTCTCCTCAAGGCGGATAATCCACGCTTCCGCATCTCCCATCTTATCCCCCGTGAAGCTGTTCATCCCAGCCTTCTTTAATGCCCTATTGTGGTACATCCTACCCTTTTCGGGCCTTGCCCCTAGTTCCATTTTCACGGAGTTTCCCCTCTCCGCCCATCCCTGCCTTATTGCGCTAACTAGGGAACTTGCAATGGTCTGAAACAGGTACCTGAGGCTTTCCTGACTAAACGTGAGAGGCGTCGCTGAATCCGCAACCGGAGTCTCTGTCGCCGGTGCCTGTTCTGATGCGTTGCTATCCTCTTCTCGGTTTCCATGTGCTCTCGTTCTAGGCGCCATTCCTACATTAAAATTTCGTTATGTCTATGTCTATGTCTACTCATGACATCTGTTACACTCTATACCATCCCAACCTATGATCGGTTTTTTTTTTTTCTTTTTTTTTATTTTTTTTTATTTTGACTCTTCTACGTAGAACCGCACCGTTACCGGTTTAGTAACGATGTTACGCTCTGATACCATTTGTAACGACCCTAATTTGGGCCTAGTTGTTTTGTTAAAACATGATAATTAAAACGGAAATATTCGTAAGCAAATTTAAAACATAGTTCTAAACATTAAAGTACGACTGCATAATTTAGAGTGTTCTCGGAAGGACCGGACTCTATCACCGGACAACCGACGACCTCCTTCCCCATCCCTATCAAATCTCACCTGCGTCACCTACAAAATCTGTAAAGCGGTCACAATCTATTAAAGGAAACTTCACACACACTACACATTATCTTTCTTACTTCTTAGTTACATCATACACACACACATGAACCATTTCACTTAACCGTTTTCTTATTTCCCTCTTCTTTTACCCTTATCATTTCCATCATTCATTAACTTTTATGTTGCCGAGATTAACATGCTCGGTGCATGTCTCGCCCAAGCCAACTGTTAGATGTTGGATGACTCGACGGGCCATATGTATCCCTTCCCCGGGTGGGTACTTAGGCGCTACCCATTTTTCCACCCGGATCCGTTCCGCCCTCTTCGTACGTATCTTTTCCTCTTTGGAACTTATCTTTCCCTTCATCAGGCATGCCCTTCCTTTGGCGAATCGTGTACTAGGCACGATGCCGGGTTAGGTCGGACGGTCCATCCTTCCTCACCCCGAGTCTTATTATCATTTATCTCGTTCATTCGTATCATTTCTTCCTTCCTTATTAACCCAATCCCATTCCCTAAGTCTGAACTTTCCCTTACTATATTTTGTTCACTCCGCTTACCGTTGCTTTCGCTTGCTATAGCCTTTCCGCGCTTTCCTACATTTCGTAATACGTTTTAGTTACTCGAATTTCGACGTTATTATCCTATTGTTAACTATGTGGTTACCGTAGACCTTACGTGTTCCGTTCCTCTTACGATCCGACGTCGAGACGCGACGAAAACACCTAAATTTAGAATTTCCTCGAAATTCGCGATAATTCTATGCTGAAATATGAAATCCACGATAATTTACTCTTGAAACCAAATCCGCGACAATTCTCTTCACTAAGCAAATCCGCGATAATTTACACCTGTTTCATTTTCGAGACAATTTCCTTTTCACGTGAAATCCGCGAGAATTTCCTTCACAAAATTTGTCGCGATAAAAATGCATGCAGTCCAAAATTCCGCGATAATTACCTTCTTCGCGGGAGTTTTTGAATTTTCGGGTCTTAATGATGATTAGCTTGTTTTTGGGCCTCCTCACCCCTATTTATAGACATCCTAACTTTTCTAATTCACACTTTGACCCCTCATTCCTTTACTTTTGACCCCTCTTTTATCTTTTTCTTTACTTTTCTATTCTTCGTTCCCTTTTACGTTCTTTCGTTTTCGTATCTCTCATTATCTCTCGTCTAGACTTTACCGTTACATTCCCTACTATTTGTTTCGACATACCTTTTTCTCGGCTATTACAGCTGAGGCCATAGTCAGGCCTTTCCTAGCAATTTACAATAATTTCAAATGATGTTAGAATTAAAATACCAACATATAATAAATTGTAAGTTCGGTTTTTTGGCACTTACCATCACCCGGGAATCCAAAAATCTCCCAATCATATCCGAAATAGGGGCTTCGATCGGGGAGGGGTTTTTCCTCTCCAACATCCGATAAGCTTCTAGGATAGTTCCCCTCCATGAAGCCAATGGCTTCTTCCGGTCTGGAGAATTTCTTAAAAATCTACCATCTCCTGGATTGCATCCCCAACCGAAGATAAACCGACGGTGGCATGGGCCGGCTCCCTGATAACTATCCATTTCCTTGGGATATGAACTATTGCAAGGGGATTCTTCGACCTTGCTTTCTTCACAGGTTTGCATGTGCCTGCTTCTGCATCATTCCTCTTTCTCCTAAGAGAAACTCGAGGTCGGGATATGTTCTCCCCCAAATCCGAGGTTGGGAGAACGTCTTCAACATTCATGGCCCCTTGCAGTAACAGCCGTATATTATTACACCCTATGAGAGAATGGTTCTCGATCATATACAAGGCAATTAAACTAAGAGATTTAAGTCTTTGGCAATCGCTGCTCCTATCTCAGCTACGGGATGAGGGCCCGATTCACCACTATTGGAACCTTCAACAGACAAAAACTACCCTGCATGTGTGAGTGGAGATGACCCCGAAGTTGTGGTTTGGACAGGTTTGGGAGAGCTAGATCTAGAAGGCAACCTCGCTTTGGTTGCAGCAGTCCTCTCTGCTAGTCGGGAGCTAGACATCGTCTCTGCAGAACCTACAGAGAAAACCGATGAGAATCAGAATAATTGAATTATTGCATAACCACACACTTTAACCGATTCCTCTAACGAGTCGGAACCAAAGAACATGCCCTTCGGGGGAGCACAGGTCCTACCCGCTATACCTATTTCTAATAATTTCTTCTCCCTAAGGATGTCTATGTGCTTAAGGCGCTTCTACGGGAGAGGGAACATTGTTATTGTGTTAGCAATATCAGTGTGTGAAGGGTTAAACTTATTCCTATCTAATTTACCAATAAGTTTATATGCTGTGGTGAGCTTAATGCCTAACAAGTCATCCTTCAGGACCCCAATCCACACATAGCAGGTTTCCCAGTAATGAAGGGAGTCATCCTTATCAACAAGGACGCACTTTGCAGTGCGAAACACAATATAATACAACTTATGGGTCCCTAAAAGCCCTCTGCCTCTTCGAGACCCAACCAAATGTTGATTTAAAAAAACTCTAACGTCGGTTCTATGCTTTGTTTCCTGCAGTAAAAGATGAACGCTACAATGTAGACGTAGCTACTGGGAAACAGAGCAAAGGTCACACACCTAATTTCCAGAAGAACGGCCGCTACGAAAGGATGTAGTGGAAACCTCAAATCATTCTTCTGGGACACATAACTTACTGGAATAGAGCCCAGAGGAGTAATCATCTCTTCAGGGAGAAAGCAAGGAACATCTTCCTTTCCCCGCATAATAGGATAATGGGCAAGGAATGAAATTTATCCCTAATTTCCTCAACATCGATTTCAGAAACTATAGGGTACCTAGCCTTTTGAGGTACCATAGATTACCTTGAGAAATCGAAAATAAGGAGATTTTAGCGTTATGGAACGACAAACACAGTGCAAAAGAGTTGCCTCAAGAGATTTTGCGTAAGCGGCAAATAGAAATGATAGTGAATAGTGGGTAAAACCCTAGGTTTTATATGGTTTTATTAGCCAATAATAAATTGACGCGCGTCCTGACACAGGTAACGGCCGTCTGACGTTACGCTTTACGTCAGAAGGGCCAACCGAATGTGAAGAGGCACAACCTATTTTAATATTTAAAATCGGACTTTTGCGCTATGGTTTTTGGAAAATTCCAATTTCAACGTATTCTACAAGTATAAGATTGGTCCTAAGGGCATCTCTTACTAACCATTCGGGTACGGTCCCCACCACACACGATCGGACCGCACGCCGACATGGCAACTAAACAATAATCGAGCTTATATTACATCTGCGATCGCAATAAAGGCTGAGGGGCAAGTGATGGGAGCTCGGAACCTGGTACCGCGAATCTGTGGAGGCCCAAACTAATTTGGGCTGGCCCACGTGACAAGAGACGAACCTATGCAACCCGGTATCCATAATTTAACCGAATAAAGTAAAGGGGCCGGAAGGGCCGAACTTGAGAAATGCTTGAAGGCCCGAATACTTGACAGGACCGAAGGTAAGTTGCCAACTGTCATATCTCCCTTCGGGGACCGATTCTAAGCATCGGGACCAGCGATTACAGACAGTTAATGAGTAGTGGGGACTTTACTCCACATTCAATGGTGGCATTAAGACGTGCAAGTCGCGGTTACAGGATAAAAGCTACACGTACAATCACGCCTATAAATATAAGCTTTATAGATTAGCTCGGGAGGACCCTCTACGTGCGCAATACGAGCTGCTACTATGTTTTTTCCTCTGATGCGCATTTGCTTTTAGCCTTTGTCATTTCATATAACCTTCGATATTGTGTAATCTTCGTTGTTTAATCGACTAAGACCATTTACGCTCTTAGTCCTGTAGTTTTTTCCTCTTTTTAAGGCGTTTTCCACGTTAAATTGCCGTGTCGTTCACTTATTTACATTTTGCAATCGTCTTCCACATAACAAACAAATCAAAACCGGTTTGATTCAGTGCGAACCTATTAACTGTTAACACCCCGGTCTTTTAGATCATAACAAATATATACTGCAGTTTTAAGCGCTTCACCCCATAATGAGTACGGTAAAGTAGTTTAACTCTTACCATATCACGAATTGTTCTATTTCTTCTCTCAGCAACGCCATTCATGTTGGGACGACCCGGCACTGTATATTGAGGAACAATTCCACACCCATTTTGATAAAGTGCAAAAGGTCCAGGACGTTTTCATCTGATCCATCATACCGAACGAAATATTCACCACCACGATCGGATCTGACAGCCTTAATATTCTTTACAAGTTGATTTTCAACTTGAACCTTAAAAGACTTGAACGCATCCAAAACTTTTGATTTCTCATATAACAGATAGAGATAACCATATTGAGAATAATCATCAATGAACACAACAAAATATCTTTGGCCATTCCAAGCAACTGAAGTGAATGTACCACAAATATCAATATGGATAAGATCCAATACTTTCTGTGATTTTTTGGCCTCTTTTCTTTTGTGATTGGTAGTTTTGCCATTAATTAACTCAATACAAATACGTTAATACTCATATTTATCGAGTGACTCAAGAATACCACTATACATAAGTTTGTCAATTCTCTAAGAATAGATATGAAACAAACGCCTGTACCATAATGAATAAATATTCTTGATTGACAATTTTCGTTTTATACCGTTAGTTTCTGTAACATAGGACTCATTGTATGTATTGATATTATCAAGTACATACAAATTATAATGTTGTACCAATGTACTGGTTCTGACAAATTTTGAATTGCAAAACAATTTTACAGTTCTGTTTCAAAATAACAAATAATAACCTTCATTGTCTAAAACAGAAACTGAAATCAAGTTCGTCTAAAGGACGGTACAACCAAAGTGTTTTTCAAATCCAAATAAAAATCAGTACGTAACAACAAACGAAAAGTCCCAATGCCTTCAACTTCTACCGAATCACCAGCCCCTGTATAGATGTATCTTTCACCCTCAATTGGCCGACAGAAGTTTATGAAGTCCTTTTTTCTCACGCCATGCATGATATTTATGGTAGTCATACTTTATATGAGAATTTACCACATTATAAAAGTAACATTTAATTTCCTTCTATCTCGTCGTAGGAACATGATTTACAGCTTCCTTACCCTTAAAAGAGCCAACATGTTTCTTTTGTAAATTGGGTTTTGCAGTATATTTCTTTTTTCATTTCTTAGTGTGTGAGGACGATGCAAAATGAGCATATTCAGTCTTGTGTGTTCTCATCCTTTCTTCCTCTTAGGCCAACTTTGAAATGAGCTTATTAAGTGTTCATTTATCGTTCTGACAATTATAGCTCACTTTAAATTGTTCAAAATGAGGAGACATCGAAAACAACACTAAGTGAACCAGAAAATCTTCGAGTATTTCAATCTTAAGCGCCCTTAGTTTTGCTGTCCACTGTTGCATACTTATAACATGTTCCCTTATATTTCCATCACCCTTATAGTTAGTAGTGACAAGTTTGCGTAAAGCAACATTTATCTCCGCCTTATCGTTTTTCAGAAATCGTTGTTCAAGGATTTCAAGAAAATTGCAGCGTTTTTCTCCTCAAACATAGTGTCCAAAAATGATTCTGAAATTACATTCCTCATGATCGTTAGACTTACGCGATTTGACATCTCCCACTTCTTGTACAAAGTTTGTCATCAACAAAACTTTTATCCGAAAGAGAAGGAGGTTGACGACACCGAAATGCGTAATCCAGATCCATGCAACTCAGAACAACCATAATTTTATTTTTTCAAACTCTAAAGTATGTGCCGTTAAGTACCGGAATGCTGCTCAGTGATGCAGATACGTAATCAACATTAACCATGTTGTCTGAATGTAGAAAATGATAAAATGATTAGCTCACAATAAAATCAGTGAATAGTTAAAATGACATAATAACAAACTATTTCAACCAAGTTGTATCAATCTTTGGATTGTACTATAACTTGCTAATGATCAATTTGTTTACAGTGATCTAGTGAGACAATAATGTTCATCCATGTTAATAATCTTCATTTGGGCCGATTAAAAACTCGCAATGGATAAACTGATATATCATCAACACTAATCACTAAATTGAATTACTAAACACAGCCAAATAATAATCTACCTTTGGGTAGAATTATTGTCCGCATGTAGAATAGTAACCACTAACACCTTAATAATTCAACAACATAGAAAACTCGCAACAAAAGAGGTTACATAGGTGTTGTGGTCCCTTTTTAGGGGGTACCAACAGTCGTCCGGTTCGTCAACAAACGAACTCGGTTTTGATTTGTTTTTTTTGTGCAAGACGATTAAAACTGGAAATAAATAATAGACACAGCGATTTATAGTGGAAACCTCACGAATTGGGGAGAAAACCACTTGACTAAGAGTAGATTATGCTTTTAGTCTGTTCACTAATCAAATAATTCATATCGAATACAATAGAGGCTTAATGAAAATGACAAGGGAATAGAAAGCAGTAAGAACTCCGGCAGGGTAAAAACCTGTTCTGATGCGTCCAAAGGGTCCTGCTATTTCCATCGTCGCGCCCTGTATTTATAGAGTTAGCGGAGTGTGCAAATCACGCTCTGTAATCGCCTCTGACAGGTTTGTTAGAGGTTGTTATCACGGGATGTAAAACGAGGTTGGGACCGAGGCGTGGTCTGCGTGATCGGGGTTCGAGGCATGGTAAACGAGTGGAGGCCCGAAGCGTGGAAAACCTGAGTCTGTAACCGTTCGGACCGAACCAAGGAGCCAGTTACCAGAAAACGCTTTATTTCGCCTAAGGTTATCTTCGGTCCTCTCGTTAAACATCGGGCCGCTTTTCCTTACGTGTACAAATGGGCTGCAAGAATTCGTTTCCACCATTTGAATTAGCCCAATAGTTAATGGCCTTACCCATCACAAGGTACCCGGTCCTAAAGTTCTCATCACTAGCCCCTCGGGCTTGATTGCCATCGTAGAGGTGATACAAGACCGATCACATGATGTCTGCACATTCGTGAGAACATGGGACCGTACCTGTAGGTAGTGAGCATCTAGGGGACCGATCTTTCCCTTAGTGTAGGAATTAATTGCGTTTAAAACTTAATAACGTATATTTAAGTTATAGTTTTATCTTTGTTATTCTATAAATATTAATATCCCGATATGCGCCTCTT
Source organism: Utricularia reniformis (assembly GCA_009725065.1). Lineage (NCBI taxonomy): Eukaryota > Viridiplantae > Streptophyta > Magnoliopsida > Lamiales > Lentibulariaceae > Utricularia > Utricularia reniformis. Next base: position 871,209 of record RWGZ01001192.1, on the reverse strand, counting down.
CACATTCGATAGTTCAAGAGGCGTGATGAGTGCGATTTGTACTGTCACTATCTTGGGCAGTATTACGTGGCGGCTCACCATTGGCTGGGAGATTAATATTTAAATCGGGATTTTGAGCACTGTTTCTCCTCATCGTCATTATCGCGAAGGATAAACTGCAGCAAGCCCTCTGTGCCCTCAATCGATTTCACGTTCAACCCCTTTCAATCCACTTTCCTTAAGGTATACATTTATGGCTCCTCACAAAATGCGATATCCTTCCACGTAGAGGTGATGCAAGACCGATCACATGATGTCTGCACATTCGTGAGAACATGGGACCGTACCTGTAGGTAGTGAGCGTCTAGGGGACCGATCTTTCCCTTAGTGTAGGAATTAATTGCGTTTAAAACTTAATAACGTATATTTAAGTTATAGTTTTATCTTTGTTATTCTATAAATATTAATATCCCGATATGCGCCTCTTCACATTCGATAGTTCAAGAGGCGTGATGAGTGCGATTTGTACTGTCACTATCTTGGGCAGTATTACGTGGCGGCTCACCATTGGCTGGGAGATTAATATTTAAATCGGGATTTTGAGCACTGTTTCTCCTCATCGTCATTATCGCGAAGGATAAACTGCAGCAAGCCCTCTGTGCCCTCAATCGATTTCACGTTCAACCCCTTTCAATCCACTTTCCTTAAGGTATACATTTATGGCTCCTCACAAAATGCGATATCCTTCCATGTCTGAGTTGGATATTGAGGAGTTTTGGTCTAGATTTTCGATTCCGGCACATTATTCTATCTGGAAGGGACGGGAACATATTCCCTGTTTCCCTCCGGCGGAAATGAATGTGCCGGCATCTGCTATTCCGGATAGTTACGCCTCTTTAAAGTGCGGGCTTCGTTTTCCGCTGCATCCCTTTGTAGCGGCCGTGCTTAAAGAGATCCACTGCCCCACTTTTGCGTTATTCCCGAGCAGTTATGTGTATATAGTAGCGTTCATTTTTTATTGTCACCAACAGTCGGGCCCCGACCTTAGAACATTTCTTTAACCTGTTCTTGGTAGGATCCCGAAAGGGGAAAGGTCTGTTAGGCTGCCGCAAATTGTATTATATAGCGGTGCGCACCAAAGAGTGCGCTATTGTAGATAAAGAAGAGTCTCTCTATGCGTGGGAGGCCTGTTATGTGTGGATAACAGTCCCAAAAGAGGATCTGTTGAAAGTATAGCCGCGCATAACTCACCCACGCATAAGTCAGTTGGACCGAAGTAGGTTCAACCCTTCCCGTGCGGACACCGCAAATACACTTGCGATGTTCCCCCCTCCCGAAGCACGCCTTAAGCGAATAGATCTGCTTCGAGAGAAAAGATTAACAGAAATAGGTGTTGCGTGTCGGGCCGGAGCCCCAGCCCCGAAGGGGATGTTTTCTAGCTCATATCCATCAGAAGGATCGGGTATGAAGTAATGTTTTTACTTTATCCTTTCCTGATCCTTATGTATTTGTTTTGCAGATTCGACTGAGACAATGCCAAACTCTCGCTTCAGACGCATGGCAACTGCTTCGGTTCGTCCTTCTGAAGGACAACGCGAAGCATCGGGCAGCGCTGAGGGGAGTGAATCAGCAACGGGGGTATGCTGGTCCCTTCGGGGTCCGGGGACCCCCGATCCAAACTACCAGCGCGGGCACATTGACCCTTCGCTGCACTGGGCAGTCTTCAACCGGAGAAGGGCTTGCGTTTCTGGGATTTGGAGTGGTAGAGGAGGTGATAAAGGCTCGGATTCGTTCTTTGAGCTTATCCAGCCTCTATCAAATAGGAAATACCTCCTTTATTAGTACTAAAACTATTGTTTTATTGCTGCAGGGAGCCGTTCCCGTGGAGAAGGTTCTCCCCGGTCCTCAGCTTAAGGCGAACGTCTCCCTGCCGCCGATCCCCTTAGGAAAAGGGAAAAGGGCGACCGAAGCGGAAGCCCCAAAGGATCTGAAAAGGCTGAAAAGGGGGGAGAGAGCTTCGGTCCTTACTAAGCGGATCATTTTGAAGGAGCCTGCATCGGGCCATAAGACTACTCTGACTGGGGAGTTGCTTTCGGTCTGTTGGACATGTTCAGCAAGGGGAGGAAATTAACCTCCTGGAGGAGTGCTTTCCTAAAGGACTTCCGCCTTTATGGAGAGCAGAACCCATAAAACGTCCAAGCGGACATGTATGGGGAAGACATTATGGAAGGTTTCCTCGACCTCACCACCAAGGTAACTTTACTTAACATGAAGGCCCGAAGTTTCATCCTTTAAAATGTGTTATCTTATGCAGATATTGAGGAAAGCCTTCACAACTGCTATCACCGTGGAGAAGAACCAGGGTGATAGTGTTGTATCCCAAAAAGTCCAAGATCAACTTGACCTTGCAAAAAAGCAAGTTGAGATCAAGCATAGTGAGTTGGTCGCGGTACGAGAGGACCGTGACCGACTGGGCAATGAGCTGCTAAGGGCCGGGACGGAGGTCTCACTCTTAGCCGATAAAATCTCTGAGCTGGAGAAGACATGACAAACAGCTCAGGGGCGAATTGTCGACCTGGAGGCCAAGCTGCTGGCCAAAGAAGATGAAATCAACGAAGTCCAAGGTCGGGCCAAGGAGAAGAGGAACAAGCTGAATGAGCTTCTCCTTCGGGCCCAAGAAAACAAGACGGCCTTGGAAGAGGAGTTGTGTAATAGCCGAGAAAAAGGTATGTCGAAACAAATAGTAGGGAATGTAACGGTAAAGTCTAGATGAGAGATAATGAGAGATACGGGAACGAAAGAACGTAAAATGGAACGAAGAGTAGAAATGTAAAGTAAAAGATAAAAGAGGGGTCAAAAGTAAAGGAAGGAGGGGTCAAAGTGTGAATTAGAAAAGTTAGGATGTCTATAAATAGGACTGAGGAGGCCCAAAAACGGGTTAATCATCATTAAGACCCGAAAATAGGAAAATTCCCTCAAAGAAGGAAAATTATCGCGAAAATCTCCAAGGATCAAAATTATCGCGAAAAAGTTGAAGGCAAGAATTGTCCCGAAAATCTTGAAGAAGGAAAATTATCGCGAAAATCTCCAAGGCACAAAATTATCGCGAAAAAGTTGTAGGCAAGAATTGTCGCGAAAATTTTGAAGAACAAAATTGTCAGGAAAATTTACAAAGGTAAAATTGTCGCGAAAATTCACGAAGAGTAAAATTGTCGCGGATTTCCAGTAAGGCATAAATTATCGCGGATTTCATCCCAGTGCAATATTGTCGCGAATTTTAATCCTAGGGTATTATTATCGCGAATTTCAGGCAGAAGTAGAATTGTCGCGAAAATACTAAGTTCGAGTGTTTTCGTTACGTCCCGAAGTCGGATCGTGGGAGGAAAAGTACACGTGAGGTCTACGGTAACCACATAGTTAACAATAAGATGATAACGTCAGAATTCGAATGATTAAGACCTGTTATGAAATGCAGGGGAAGCACGGGAAGATTATAATACGCTAAAGCAAACGGTAAGCGGAGTGAACACAATATAGTAAGGGAAGGTTCAGACTTAAGGAATGGGATTGGGTTAATAAAAAAGGAAGAAATGATACGAATGAACGAGATAAATGATAATAAGACTCGGGGTGAGGAAGGATGGACCGTCCGACCGAACCCGGCATCGTGCCTAGTAAACGATTCGCCAAAGGAAGGGCATGCCTGATGAAGGGAACGATAAGTTCCAAAGAGGAAATGATACGTACGAAGAGGGCGGAACGGATCCGGGTGGAAAAAGGGGTAGTGCCTAAGTACCCACCCGGGGAAGGGATGCATATGGCCCGTCGAGTCATCCAACAGCTAACGGTTGGCTTGGGCGGGACATGCACCGCCTTACAGATTTTGTAGGTGACGCAGGTGAGATATGATAGGGATGGGGAAGGAGGTCGTCGGTTGTCCGGTGATAGAGTCCGGTCCTTCGGAGAACACTCTAAATTATGCAGTCGTACTTTAATGTTTTGAACTATGTTTTAAATTTGCTTTCAAACATTTCCGTTTTAATTATCATGTTTTAACAAAACAACTAGGCCCAAATTAGGGTCGTTACAAGTTGACAAGGGCTCGCACTTCGACCAAAGGTTCGGTCCGGGAAGCAGTTCTGGGTTTCGCTCGGTCCCATTTGTTGTTCGCTTTAGCGGATAGCATACATGGGGTTTATACTGCTAAGTATTTGGATAACATGCAAGAGCAAGATATTCAGCAGTTCGGGCTTTCCCCTTCGGACGAGCGATGGAAGATGATCGAGCCACTTGAAAAAGATGGCAAGTTTCAGATTATTCCGACTTTGGAAGAACCTGTTGTGGAAGAAGACCCTTTCTTCTATCTCTTTGAAGAGATGGAGAGAGCGGTCAACCAAAAGGTGGCCGATCAAGAAGAAGAACTGAAGCAGCTTGCTGTCCGGACCAAACCGCAGGAGCCGGATGTTGAAGATAAAGAAGAGGGGCAGATTAGCTAGATTTGATTTATACTTTGTATCTGCCTTACTTCTTATTCTCAATTTAACTCTTTTTCCTTCAACTCTTATTCTTTTAATTGCCAGAACGAAGTAATATAGCCAACTTCTAAATAAACTAATAAGTTTTATATTAACGAAGTTGTTTTAATCATCAAGTGTAAGATCGGGTACGCTTACAGGGGGTAGACCATCGGTCCCAGAGATTATGTTTGGTTTATTCGTATCAATTCTGATAGGATCGGTCGCTTTGCATTGTGTATGGGTCACTCTTATTCCGTCCTTGGAGTCACTACTCGATTGGATAGGCGTAGTCTGCGTTTAATATGAGTTTTTATGAGCTTCGCCCGAACCTTGGTTCTAATAAAGTCCCTTAGGTTTTGTTGGCTAAGCTTTGCTCATAATACGTCTTATATTAGGACCGATCTTATGTTTTGATATGTTGACTACCATTCCTTTTATCGTAGTAGATTTCATAGGTACAAAGGGCCATTTCTAAAGACTGAATGCCGTTGAAGGGAGTGTTTTATTTCGTAATGAGTTCTGGGAGAATCACAACTCATCCATGGGGCTAGGCAAGTGCAGGAGCATCTGACTCGTCAGAGCGATCACTACAACTTGGGAGCCTTGCGGACAAGAAGCTTCGGTCACCAGTCCAGATTCGTCCTAAGTCACCCAACTTCAAGACCGGTCCATCATTCCATTAGAAATAGTTTGTTTTGCACTTACTTGTTTTCTACTTACGTTTAATGGAATGTATTTTATTGAGTCAAACACATTAATCGAAGATTCACAATAAATATCGCCTAAAATTCATGACATTCCAAGTTCGGGGGACCTCTATACCATCTAATGTTTCAAGTTTGTACGCACTTGATTGCAATTTCTTTGATATTCGATACGGTCCCTACCAATTTCTGTCTAGCTTTCCAACGTTCCTCTGCACTTTACTGATTCTGAGGACGAGATCGCCTTCAAAGAATTCTCTTGGGAGGACTCGATTGTTATGGGCCCGTTCCATAGTTCGCTGATAAGCTTGCATCCGCGCATAAATTGCATCTCTGTTTTCTTCGATCATCTCGAGGTCCAAGAATCTCCTTTCACCATTCATATGCTCATCGTATTGAGATATCCGAGGTGATCGGATGGCAACCTCCACCGGGCTAACAGCTTCGGTCCCATACACCAATGAGAAAGGTGATTCCTGGGTTGTTGAGCGAGGTGTAGTTCGGTATGCCTATAGGACCTCATAGATGTGTTCGGGCTATTTACCTCAAAAATCTTCTAACTTGGTTTTCAATCCCTTCAGGATAACCTTGTTAGATTCCTCCGTAAGTCCGTTAGTTTGGGGATCGACTACTGATGAGAAATGCTGGATGATGCCCAACTTGGTGCATAGTTCCCGTATGCTCTTTCCGCGGAACTGAGTCCCATTATCAGATACGAGCGCTCGAAGAATCCCGAAGCGGCTCACAATATTTCACCATATAAAGTGCTTGACTACTTTTTCTGAGATGATGGCTACTGCTTCTGCTTCAATCCATTTCGAGTATTACTCCACCGCTACAATACAAAATTTTCTTTGCCCTATTGACTGGGGAAAAGTTCCTAGGATGTCGATCCCCCATCTGTCAAACGGACAAGGCAATGGGGTAATCGATAAGGGAGCCCCATGCAATTGCGGGAGTGGAGCATGGTATTGACATATGGCACAACGTTTAGTGTATTGCTTGGCGTCAGCAAGCAATGTTGGCCAAAAATATCCAGCTCTAATGATGCGGTGGTATAAATATCGAGCCCCTGAATGAATGCCGCATATCCCTTCATGAACATAAATCATGACGGATTCAGCCTCAATAGGAGATAAACAGCGCAGAAGCGGGCCTTCAAAACTCTTTTTAAACAAGCGTCCATCAACTAAGGTAAATCTCTTAGCCCGAATTTCTACTTTCCTGGCTTCAGACTTATCTTCAGGGAGATAGCCGTTTGAGAGGTATTTAATAAAGGAGTAAATCCAATTGGGTTCCCCTGGAGACTCTGTAGCGTTAACATTCAAGCCCTGGAGTTCATGGCATAGATCCTCGATCTCTTCAACAAACTGTTCGGTAACTGATATCTCGACCGAAGGTCAGTCCAGAATATGGACCGAAATAGTGCTTGGCTCTATGTCAGGTATGCCTGAGGCCAATCTGGTGAGTGCGTCGGCAACCTTGTTTTTCTCTCGTGGCACGTGGTCAAGAGAGAACTCACTCAACTTTTTGGATATTTCCAGAACTTTGGCGCAATATCACCTCATCATCGGATCATGGGTTTCAAATCTCCCTGCGAATTGTTCTACTACTAACTTCGAGTCTGAGAACATTCGTACTCTGCTAACTCCAATTTTTCGGGTCAGGGTCATTCCTAATAATACTGCCTCATATTCTATCATATTATTTGTTCCGGCAAAGGAAAATTTAACTGCGGAATGAATAAGATCACCTAGTACCGTTGTCAGGGTAATGCCCGCTCCTCTTCCTCCGAAGGTCGACCCATCTACATGGATCGTCCATCGAACGTCCTCTTGGTTAAGATAAATGGCCGATCGGGTCATTTCAACAACAAAATCGGCTAGAACCTGAGCTTTGATCGCCCTTCGGGGCAGGTATTCCGGATTCATAGCGCTGAGTTTGATAGCTCATTTTACCAATCTCTCATTCAAATCCTTCTGTTTAAGGACCACCTTCAGAGGTTGATCCGTATAACATAGACCGTTCGGCCTTCAAAATAATGTTTCAGCTTGGATACAGCTTTTTTCAAAGCTAACATGAATTTCTCCAAGGTGGAATACCTGGTTTCTGCAGATACCAGAGAATGGCTGAGATAATAAACAGGTCTATGAATGTCATCTCGTATGGTTACCAGAGCTGCGCTGACGGCAACTTTTGGTACCGCAAGATATAACCCCAAAGGTTCATCACAAGTTGGACTAATCATCACCGGGGGAGTGCTTAAATAAGTCTTCAGCTCGGAGAAGGCCCGATCGCATTCTTCGGTCCAATCTAGATGGCTTGCTTTTCTTAGCACTCTGAAAAAAGGTAAGGTCCGGTCTGTGGTTTTTGATATAAATCTGCTTAGTGCGGCTAGCCGGCCAGTAAGCCTTTGAAACTCTCTTTTGTTTCTTGGAGGTTACATATCAATGATAGTCTGCACCTTTTCAGGGTTAACCTCTATGCCTTTCTCTGAAACGTAATATATTAAAATTTTCCACTTCGGATCCCGAAGCAGCATTTGTTTGGATTTAGTTTGAGCTTATTTTTTCGGCATACTTCGAAACAACGAGACAAATAAGAAAGGTGGTCTTCATCATTGATAGATTTAACAATCATATCATCGACATACACTTCCATCATATGACCGATCAATTCTCTAAAGATTTTGTTGATCAACCTTTGATATGTTGCTCCAGCATTTTTGAGACCGAATGGCATAACCCACATAACAGTAAACTCCATCTTCGGTCATGAAATATGATTTCTTCTGATCTTCCTCAGCTAGTAAAATTTGATGATACCCGGAGTAAGCATCCATGGTACTCATCATGGTGCTACTAGACAGAGCATCCACCAGTCGGTCGATATGCGGCAAAGGGAAAGGGTCTGACTCACAACTTTTGTTAACATCGGTAAAGTCGATGCACATTCGCCATTTCCCATCCGGTTTGGAAACCACCACTTGGTTTGCAACCCATTCAGTATAGTGGATTTCTCTGATGAATCCCGACCGCAGTAGTTTATTCATCTCAGCCCGGATAATCTCGATTTCTTCGGAGAATAGCGTCTCCTTCTCTGTCTAACACGCTTCATTCCAGGTTCGGTGTTGATCCGATGTTCACTATCAGATCGGTCAATCCCCGGAACATCGTCCGGGGTCCATGCGAATATATCCACGTGGCTTCTCAGCAAGTGGATCAGTTCTTTTTCAAAGTCAGGGGCTAGATGTAACCCGATGCGAGTTGTCTTGGTTGAGTCATCCTCAACCAGGTTAATCAACTTGAACCCTACGTGTAACGACCCAGGAAGGCGGCACAAACGGAAGTCGGACAGGTTAGAATCGCATAAATTCTTGTTAAAAACACGAAATGAGAGGTAGTTTAGTAATTTAATATAAGAAGAGGGAATTTTAGAAGGAGGGGTTAAAGGGTCATTTAGACAAGTTAAGAAACCTATAAATAGGAGTGGAATGGGAAAAGAAGGGGTCATTTGGTACAAAAAACGTGAGAAATTCGAGAGGAATTGAAATTATCGCGAAAACCGGGGATAAGGCAAAGATTATCGCGGAAATCAGGGCTGCTGCAATATTATCGAGGAAATTGGGGCTGCTGCAATATTATCGCGGAAATCAGGGGCCAAAGAGCAAATTATTGCGGATTCTGGACCATGAAGCAAATTGTCGCGATTCTGGGATCCGCTTGCAAAATTGTCGCGAAAATGGACTGAAGTGCAGAATTATCGCGAATTTCAAGGACTTACGTGTGAATTGCCGCAGATTTGAGGGCTGTGGTGCAATTATCGCGGAAATTAATCTAAATGCAAATTGTCGCGGAAATTAAGGACCGAAACACAATTTATCGTGAATACGAAGAGCAACACCCGACTTGGCTGCAAGTTGTGGACCGTAGCGTAGTTCATCTCAAATCCTAGGGTAAGACCGCCAATTGACGCATAATTCGACTAACTAACTAGAGTAAGTCATAGGGCTACACAACGGTATAACATGTTATTACGTATATGCAGAGAGTACGGAACAAGGAAGCACCAGGCGATAGAACCACCATGTAAGCGGAGCAAACATAGTAAATTAAAGAAGGTTCACGGTTAGGATTTTAAATGAATATTAAATCGAGTCGAAAGGGTGTGAACTAAGAAAAAGAAAAAGAAATCTCGGGGCGAGGTGAGAACACCGAACCCGACATCGTGTTCATGAGCACGATCAGCCACAGGTAGGACATGTCCGAGGAGGGAATACGTGAGTTCACCAGAACAGAACTGTGTGCACTACAGGGCCGAACGGGACCGGATAGGAACGGTGTAGCGCCCGAGTCATGGCCGAAGAAGGGAAGCATATATTCTCGTCGAGCCAACTAACAGCTAACGGTTGGTTTAGGCGAGACATGTCATCGGGCATGTAAAAACCGATCATAGTAAGAAACCAACAAGGATAATGAGAGGAAATATAAAATGAGAGGAAAAGATAAGAGAGTATGTAAACTAAAATAAGGAGAAAGAGAGGGATAAAGTCTTGCTAATTAAATAAACTTTACAGAAGTTTCTTTTAATAGATTATGACCGTTTTACAGATTATGTAGGGGGAGGACCGGAGGCTTAGGTGACATTGGAGCTAAGGTCATCGATCGTCCACTGTACGAGTCACCCCTTTGGATTTTGTTGTTTTGCTTCTTTTATTATCTAGTTGTACTTTGAAAAACGATGACATTTCCTCCTATTCGAATTACGTTTTGTTAAAATGTTTGGTTTCACCTTACTTGCGCATAGACATTGTTAAGGCCGGTTTACGATCGTTACACTACGGGTTCCATTGCTTACCTCGGGTGCGGTAGCTCTTCCAGCAAATCCACCCGGGCCCTTTTGATGGGTGCCAATGTTCGGCACGAGCTCATGTAGCATTACCTAGCTACTTTCTGATCCCCCTTAACAGAAATCACTCCATGAGTGGAGGGGAATTTGAGCATCATATGATAGGTAGATGGGACCGTCTCGAACATACTAAGGCCGGTCCATCCGATAATGGCGTTGTAAGCCAAGTCGACTTCAACGATAATGAATTCCAGATACTCCGACCGGTCCTTAGATGGCTCTCCAAGGGTGACTGGAATAACATCTTCCCGCATGGAATAATGCTCCTTTGGTAGAACGACCAAAGAGTTATATTAGCGATCGGGAGATCATGAGCAGTAGCTCAAACATTTCGGCGACCTCGCGCTTCATTAGATTGCACGAAGCCCCGGTGTCCACTAAGATTTTGTGGACACGACGATTACCGATGACTCTAGTGATGGTAAGGGGGTCATCGCATGGATCGGTGATCCCTTCCCGATCAGCCATGGTGAGAGTGATGTCTTCTCTGAAGAAGGAGGACCGTTCCATCGGATCATATTTCACCAGCGCCACAGATTCGGAGCTCTCAGCGGAGTCTCCGCGTGCAGTTCTTTTTTAGTCTCGGACCGATTCATTTATTCTCAGACCTCCGGAGATAACATAAATATCCCCGGCAACTTCTCTCGTTGCCATCTCATTTTGAGGAGGTTGGCACCAGTTTCCGCAGGTGGAGGAGCGGCCTGCTCCTGTCTTCCACCCTCGTTCTGCGGGGCTCTACCGCCACGGTCCCGCCATCTTCTTCTTCGGCCCTGACCACGGTTCTCATGACCGTGTTGGCCTCTTTCTTGCTCTGGCGGAGGAGACCATCGGTCTTCCGTCCGATCATTATAGTTTCAGGGTTGTCCCCGATTATCTCTTCCCTGTGGCCTGTAACGATCGTCACCTTGATGGCCCTTTTGGGGGGGATTCTGCTTACTTGCCCTTCTGACCATTCCGGTGGGGATTTTCTTTATTCATTGCCGCTACCGTCTCTTTCAACAGCGGGCACTTCAATGTCGGGTAATCGCGATTATGATGCAGCTCGCAATGCATCCGAATGTCCTCCTGCTTCGGGGGGACGTCTTTTTCTCTTACAGCAACTACTTCTCGCGACTGCTTCTTAGGGTAGGAAACCTATGATCACCTGCGGGCTCAGAACTCCCGCTAGGTTTCCGATAACCAAGCCCCAGCACTTCATCCCCCTTAATATACTTGTTGATTTTCTAGAGAAGTTTTCCCAAGGTGGATGGTGGGCTCTTTACCAAGCTGGCGGAAAGGCCGCACGGTCCCAGGACCTGCTGTAGAATATCAATCTTATCCCGGAGCTCGAGCTTGATACCCTGGGCGGTCCTATTGAATTTCTCCATGAAGGACCGAAGACTCATCTTTGCCGGGATATATTTCAGCTGATATAGTTCCTGCCTGCTTCGAGGCGGTCCTACATTTGGAGTAAATTGCTCCGAGAAGGCTAAAATAAATCCGCCATACAACTGTATGGATCGGGCCGGCAAGTTTTTGAACCACGTTCGGGCGTCGCCTTGTAATCCTACCGCGAAGATGCGTCACTTTAGTGAATCCGAGGCTCGAACAGTTCCTATGCGTAATTGAAAATCGGCAACGTGATCGATTGGATCACCATCACCACGAAATGTCGGCAACCCCTCGGGGTTGCGATAATGCCGATCTGGGACTGCTACCTAGATCTCTTCAGAAAATGGGAGCATCAAATCTCCCAAGACGGCTGATACGCCTTCAGATTGATGGGACGATGCCTGGACCGCATGAAAATTATGCCACCAGTCATCATCCATATTTCGCCTTATTGTGGCCTCCATGGCCCTGTTAAATAAACCAGGATTGCGTCCAAGATTAGGTTCGCAATCATTCAACGCACGCATGCTCTCCAACTCCCTGGTGAGCTCATCAATTCGTCGCTGCATCTGCTCCTGATCATTTCCAGGAGCGGGAGTTAAAGCTCTAGCTGGGGGAGTAGGAGTAGACCGATATCTAGGCCTCATCGTTGTTACGCCACGCCTGATGATTTCTTCATCATCAGTGCTGCGCTCGTCAGGATCACTCTCGTATCCTCTGCTTATGGGAACAGGGCTTGAAACAGCCGGTGGTTCTGTTCCATTTCTCTCCGACGTAATTTCCAATACCACTTTCATGACGACAGCTTCCAGATCCTGCAAAGTGAATGTTGGTGCTGGGAAACTGTTGAGAAGCACGTCACTCTCATTTGTCGGAGTTTCAGTTGCCATGCCTTTGATTATCCTATTCCTGGTAGAAAACTCAAATGGGATTAGAGAATCGTCCCCACGGACGGCGCCAAACTGTTATGGTCCCTTTTTAAGGGATACCAACAGTCGTCCAGTTCGTCAACAAACGAACTCGGTTTTGATTTGTTTTTGTTGTGGAAGACGATTAAAACTGGAAATAAATAATAGACACAGCAATTTATAGTGGAAACCCCAGGAATTGGAGAGAAAACCACTTGACTAAGAGCAGATTATGCTTTTAGCCTGTTCACTAATCAAATAATTCATATCGAATACAACAGAGGCTTAATGAAAATGACAAGGGAATAGAAAGCAGTAAGAACTCCGGTAGGGTAACGGCATGTTCTTATGCGTCCAAAGGGTCCTGATATTTCCGTCGTCGCGCCCTGTATTTATAGAGTTAGCGGCGTGTGTGAATCACGCTCTGTAACCGCCTTTGACAGGTTTTTTAGAGGTTGTAATCGCGGGATGTAAAACGAGGTTGGGACCAAGGCGTGGTCTGCGTGATCGGGCCCGAGGTGTGGTAAACGTGTGGAGGCACGAAGCGTGGAAAACGTGAGTCTGTAACCATTCGGACCGAACCAATGAGCCAGTTAACAGAAAACGTTTTATTTCGCCTAAGGTTATCTTTGGTCCTCTCGTTAAACATCGGGCCGCTTTTCCTTAAGTGTACAAATGGGCTGCACGAATTCGTTTCCACCATTTGAATTAGCCCAATAGTTAATGGATCTTACTCATCACAAGGTACCCGGTCCAAAAGTTCTCATCATTAATAAGAGTATCGTTTTAATTTCTTATAATATAATTAAAAAGGAACTAATGATATCATAATAAAATAATAATGAATTTCTGGGTTCTTAACACCTTAATGAATTTCTGGGTTCTTAATAATGATTTCACTGATATCATAATAAAATAATATTTTATTACGAACTAATAAAAATCAATTAAATATATTTACCAAATTATTTTCTAATATCAAAATGAAAATTAATTAAATATATTTAATAAATGATTTTCGAAAATAATAAATGAAAATAAAAAACTTAATTGATTTTCTAATATCAAATGAAAATCAATTAAAATAATTGATTTTCTAAACATATGCATTTATTTAATCATAATCAATTAATTATTTAAATCTCATTAATTTTTCAATATCATTAATTATTTTCGAAAATTAATGATACAAACAATGCCATAAATGCACACAAAAAATCATGCACCATTACATTTAATGCATTAAATTTTGGGCAATAATTTGAATAGATTTAATTGTAAAGAATTAATTTTGCAAATACGAAATCGAAACAGAATACGAAAATGAAGAACCCAGAGATTCATCTTCAACATTTGAAGATAATAAGAATCTGCAGAATTCTTCCGTATGCAAATATTTGCCTAATTCATCAAAACACAGATTCATACGGGTACTTGCTATCGTGTATTCAGATTTTCATATTCATCAATATCATTCTTAACACCATTTTACAGAATTTGCAGCAAAGAAGTGGCATGAAGTCATCTTCAAAATTCCATAAACCATTTTTTTCCATAATCTAATATCGAAATTCTTTCAAATTTCAAAATATAGATTCTGAAAATTTTCCCGATTTCAACAACCAAACGAAAAACTGATTTCTTGAACTTAATGAAATCAATTCTGAAAAATTTTCTTTTTACGCAAGAACACATTTTTAGAACTCTTAACAAATAAAATTTTGAAAATTCATAACTCCAAAATTGGTTTGAAATCAAAGGAAAACATGTTTCTGAAACTTGATGAAATCATTCCAATATTATCTTATTTCCAAACTTTATGAAATCCATTTTCGTTTGGGAGCCCTCTGAAGAAATCCTTAGTACGGTTGAAATCCTCTCGTCAATACTATCGTTTTGACACTAAGAACGTCAGATTCTGAGATCGGGTGAAAATTTCAGGATTTTTGACTCGGGATTTCCCCCCTATAAATACCATGTACACCCCTCATAACTCACCCTCTCAAGCGGAATCCTGAGATATCGCGACTTATCGTACCACAACTCGCGACTACTGTGCAATCCACGGCCTATCGTTTACAACTCGCGACACCCGTGCAAACAACTTGCGACACTCGTGCAAACAACTTGCGAACACTATGCTACTCGCGACATTTCGTCAATAGCTCGCGAACAGTTCACTTTACACCATTTTCACTCGCAACAACTCGCGACTACGGACTTCAACAGCTCCAGAACCGGTTTGCTTGCAACAACTCACGACTGTCTTCGCTGAACAGTAATTCTCGCGACTTTTTGCCAACAACTCGCGAGACACTTAATAAAATTTGTAAAACTAATTCCAAACATAATTTTGAAGTAAATTTATCAATGACTTCCAATTCCACCGAATCTTCAAGCTCCGGCACTTTATCCTCAAATCATTCTGACTTCACATCCGGTTCGGGGAGTTTCGATTCGATCATGGCTCCTTTTCCTCCCAGCCTTTCAACATTTAATTCTCACTTTTTTGAGAGGACCGCTCGTCTTGAAAGCACCCTCGGCCCTCAAAGTTCCGCGGTTAAAGCCCTCAAATCTTTTAACCAACCTTATAGCATGCATGCTCAGAAGTGGATATCGGTTATTGAACGGTATCATCTCCCTTCGGACGGCGTCTTATACCAACCCGAGCCTACCGACCGCCTTTTGACTCTTCCAGTCGCCACCCACACTATTTGACTTGAATATTTAGAGTGTGACATTCGTTTTCCTCTTCATCCTTTCGTTGTAGAGTTGCTCACGCATATACAAATTCATCTTTTCCAGCTGAACCCTAATTCAATCTCTTTTGTCGTCGCCTTCCTAATATTCATGGAGGTGAATTGCATTCTCTTGACCATAGACATTTTCTTCCAAATTTGTCACATTATTACTGCTGTCAATTTCGATGCCCAGGGTTGTATATTCTTTCGCCCGAGGCACAAGAAAAGTTCATTTCCTTTTTCCACTCCCCAGTCCAATCACGACTGGAAAAGACACTTCTTTTTTGTTTGCAGTGTGGGGGCTACGAGGCTGTCTCCTCTGAGTCTTCCTTGGTGGTTCCCTATTGAAGGGGAACCATTTTTCCCGAAGCTTATGGCCCCATTTCTCGGACGACCATTCCGAGGCCTTTGAGGAAGGCACTCCTCGATTGTTCTAGGTCGGACGGCGCTGACTGGACCGCGAAGACCTTATTTTATGCCCGATCTTGGTTGCTTTCAACCTCCTTCCGGTCCCTCCCCATTTTAGTAGAGAATTACTAGGTATCTAAACCGCATATTCATAACTGGACTAACTCGATAACTCTTATTTGATAGGAAAGAACCTTTGGAACTTGATTCATACTCGCTTTTAATTTCTACTTCGTGTTTCTCACTTTACTTACTTGTCTTTGAGATAAAATAATGGCTCCAGCTAAGGACAAATCAAAAAGGGGGGACCGGTTGAATTTTCTCCGTGATATAGTTGCGGAGAATGATGAGCTCATCTTTGAGGCACCCCTGGGGGCTCGGAACAGAATTGCTACGACCGAGCTGGCATCGAGTTTACAAGGAGCAACGTCCCCGACTGGGTAAATAAGACATGCTACTCCTCCACTACCACAATCTGCTGCAACGATGGCCAATCCCGAGCCGGTAAATGAAGAGCCGGCTGCAGAAATTGACGAGAGTCCTGAAGATCTAATTCCCATATCTTGGCGATTGGAATATATTGTTGGGGAGCCCACCCCCGATGAAGGCGTGTACGAATTTTCGGAGACATTAATTGACATCATCGGGGACAATGAGAAGGGCGAGATTAGTGAGGGTCAGCCAAAGGACCCGGTGGTGGAGGAAGTACGCCAAGAAACTCGTCCGGAGGGAGAAATCAGCCAAGACGCCCGTTCGAATAAAGGGAAATGACCGGTGGAAGATCCCACCGTCCAAGAGGTCGCGGAGCCCAAATAGAGTGGGTTAACCACCGAATTCATCGATGCCTTCCGCATACGAGATATTCCAAGATAAACTGTTAAGGAATGGCTCGATATGGGACGCCGGGCCGGCTTTATATTGGTCAAAGATGGACTTACCTTTCGAATTCCGAAAGGTGATAGGGTATAGAGTCGGCCGGCCCTGACATATTTGGAGCGGAACCCAAAGTTGCCGCCTCGTGGTTGGGATGACCACACGGTGTTTATCGACCTTGGTGGTTAAGGAGTCAGACCGCGACGATGCGTCGCGTCATTGGAGAGGTTTGTTGTGATACTAGCAATTACTTCCTTATGACTTTATCTTTCGTGATATATGTACTAACTATTTTTGTTTTTATATCATATGGAGCGGACAATAATTGATTTGGGCACCACAGCTGTAGTAGGGGAATACTGTACGTTTAGACATTCGGAGCTCGACTCTCCATATATTATTGGGGAGCAAACAAAGAAAGCCACGGAGAAGCTGATGCAAAATCAGCGAGAGAAGCATGCCCAAGAGATGGCAGCACTCCGAGAAGAGCATATTAAGGCGATCGAAGCTTTACTTCGAACTCATCGCAGCGAGCTAACGGAGAATTCAGCCTTTCATATTGGGCAGAGGCATGCTTTGGAGCAATTGATAGATAACCTCAAGGCTTCCGAGAAGTACGCTCAGGCCAAGCTGAAGGAGAACAAAGAGCAAACCGAGGAAAGCTTAAGAAGGCCAAAGAAACCAATTAAAAAGCTCTCGGGAAGGCCACGGAGGAGGTAAAAGAGCTTAAGTCAAGGATTGAAGGCCTCCAATCCGTCAATGATCATTTCCGGGCACGAATTGTCAAGTTGCCGTCCAAGATTAACAATTGCTTTCGAAAGCTGATATGGGAGTACACAGTACACTCACCTACTTTCCGAAATCTGGGGGCTTTAAATAATGGCAAGTCGAATGTCATGTACTTCTTTAGAGGGAGTGTCCAAACACAGAGAATTCGGGGCATATCCCTGGCAGCTGAGGAGAGAACAAAGCTCGACCCCAAACTCACCGGGAAGTTCGAGCCTGTACCTAATGAGGATATGTTGGATTGTTCACAGGATCCATTCGGGGCGCTCCATTTCCATTTGGACGAAGATCTTCACCAACAACTCTACTCAGAGGATGTTAAAACAGAGGAGGGCCCATCTCCGGATGCATTTAGAAGGTTGGCCACTTTATTTCTGGAGCCAGTGGGCCTCCTCGTGGGGGATCTCTTGAAGGATGACGACGTGATGGCGGCATATGATCCTCAATTATATACCCCCTCTAATGTGGTAGGAGCTCGGGAGCGCCATGAAGCTGAAATGGCAAGGTTCGTATCCAAGAAATTGACCACTGCAGGGTCTCAAGAAAAAGGCGTCAATCCTCCATCATCCCAGAAAATAAAGTTGGTGAAAAAGCGCCTCAGTGGACCCGGTGAAGGCTCAAGCTCTCATACGCAGAAGAATCACAAAGGATAATTTCTAAATGTTTAGCTTCTTTCTTTTGTCGTCTCTCCCTATTTTGTATTCCCCATTATATAGGAAATTTTATTTTGTTTTCCTTTCAATTTCTCACTGCGATTTAATAAACATACAATTCTGAATAATCCATCTTCTCTTCTTTTCAATTTAATTTCTCGCAACGTTCATCGAAGGGGGTATAGCTCCGCATACTTAGATCATCCGAAATTAGCTCCCCAAAATAATAGGCCTCTATACAAAATTTGATTAGAGGTAAATAATATACTGATGTTCCTCGAGTCATAGATATCTCAAAAAATAAATATAATATTTTCTGCCAACTTCGATATCCCCAGTGTAGCGGGTCTTGACCCTCGGCCATTTCAATATCAGTCGAGAATGATCCTTCGAAATAACGGACTTTGGTGAACACCCCTTTTAAATGAGTAGGTATTTGAACTCGAGATTGTTCTACCTTCACCAATATATCTTCGCAACTGGTATATACTTGCGCACAGGGCCATCACACTCTCGCTGCTGGTATATACTTGCACCCGGGGCCATCACATTCTCGCCGCCGGTATATACTTACACCCAGAGCCATCACACTCTCGATGCAGGTATAACCTTGCACCCGGGGCCATCACACTCTTGCCACCGGTATATACTTGCACCCGGGGCCATCACACTCTCGCCGCCGATAAATACTTGCATCAGGGACGATAAAATTATCTCGACTCATCCATAAGAGGGCGTCAACACTTACTCGGCTCGTCCATAAGACGGTGACATCGTACTCTCGACCCGTCCATAAGACGGCGTCATTCGGCCCGTCCATAAGACGGTGCCATGCGGAATGGACCAGCCTCCGACGAGGGCACAACCATCGCCGGTGTGTCATGGAGGAGTCAGGTATATACTTGCACCCTGATTTGCCACGGAAATATGGTCGGTTCTAAGCCAGCTATGTCACAATAAACGGGCCCCTTATCATATTCCAACAGTAATTATGTACAGACGATTCTGCCGCGGATAGGAAGACTCATCATGTTCAAAATATTTTGACACAGTATCTAATTTGACGAGTTTGAAAATAGGACATGTGGTACATTGCATTTCTAATCTAACCTATTTAATTTATTCCATCCTCCTTCGTACTAAAATGCAATGGACCTACTCCTACCTTACCAGTCCCTTAGTCGATTGAATTCATGTCGTCAAAAAAGATACTTAAAGAATTAAAATATGACCACAAAAAAGAGGGGAAAATTTTTATTTTAGAAAGATCGATGAGTCACGTCTATACATAATACTTGCGCAAATTGGAAATATGCCACGTCCGTGGCAGCTCCTCCCCGCTTATATTTGCGATCTTATACGTTCCTTCCTTAACTATTGCCGTCACTCTGTACGGTCCTTCCCACTTTTGATCCAACTTACCAACACGCTTCGAGACTTCTACTTCCTTAAGAATCAAGTCTCCAACCTTTAACAACATAGGTTGAACGCCTTTGTCATGCCTTTTAGATATCCGCCTTTTACATATCTCCCTTCATATTGCAGCTCTATCTCGGATATCCTCAATACAATGAAGGTCCAACTTTCTCATATCCTCATTCAATACCACGTCATAAGCAATAACTCTTTCTGATAAAATAGTCACTTCTACCGGAGACACGGGTTCAGAGCCATATACTAAAGAAAAGGGGCTGAATCGGTAGTGGACCTCGGTGATGTCCGATATGCCCACATAACATTATGCAATTCATCCACTCATGAGTCTTTGGATTCATATATTCGTGTTTTCAGCTGTTGCAGGATAATACGGTTAATAACCTCTGTAAGTCCGTTCGTTTCTGGGTGTGCCACGGAAGTAAACCGCTGTTCAATACCATAATTCTCACACCTTTCATTAATCCTCTTTCAAGCGAATTGCGTTCCGTTATCTGATATAAAAATCCTGGGAATTCCGAATCGACATACGATATATCTCCAAAGGAAACTGATAACTTCCTGTTCTTGGACTCTTGATACAGCCTCAACTTCTATCCACTTAGAAAAATGTTCCACAGCCACAATACATAATTTCTTTTGCCTAGGTGCCGTCGAAAACGGTCAAAAAATATCGATGCCCTACGTATCAAAAGGACATGTTGTCAGCAGAGGTTTCATACTAGCTCTTGGCACATGATGCACATTTGAGTGGAACTGACAAACAGAACAAGTCTGAACAAAATCCACACAATCTTTTACCAGCGTTGGCAAAAAATAACCGGCCCTCTTAACCTTATTCGCTAAGGATCGATCTGCTGAGTGATCACCACAGTCCCCAGCGTGAACTTCTTCCATAACGGCATTTGCCTGTATTGGGGACAAACATCGAAGATACGGTCCTTCAAAATACTTCTTAAATAGTTTCTCATCTACATAAAAAAAATTCGTAGCACTTTGCATAGTCCTTAGGGCCTCACCTTCATCGATGGCAATTCTCTACTGACTAGATAATTTACGATAGCATCCTTCCAAGACGGTTCGTCGCTTACAGCATCCAATAAAAACCATGTCTCATTCGAGAGTTCCAAATTATCCACCTCGGCTGTCTGTTTCTCCGCTAGGCTGATACAGGGCTGGTAGTGGATCATAGTTGTTATCTTTGACTCATCCGAGAGTTCTAAAATTGTCGCCTACTTTGCAAGACAGTATGCACGAGTATTTTCCTCCCTTGGGATATATGTTTGAACAAATGTCTTAAGATTTTTAGCCGCCTCTTTCAACTTCTCTAAATACATCCACAAATGGTTCCCTTTGGTGGCGTAAGTATCCGCAAATTGGTTCACCAATAACTGTGAATCAGAATGAGCATGCAAACAAACGATTCCAATTTCCACTGCTAAGTTAACGCCAAATATCAAGGCTTCGTACTCGGCGACGTTGTTAGTTGCGGGAAAGCGTAACTTTACAGCATATTCGTGTTCTTCACCGGACTTCCTTTAATTAAAATAAACACCGATAATGGCTCGCCCGGCAGAAACTGATCCATCTACAAAAACATCCAAATACTCCTGAATACCCAACTCTTCCGACCGAGTCATCTCTATTATGAAATCCACTAACACCTAGGCCTTTAATGCTCGTCTGGAGATATACTCTATTTGATACTGCCCTAACTCGATATTCCACTTTGCTAGTCTGCCAGAGGCATCAATCTTTGATAACACACTTCGGATAGGCTGATCTGTCACAACTGCAATATGATGCCCTTGAAAATAGTGCCTTAATTTCTGAGAGGCGACTATCAGAGCTAATACAAACTTCTCTATATCGGGACTCCGCTCCCTGCAACTTCCTGCTCACAAAATATATCGATCTATGTTCCTTATCGCTAAGCCTAACTAAGGCGGCACTCACTGACTCTTTCGTTACTGCCAAATATAAACCCAACGGTTCCCCAGGTGATGAAAGAGACATAAACGGTGGTTTACTCAGATAGTTTTTCAAACTCTCAAAAGCCCTACTACATTCGTCGTCCCAATACAAAAGATAAGTCTTACGCAAAACCTTAAAAAATGGAAAACTTCTCTCTGCGGATCGCGAAATGAAGCGATTCAATGAGGCTAATCTCCTAGTTAACCTTTGAACTTCCCTAACAGTCGTCGGAGAGGTCATTTCTTGGATGGCCGTTATCTTGTCAGGATTCATCTCAATTCCTCTTTAAGACACCATAAAGCCAAGGAACTTGCCTCCTTTCACACAAAACGCACACTTAAGCGGATTCAATTTCATCATGTATTTCCTCAGTATACCAAAACAATCATTCAAATATGGGATATGGTTATTCCCATGTCTCCTCTTTATCAATATATCGTTGATATAAACCTCAAAAGACATTCCGATCATATCTTTGAATATCAAATTCATTAAACGTTCATAGGTGGCCCCATCATTTTTCAACCCAAATGGCATAACTTTATTACAAAAAATGCCCTTATTTGTCATAAACGAAGTAAACAACTTGTCCTCACAATGCATAAAAATTTGATTATACCCTTTAAAGGCATCTAATATACTAAAGAATTCAAAGCCACAGGCTACATCCACCATCATGTCAATAGCCGGTAGTGGATACGGATCCTTCGGGTATGCTTTATTCAAATCCGTAAAATCAATGCAAACTCTCCAGTTATTGTTTGACTTTGGGACCCCCATTGGATTCGCGACCCAATCCGCGTATCTAATAGGCTCTATGAATCCTGCCTGCAACAAACTTTCCACCACCTCATCAATCGTCCTCTCATTTTCAGGGGAAAACTTCCTCTTCTTCTGATGAACTGGTCGCACATATGGGTTAACATTGAGTCTATGAGAACAAACTTGGGGATCAACCCCAACATAATCCTGATAAGACCAAGCAAAAACATCTACGTTACTTCGCAAAAAAGAAATTACCTCATTCTCAAACTCTTGTGACAACTCATAATCGATTGTCACTGTCTTTTCCTGGTTACCGAGGAATAAAGGCACTGTCTTGATTCCCATAGGTTCCATCTTCATATCATTCTCCTTAAACTTCCTAGGAGACGGTCCGTCACTTGCATCAATAATCTCTTCGAACGAAAATTCCATCATACAAACGGGTATCTTCGCTTTGGATCCATCCATACCACTTCTGCACATTACATTATAACAGAAGCGCGCCAGCTCTTGATCTCCTTTCATCTTCCCAACACGTGACGGTGTTGGAAACTTCATCATCAAATGTGGTTGAGATACCACAGCTCCAAATAGGTTCAAGCAACTTCTCCCAAGAATTGCATTATAGGGGAGAATAGGGAGGTCCACCACCACAAATTCCACCATCAAAGTCCTTGATATTTTGGGATCGCCCAAAGTTACCGGCAGAAAAACAGATCCCTCAGCAGCAACAACACTATTGTTAAAACCAACTAACTTTGTATGTATGGGTTGGAGCTGGGTGGTTCCTTTCAACGCTGATGAGAACTCTAAGACCAGGTACCTTGTGATGGGCAAGTCCCAGTAACGATTGGACCAATCCAAATGGCGAAAATGAATCCTTATAGCCCATTCCACACCTCCAATAAAGAGCGGCCCAATGTTCTACTGAGGACCGAAGATGACCTTAGCGGAATAAAGCGTTTTCTGCCAGCTGGCACTTGGGTTCAGTCCGAGCAGTTACAACTCACGTTTACCACGCTTCGGGCCTACCCACGTTTACCACGCTTCGGGCCCGATCACATTTACCACGCTTCGGTCCCAACCTCGTTTTACATCCCGCGATAACAACCTCTAACAAACCTGTCAGAGGCGGTTACGGAGCGTGATTTACACTCACTAAGAACTCTATAAATACAGGGCCAGACGTACGGAGATAACAGGACCCTTTGGACGCGGAAGAATAGGCTGTTACTCTGCCGGATTCTTATCGCTTTCTTTACCTCGTCATTTTCATTAGCCTTTCTTGTATAAACTTTGAGTTATTTCATTAGTGAGCAGGCTAAGAGCATAATCAGCTCTTAGTCGAGTGGTTTTCACCCCAGTTCTTGGGGTTTCCACTATATATCGCCGTGCACTACTTTGTTTTTAGCTTTTGATCGTCTTCCACACTTAAAAGAAATCAGAACCGAGTTCGTTTGTTGAACGAACCGGACGACTGTTGTTGCCCCCTAAAAAGGGACCATAACAGTTTGGCGCCATCCGTGGGGACGATTCTCTAATCCCATTTGAGTTTTCTACCAGGGATAGGATAATCAAAGGCATGGCGACTAGAACTCCGACGAATGATAGTGACGTGCTTCCCGACAGTCTTCCAGCACCAACATTCACTTTACAGGATTTGGAAGCTGTCGTAAGGAAGGTGGTAGTGGAAATTACTACGGAGAAAAGTGGAACAGAACCACCTGCTGTATCTAGCCTTGTTCCCAGAAGTCGAGGATACGAGAGTGATCCTGACGAGCGTAGTACTGATGATGAAGAAATCATCAGGCGTGGCGTCACAATGAGGAGGTCTAGATATCGATCTACTCCTCCCCGTCCAGCCAGAGCTCTAACTCCCGCTGCTGGAAATGACCAGGAGCAGATGCAGCGACGAATAGATGAGCTCACCAGGAAGTTAGAGAATATGCGTGCATTAAAGGACTGCGAACCAAATCTGGGACGCAATCCTGGTTTATTTAATAGGGCCATGGAGGCCCCTATCAGGCGGAGTAAGGATGACGATTGGTGGCATAATTTACATGCTGTCCAAGCGTCATCCCAGCAATCTGAAGGCGTATCAGCCGCCTTGGGAGATTTGATGCTCCCCTTTTTTGAGGAAATCTGGGCAGCAGTCCCAGATCGACATTATCGCAACCCCGAGGGGTTGCCAACATTTCGTGGCGATGGTGATCCGATCGATCATGTCGGTGATTTCGAGTTACGTATGGGAACGGTTCGGGCCTCGGATTCATTAAAGTGCCGCATCTTCGCGGCAGGATTACAAGGCGATGCCCTAACATGGTTCAAAAATCTGCCGGCCCGATCCATACAGTCGTTTGGTGGCTTTATTTTGGCTTTCTCACAGCAATTCGCTCCAAATGTTGGACAGCCTCGAAGCAGACAGGAACTATACCAGCTAAAATATATCCCGACGAAAATGAGTCTTCGGTCCTTTATGGAGAAATTCAACAGGACCGCCCGGGGCATCAAACTCGAGCTACGGGATAAAATCGACATTCTACAGCAGGTCTTAGGACCGTGCGGCCTTTCGGCCAGTTTGGTGAAGAGCCCACCATCTACCTTGGGAAAACTGCTTTAGAAAATCAACAAGTATATTAAGGTAGATGAAGCGCTGGGGCTTCGTTATCGGAAGCCTAGCGGGAATTCTGAGCCCGCAGGTGATCATAGGGTTTCATACCCGAAGAAACAGTCGCGAGAAGTAGCGGCTGTGAATGAAAAAGACGTCCCCCCGAAGTAGAAGGACAGTCGGGTGTATTGCGAGCTTCATCATAATCGCGATCACCTGACCTTGAAGTGCCCACTGTTGAAAGAGACAGTAGAGGCAATGGGTAAAGAAAAGCCCGACCGAAACGGTCAGAAGGGCAAACGTGCGGAATCCCCCCAAAGGGGCCATCAAGGTAACGATCGTCACAGGCCGCAGGGGGAAAGATAATCGGGGACAACCCCGAAACTATAATGATCGGACGGAGGACCGAAGGTCTCCTCCGCCAGAGCAAGATAGAGGCCAACACGGTCGCGAGAACCGTGGTCAGGGCCGAAGAAGAAGATGGCAGGGCCGTGGCGGCAGAGCCCCGCAGAACGAGGGTGGGAGACAGGAGCATGCTGCTCCCCCACCTGTTGAAAATGGTGCCCAACCTCCTCGAAATGAGGCGGCACCTAGAGAAGTGGCCGGAGATATTTATGTTATCTCCGGCGGATTGTGAATAAATGAGTCGGTCCGGGACCGAAAAAGAACAGCGCGCGGAGACTCTGCTGAGAGCTCCGAATCCTTCGCGCTGGTAAAATATGATCCCATGGATCGGTCCTCAATCTTCAGAGAGGACATCACTTTCACACCGGCTGATCGGGAGGGGATCATTGATCCCTGTGACGACCGCCTCACCATTACAGGGGTCATCGGGAATCGCCGTGTCCACAAAATCTTGGTGGACACTAGGGCCTCGTGCAGTCTGTTGAAGCGCGAGGTCGCCGAAATGTTGGGAGCAGTGGCTCATGATCTGCCCATCGCCAACATAACTCTTTGGTTGTTCGACCAAAGAAGTGTTATTCCTTGTGGGAAGATGTTATTCCCCTCTACCCTTGGAGAGCCATCCAAGGACCGATCTGAAGACTTGGAATTCATTATCGTTGAAGTCAACTTGGCTTACAACGCTATTATTGGACGGACCGGCCTGAGTAAGTTTGAGGCGGTCCCTTCTACTTATCACATGATGCTCAAGTTCCCCTCCATTCATGGAGTTATTTCTGTCAAGGGGAATCAGAAAGTAGCTAGACAATGCTACATGAGCTCGTGCCGAACGTTGGCACCAGTGAAGAGAGCCCGGGTGGATTTGCTGGAAGAGCTGCTGCACCCGAGGCAAGCGATCGAACCCGTGGGGTTCAAATTGATTAATCTGGTTGAGGATGACTCAACCAAGACAACTCGCATCGGGGCTCATTTAGCCCCTGACTTTGAAAGAGAATTGATCCACCTGCTGAGAAGCCACGTGGATATATTCGCTTGGACCCCGGATGATGTTCCGGGGATTGACCGATCCGATAGTGAACATCGGATCAATAATGAGCCTGGAACGAAGCCTGTTAGGCAGAAAAGGAGACGCTATTCTCCTGAGAAGATTGAGATCATCCGGGATGAAGTGAATAAGCTGCTACGGTCGGGATTTATCAGAGAAATCCATTATACTAAATGGGTTGCAAACCCAGTGGTGGTTTCCAAGCCTGACGGGAAATGGCGAATGTGCATCGATTTTACCGATGTGAACAAAAGCTGTGAGTCAGCTCCTTTCCCGTTGCCGCACATCGACCGACTGGTAGAGTCTGTTTCTGGTAGCACCATGATGAGTACCATGGATGCTTACTCTGGGTATCACCAGATCATCTTGGCTGAAGAAGATCAGAAGAAATCTTCATTCACGACCGATGATGGGGTTTTCTGTTATGTAGTTATGCCCTTCGGTCTCAAAAATGCTGGAGCAACATACCAAAGGTTGGTCAACAAAATCTTTAGAGAGTTGATTGGCCATATGATGGAAGTGTATGTTGACGATATGATTGTAAAATCCATGAATGATGAAGACCATCTTTCCTACTTGTCTCGTTGTTTCGAAGTATGCCGAAAATATAAGCTCAAACTAAATCCAAACAAGTGCTGCTTCGGGATCCGAAGTGGAAAATTCTTAGGATATTACGTTTCAGAGAAAGGCATAGAGGTTAACCCTGAGAAGGTGCAAGCTATCATTGATATGCAACCTCAGAGAAACAAAAGAGAATTTCAAAGGCTTACTGGCCGACTAGCCGCGCTAAGCAGGTTTATTTCGAAATCCACAGACCGGGCCTGACCTTTTTTCAGAGTGCTAAGAAAAGCAAGCCATATGGATTGGACCGAAGAATGCGATCGGGCCTTCTCTGAGCTCAAGACTTATTTAAGCACTCCCTCGGTGATGGTAAGTCCAACTTGTGATGAACCTTTGTGGTTATATCTTGCGGTATCCGAAGTTGCCGTCAGCGCAGCTATGGTGACCATACGAGATGACATTCATAGACCGGTTTATTATGTCAGTCATTCTCTAGTATCTGCTGAGACCAGGTATTCTACCTTGGAGAAATTCATGCTAGCTTTGAAGAAAGCTGTGTCCAAGTTAAAGCGTTATTTCGAAGGCCGAACGGTCTATGTTTATACGTATCAGCCTCTGAAGATACTCCTTAAACAGAAGGACTTGAATGAAAGATTGGCAAAATGGGCTATCAAACTCAGCGCTATGTATCTGGAATTCCTGCCCCGAAGGGCGATCAAAGCTCAGGTTCTAGCCGACTTTGTGGTTTAAATGACCAGGTCGGCCATTTATCTCAACCAGGAGGATGATTGATGGACGATCCACGTAGATGGATCAACCTTCGGGGGAAGAGGAGCAGGCATTACTCTGACAACGGTACAAGGTGATCTTATACATTCCGCAGTCAAATTTTCCTTTGCTGGAACAAATAACGTGGTGGAATATGAGGCAGTATTGTCAGGAATGACATTTGCTTGAAAAATGGGAGTTAGCAGAGTGCGAATGTTCTCAGACTCGAAGTTAGTAGTGGAACAATTCGCAGGGAGATTTGAAACTCACGATCCAATGATGAGGCTGTATTGTGCTAAAGTTCTGGAGTTATCCAAGAAGTTCAGTGAATTCTCTCTGGACCATGTCCCACGAGAGCAAAACAAGGTTGCCGATGCACTCGCCAGATTGGCTTCGAGCATACCCGACATAGAACCGAGCACTATTTCGGTCCACATTCAGGACCGACCTTCGATCGAGATTCTAGTGACCGAACAGTCTATTGAAGAGATTGGGGCTCTATGTCATGAACTCCAGGGCTTGAATATTGATGCCACTGAATCCCCAGGAGAACCCAACTGGATGGACTCCTTCGTTAAATACCTCTCAAACGGATATCTCCCTGAAGATAAATCCGAAGCCAGGAAAATAGAGGTCCTGGCTAAGAGATTCACCTTAGTCGACGGACGCTTGTTTAAAAAGAGATATGAGGGCCCGCTTCTGCGATGTTTATCTCCTTTTGAGGCCGAAGCTGTCATGATTTATGTTCATGAAGGGATATGCGGCATTCATTCAGGGGCCCGATCTTTATACCACCGCATTATTAGAGCCGGGTATTTTTGGCCAACATTGCTCGCTGATGCTAAGCAGTATACTAAGCGTTGCGCCATATGTCAATACTACGCTCCACTCCCGCAATTGCCTGGAGCTCCACTATCGTTTACCCCATTTGTGAGGTCCCCTCGGGGGTGCGAGAGAGAGGGCACCTTAGGCGAATCCCTACATCGGCTATAGACGGGGAACGATCGTATGTTAAGTATAATGATTCGTCTCCAATTGCACGAGGCCTTTTCCCTAGCAAAGTGGCAAGCAGAACGTTAGAACTGGAAAGTTAAGCGTGCTCACCCTGGAGCAATTCAGGGAAGGGTGACCCACTGGGAAGTGTGGGAGCTAGGGAAAAAATAAAGCCGTGAGGACTAGGTGGGTGTCATTAGGGTCAGCCTAGTCCAAAGCGGAAAATATCGTGCAACCAGGAAGAATACGAGAAACATTTGAGAATAGTGTTACAGACTCTCAGACAAGAGAAGTTATATGCCAAATACAGCAAGTGTGAATTCTGGATGGACAGCATAGCTTTCCTAGGCCACGTCATATCAGCAGGGGGGGTGACAGTAGACCCAACAAAGATAGAAACAGTTACGAATTGGCCAAGGCCGACAAGTGCTCGGGAAGTAAGGAGTTTCTTAGGTTTAGCCGGGTACTACCGGAAATTCATCGAAGGGTTCTCAAGGATTGCTAAACCGTTGACAAATTTGACCCGAAAGGAAACGAGGTATACGTGGGATGAGAAATGCGAAGAAAGTTTTGAATGTCTCAAGGCGAAACTGACATATGCTCCAATACTAGTATTACCCACANCACGTTAAGCCAAAGTTACCTTGGATGTGAGGTCGAGGAAGCTTTCCATAATATTTTCCCCAGATACGTCCGCTTGGACGTTATCTGGGTTTTGCTCCCCGAAAAGGCGGAAGTCCTTTACGAAGGCACTCCGCCAGGAGGATAACTTCCTCCCCTTGCTGAACCTGTCCAACAGGCCCAGAGCAACTCCCCAGTCGGAGTTGGTCTTCGGGCCCTGCGCAGGCTCCTTCAGGACGATCCCCTTATTGGGGACCGGAGCGCTGCCCCCCTTCTTCAGCCTCTTCGGCTCCTGCGGGGATTCCACTTCGGTCACCCTCTTCCTTTTTCCTAAGGGGACCGGTGGCAGGGAGACGTTCGGCTTAAGCTGAGGGCCGGAGAGAACCTTCTCCACGGGAACGGCTCCCTGCAGCAACAAAGTAATAGTCTCAGTGTTAATAAAAGAGGTGTTACCGATTTGATAGAGGCTGGATAAGCTCAAAGAATGAATCTGAGCCTTTATCACCTCCTCTACCACTCCAAATACCCGAAACGCAGGCCCTTCTCCGCATGAGGACTGCCCGGTGCAGCGAAGGGTCAACGTGCCCGCGCTGGTTGTTTGGATCATAGAAGTCATACCGGTGGTATACCGCCCGATATACCGGTTATACCAGTAAATATCTGTCATGACCGATACACCAATATTCCGATATATCACCGGTATACCACTGATATATAAGAAAAATCACTCGTATCGGTCATGACCGGTACGAACGATATGAACCGGTATGACTTCCTTGGTTTGGATCGGGGGGCTCCCTGACCCCGAAGGAACCACCGTGCCCCCCGTTGCTGATTCACTTGCTTCAGCGCTGCCCGATGCTTCCCTTTGTCCCTCAGAAGGACGGACCGAAGTAGCTGCCATACGTTTAAAACGTGCGCTCGGCATTGTCTCAGTTGAATCTGCAAAACAAATACATAAGGATCAGGAAAGATTAAAATGTAAACACTATTTCATACCCGATCCTTCTGATGGATCTGAATCTGAACTAGAAGATAAAACCCCCTTCGGGACTCGGGCTCCGGTCCTACCCGCAACACACATCTCTATTAACCTTCTCTCCCGAAGCAGATCTATTCGCTTAAGGCGTGTTTCGGGATGGGGGAACATCGCAAGTGTATTTGCGGTGTCCGTGCGGGAGGGGTTGAACCTGCTTCGGTCCAACTGACCTATGCGTGGGTGAGTTATGTTTGGCCATATTTTCAACAGATCCTCTTTCGGAACTGTCATCCACACATAACAAGCCTCCCACGCATGGAGAGACTCTTCTTTATCAACAATTGCACACTCTTTAGTGCGCACCGCTATGTAATACAACTTCGACATCCCAACAGACCCATCCCCTTTCGGGACCCAACCAAGAACAATTTAAAGAAGTGTTTTAAGGTTGAGGCCCGATTTTGTTGGTGACAATTAAAAATGAACGCTATAATATACACGTAAATGCCCGGGAATAACGCAAAAGTGGGGCAGTGGATTTCTTTAAGCACGGCCGCTACAAAAAGATGTAGCGGAAAACGGAGCTCGCACTTTAAAGAGGCGTAACTAACCGGAATAGCAGACGCCGGCACATTGATTTCTGCCGGAAGGAAACAGGGAATATCTTCCCGTCCCTTCCAAATAGAGTAATGTGCTGGAATTGAAAACCTAGACCTAAACTCCTCAATGTATAACTCATACATAGAAGGATAACGCATTTTGTGAGGAGCCATGAAAATATACCTTAGAAAAAAGCGGATTGGAAGAGGGTTGACGAAAGATCGATTAAGGGCACAAGAACTCGCTGCGATTTCTCCTTCGCGATAATGACGGTGAGGAGAAACAGTGCCCAGAATCCCGATTTAAATACTAATCTCCCAGCCAATGGTGAGCCGCCACGTAATACTGCCCAAAACAGCGACTGTACGGGGCGCACTCATCACACCTTTGAACTGCCGAATGTGAAGAGACGTGGGTCGAGATATTAATATTTAAAAAATAACGAAGATAAAAGTATAATTTAAATGTACGTTATTAGGTCTTAAGCGTGATTGATCCATACACTAAGGCAAACTTCGGTCCCCTGGACTCTCACTACCAACAGGTACGGTCCCTTATTCTCATGAATGTGCAAACATCATGTGATCGGTCTTGTATCACCACTGCGATTGGCAATCAAGCTCGAGGGGCTAGTGATGAGAACTCTAGGACCGGGTACCTTGTGATGGGTAAGGCCCAGCAACGGTTGTGCTAATTCAAACGGCGAAAATGAATTCCTACAGCCCACTTACACTTCTAAGGAAGAGCGGCCCGATGTTCAACTAGAGGACCGAAGCTGACCTTAACGAAATAAAGCGTTTTCTGCCAGCTGGCACCTGGGTTCGGTCCGAGCGGTTACAGAACGGTTACAACTCACGTTTTCCACGCTTCGGGCCCGATCACGCAGACCACGCCTCGGTCCCAACCTCGTTTTACATCCCGCGATAACAACCTCTAACAAACCTGTCAGAGGCCGTTACGGAGCGTGATTTACACACGCTATGAACTCAATAAATACAGGGCAAGACGACGGAAATAGCAGGACCCTTTGGACGCGGAAGAACATGTCGTTAGCCTGCCGGAATTCTTACCGCTTTCTTTACCTTGTCATTTTCATTAGCCTCTCTTGTATTGACTATGAGTTATTTCATTATTGAACATGCTAAGAGCATAATCTGCTCTTAGTCGAGTGGTTTTCACCCCAATTCCTGGGGTTTCCACTATATATGGCCGTGCACTTATTTTATTTCCAGCTTTTGATCGTCTTCCATATCTAAAATAAATCAGAACCGAGTTCGTTTGTTGAACGAACCGGACGACTGTTGGTACCCCCTTAAAAGGGATCATAACAAATAGTATGTCATATATATT
Organism: Utricularia reniformis; assembly: GCA_009725065.1. Lineage (NCBI taxonomy): Eukaryota > Viridiplantae > Streptophyta > Magnoliopsida > Lamiales > Lentibulariaceae > Utricularia > Utricularia reniformis. The sequence continues at coordinate 839,261 of RWGZ01001192.1, read as the reverse complement.
ATAAATATATAAAATAATTATTATGGTCCATTTTTAGGGGGTACCAATAGTCGTCCGGTTCGTTAAGAAACGAACTCGTTTTGGTTAGTTTTTAGTGAGAGAACGATAAAGAAACTGAAAACAGTAATGCGACACAACAATTTATAGTGGAAAACCCCGTGAAATGGGGAAAAAACCACATGACCAAGAGCAGTGATTGCTCTCCGTCGATTCACTAATCAAGTAAAATGTTCAAATACAAGAAAAGCATAGGCTTATGAAGATGACAGGGATAAGAAAGCGATAAGAATAATCTCGGCAGAGTAACGGCCTATTCTTCGCATCCAAAAGGTCCTGCTAATTCCGTCGTCAAGTTCTGTATTTATAGGACTGATGGCGTTCGAGATCCACGCCCTGTAACCGCCTCTGACAATTCCGTTGAACGTCATTATCGCACGCTCTAAAACGTGGCTGGGACTGATGCGTGGAAAATGTGACAAGGCCCGAAGCATGGAACACGTGGAGAGGCCCTAGGTTTAGAACGCGTGACTGTAACCGTTTGGACCGACCCATTGGGTCGGTCCGTAAGCATTCCTTGTTACGACCAACTCCATCTTCGGTCCTGACTTCTTAATGGCCTTCGGGTAATTTAATCCAAATGGGCCAGAGTGACGATCTTGGGCCGCATTAGTTCGTCTTTAATCATTCGGGCTAACCTCTTAGATTGAGCCTAACCCAACATAGGGTACCCGGTACCGGAGCCCTCATCACTAGCCCCTCGGACTTTTGTGACATCGCAGAGGTGATATAAGGCCGATCAAATGACGGCTCAGGCACTTTCATGACCGTTCCTGATGATGGAAAGCGTCCTAGGGACCGATCTCATACTTGGGCAAATTTGGAAAACTGATTTTTGAATTGCAAGTGAGCGTATCGGTTGCCTCTTTTTCGTGTTATTTTTATTTAAACGGTAAAATTCCGATTTGTACCTTTACGTATTCAGTTAGCTGACAGGCGTGCTTTGCGGGTGCAGACTGCGATTGCATGTAGTAATTCTACGTGGCAACGCCTGATATGTCGGGATTTTACTATTTAAATCAGGGTTTCTGGGACTGTTCACCCCTACGCCCAATTGCAAAAAATCATTGCTAGAGCAACCATCGCGCAACATTCTAGGTTTTTCCTATCTCCGACCACTCTTACCCAGTTTTCTTAAGGTAACGACCATGGCTCCTCATAAGGCTAGTTATCCAACCATGTCCGAGTTAGATAATGAAGAGCTTAGATCTATGTTCTCAATTACCGCTCATTACTCCATCTGGAAGGGAAAATAAGATGTCCCTTGTTTCCTTCCAGCGGAAATGAACGTTTCGGCCAGTGCCTTACCCGTAAGTTATGTTTCCATGAAGTGCGGGTTACGTTTTCCGCTACATCCATTTGTAGCGGCCGTGCTTCGGGAGATTCATTACCCTACCTATGTCCTGTTCCCGGGTAGTTATGTATATATTGTGGTGTTTATCTTCTATTGCCACGAATAGGGTGTAGCCCCAACTTTAGAAATTTGTTTCAATATGTTTCTGGCTGGGTCCCGAAGGGGTAAGGGTTTATTATGATGTCGCAAATTATATTATATTGCTATGCGCACCAAAGAGTGCACGATAGAAGATAAGGAAGAGTCCTTACATGAGTGGGAATCTTGTTACATTTGGATAACATTCTCGAAGGATGACCTATTGAAGGTGTGGTCAAATATATCTCATCCTCTAATAGGTAGATTGGACCGCACTAGGTTCAATCCCTCTCGTTCAGACATCGCAGCTACACTAGCGATGTTCCCTCCTCCCAAAGCATGTCTTAGGAGGATAGACCTGCTTCGGGAGGAGAGAATAATAAGAATTGGATTCGCTGGTATGACTGGAGCAGCAGCTCCGAAGGGAGTCTTTTCTTCCCCAGATCAATCTGAGGGATCGGATATGAAATTAATTCTTATATTACCATTCTTGATCCTCATGTATTTATTTTGCAGACTCAACCGAGACGATGCCATGCTCCAGACTTAAGCGTGTAGCTGCAGCTTCGGCCCGTCCTTCTAGTGGATGCCAAGGAGCAACCAGTAGTGCAGATCCCTCTGAATCAGCGACGGGTGGTACACTGATTCCATCGGGGACGTAAACTTGAGGGAACCCCTGATCCAGACCACCAGCGCAGGCACACTAACCTTGGGTTGCACATGGCAGCCCTCAACGGGAAAGGGGCCTACACCTCGGGTATTTGGAGTAGTAGAGGAGGTGATAACGGCTAGGATTCGCTCTTTGAGCCTATCCGGCCTTTACCGGATTGGAAGTAGTTCCCCAATTGGTGCTGACACAATTACTTTGTTACTACAGAGAGCTATTCCCGTGGACAAAGTCCTCCGCGGTTCCAGTTTAAGCGCCAAGGTCTCCTTGCCGCCGGTCCCCTTAGGTAAAGGGAAAAGAACGGCCTAAATTAAAGCCCCGAACATTGTCAAAAGGCTAAAGAAGGGGGACGATTCTTCGGTTCCTACCAAGGGGATCGTTCTGAGGGAACCTGCCTCGGGCCCTAACACCAACTCCGACTAGGGAGTTGCTTTGGGCTTGCTGGACAGGTTCAAGAAGGGGAAGAAGTTGGCTTCCTGGAGGAGCGCCTTCCTCGAAGACTTCCGCCTACATGGGGAGCAGAACAAAGACAACGTTCAGCCAGATGTGTATGGGGAGGAATTGATTGAAGGTTTCCTCGACATCGCAACTAAGGTAAGTCTTCCGATTTTAGGGCCCGAAGGTTTATATTCTGACCTTGGCATCCTATGCAGATGTTGAGGAAAGGCTTCACCACTGCGATCGCCGTGGAAAAGAACCAGGGTGATCACTTTATGTCATAATGTAACGCCCCCAATTTGAGCCTAGTTGTTTTGTTAAAATATGATAATTAAAACGGAAATATTCGAATGCAAATTTAAAACATAGTTCGAAACATGAAAATACGACATCATAATTTAGAGTGTTCTCCAAAGGACCTGACTCTATCACCGGACAACCGACGACCTTCTTCTACCGTCCCTATCATATCTCATCTGTGTCACCTACAAAATCTGTAAAGCGGTCACAATCTATTAAAGGAAACTTCACACACACTACACATTATCTTTTCACTTCTTAGTTACACCGTACACGCACACATGAACCATTCCACTTAACCGTTTTCTTATTTCCCTCTTCTTTTACCCTTATCATTTCCATCATTCATTAACTTTTCTGTTGCCGAGATTAACATGCTCGGTGCATGTCCCGCCCAAGCCAACCGTTAGCTGTTGGATGACTCGTCCGGCCATATGCTTCCCTTCACCGGGTGGGTACTTAGGCGCTACCCCTTTTTCCACCTGGATCCGTTCTGCCCTCTTCGTAAGTATCTTTTCCTCTTTGGAACTTATCGTTCCCTTCATCAGGCATGCCCTTCCTTTGGCGAATCGTGTACTAGGCACGATGCCGGGTTTGGTCGGACGGTCCATCCTTCCTTACCCCGAGTCTTATTATCATTTATCTCGTTCATTCATATCCTTTCTTCCTTCTTTATTAACCCAATCTCATTCCCTAAGTCTGAACCTTCCCTTACTATATTATGTTCACTCCGCTTACCGTTTACTATATTATAGTCTTTCCGCGCTTTCCTGCATTTCTTAATAGGTTTCAGTTACTCGAATTTCGACGTTATTATCCTATTGTTAACTATGTGGTTACCGTAGACCTTACGTGTTCCTTTCCTCCCACGATCCGACGTCGCGACGCGACGAAAACACATAAACTTAGTATTTCCGCGATAATTTACTTCTTTCCTCGAAATTCGCTATAATTCTATGCTGAAACTCCAAATCTGCGATAATTTACTCTTGGAACCAAATTCCGCGACAATTCTCTTCACCAAGGAAATCCGCGATAATTCTCTTCATCATCAAATACGCGATAATACTGCACTGATCACGATTTCCGCGATAATTTACACATGTTCAATTTCCGCGACAATTTACTCTTCACAGAAAATCCGCGAAAATTTGTTCATCCAAAAATCCGCGATAAAATGCATGCATGGGAAATCCGCGATAATTTCCTTCTTTGCGGAAATTTTCAAATTTTCGGGTCTTAATGATGATTAACTCGTTTTTGGACCTCCTCACCCCTATTTATAGACATCCTAACTTTTCTAATTCACACTTTGACCCCTCTTTCCTTTGCTTTTGACCCATCTTTTATCTTTTTCTTTACTTTTCTTTACTTTTCTATTTTTTCGTTCCCTTTTACGTTCTTTCGTTCCCGTATCTCTCATTATCTCTCGTCTAGACTTTACCGCTACATTCCCTACTATTTGTTTCGTCGTACCTTTTTCTCGGCTATTACACATAAGAAGTCCAAGACCAGCTTGATCTTGCAAAAAGACAAGTTGGGATCAAGCATGATGAGCTGGTATCGGTACGAGAGGACCGAGACCGGTTGGATAATGAGTTGTTAAGAGATGGGACCGAAATCTCACTCTTAACAAATCAGATCACTAAGCTAGAGAAGAAAGGGAAAGCAACTCAAGATGATATGGAAGCCAAGCTACGGTCTAAGGATGATGAATTCAAACAAATCCAAGCTCGGGCCCAAGAGAAGAGGAATAATCTTAACGATCTTCTGCTTTGGGCCCAAGAAGAAAAATCGAGTTTTGAAGAGGAGTTGACTCAAGCCCGTGCTTCTTCTCAGAGTTCGGTCCGAGAAGCAGTTCTGGGATTCGCTAAATCCCCCTTGTTATTCGCTTTGGTGGATAACATTCATAGGGCATACATTGCTAAGTATCTAGATATCATGCGAGACCAGATTACGAAGTAATTCGGGCTTTCCCCACAGGATGACAGGTGGAAAATGATCGATCCTCTAGAGAGGGATGGAAATTTTCAAGTAATTCCATCTTTGGAAGAGCTCGTTCTAGAGAATGATCCATTCTTCTATCTGTTTGAGGAAATGAAGAGAGCGATTAACCAGAAAGTGGCCGATCAAGAGGAAGAGTTGAGGCAGCTCGCGGCCCAGACCGAACCGCAGGAGCAGAGAATGACGGATAAGGAAGATGGGCAGGGTAGTTAGGTTCAAAATGAATTTTTGTCTCTGCTTTGTTCTTTACTCCTTATATAAAAATCTTCCCCTATCAACTCTATCTTTTTAATCGTCAGAGTAAATTTTTGTAACTGATCTTTTAGGTAAATTAGTATGTTTCACATTAACGAGTGTGTTTAAACAAGTGTAAGATCGGGGATGCTTATGAGGTGCTAACCCATCGGTCCCCATCATTATACTTGGCTCACTCGAATCATTTTGGACTGGATTGGTCATTTTATATCGTGTGTTGATCGCTCTTATTCCGTCCTTGGGATCATGGATGAATTGGAAAGGCGCGGCCCGAGTTCATTATGAGTCCATAACAAGCTTTGGCCAAACATTGGTTCTACTGAAGTCCCGTAGGTTATATAGGCCAAGCTCTTGTTCTACATATGTCCCACGGCAGGGCCGAACATGTGTTTCGATATGTTGACTCCCTCATTCCTTCTTTTGTGGCAGATTTCGTAAGTACAAGGGCCGTTTCCCAAGAATGAATGGGGCTGGGCAAGTGCATGAGCATCTGATTAGTCAGAGCGATGACTGTAACTTGGGAGCCTTGCGGATAAGAAGCTTCGGTCACCAGTCCAGACTCGTCCTAAGTCATCCAACTCCAAGATCGGTCCATCACTCAGTTAGAAACAGTTTGTTTTGTACTTACTTGTTTTCTACTTACGTTTAAAGGCATGTATGTTCTTGAGTCAAACTTTTTAATCGAAAGTTCACAAGAAATACCTCCTTAGATTCATGACATTCCAAGTTCGAGGGATTTCGTCACCATCTAATGTTTCAAGTTCATACGCACCAGATTCCAGTTTCTTCGATATTCGATACGGTCCCTCCCAATTTCTGTCCAGCTTTCCAACATTCCCTTGCACCTTTATGCTTCTGAGGACGAGGTTGCCTTCAAAGTATTCCCTTGGGAGGACTCGCTTGTTATGGGCCCGCTCCATAGTTCGCTGATATGCGCACATCCGTGCGTAAATCGCATATCTCTTTTCCTCGATCATCTTGAGATCCAACAATCTCCTTTCGCCGTTCATATGCTCATCATACTGAGATATCCGGGGCCATCGGATGGCAACCTCCATCGAGCTAACTACTTCGGACCCATACACTAATGAGAAGGGTGATTCCTGGGTCGTTGATCGAGGTGTAGTTCGGTATGCCAATAGAACCTCATAGATATGTTCAGGCCATTTCCCTCAAAAATCTTCTAACTTGGTCTTCAATCCCTTCAGGATGACCTTGTTAGATACCTCCGTAAGTCTATTAGTTTAGGGATGGGCCACTGATGAGAAATGCTGGGCGATGCCCAACTTGATGCATAAATCCCGTATGCTTTTTAAACGGAACTGGGCCCCATTATATGATATGAGTGCTCAGGGAACCCCGAAGCGGATCACAATATTTCTCCATAAGAAGTGTTTGACGACCTTCTCTGAGATGATGGCTACTGCTTCTACTTCAATCTACTTCGAATAATACTCCACCGCCACAATACAAAATTTCATTTGCCCTATTGACCGAGGAAAAGGTCCAAGGATATCAATCTCCCATCTGTCAAACGGACAAGGCAATGGGGTGACCGATAAGTGGGCCCCAGGCATCTGTGGGATCGGAGCATGGTACTGACATATGACACAATGTTTAGTGTATTTCTTGGCATCTCCAAGCAACGTCGGCCAAAAATATACAGTTATGATGATGCGGTGATATAAAGATCGAGCCCCTTAATGAATGTCGCATATCCCTTCATGAACATAAATCATGACGGCTTCAGCCTCAATAGGGGATAAGCAACGCAGAAGCGGGCCCTAAAAACTCTTTTTAAACAATCGTCCGTCAACTAGGATAAATCTCTTAGCCCGGACTTCTATTTTTCTGGCTTCTGATTTGTCTTCAGGAAGATAACCGTTTGTCAGATATTTAATAAAGGGGTCTATCCAATTGGGTTCCCCAGGAGATTCAGTATCGCTAATATTCAAGCCTTGGAGTTCGTGGCATAGAGCCTCAATTTCCTCAATTGACTGTTCGGTCACCGGTATCTCGACCGAAGGTCGGTCCTGGATATAGACCGAAATAGTGCTTGGCTCTATGTCAGGTATGCCCGCGGCCAACCTGGCGAGTGCATCAGCAACCTTATTCTGTTGTCGTGGCACGTGGTCAAGAGAAAACTCACTGAATTTTTCAGATAATTCCAAGACTTTGGCGCAATATAATTTCATCATTGGATCATGAGTTTCAAATCTCCCTGCGAACTGTTTCACTACTAACTTTGAGTCTGCAAACATTCGCACTCTGTTAACTCCCATCTTTCGGGCCAGGGTCATTCTCGATAATACATCCTCGTATTCTACCACATTATTTGTTCCATCAAAGGAAAATTTAACTGTAGAATGAATAAGATCACCTTGTGGCGTTGTTAGGGTAATGCCCGCCCCTCTTCCTCCGAAGGTCGACCCATCCACACGGATCGTCCAACGATCATCCTCTTGGTTTAGATATATGGCCGGTCAGGTCTAGGGTTTAGCCTAGATCACCCTTCGGGGCAAGAATTCCACATACATAGCGCTGAGTTTGATAGCCCATTTTGGTAACCTCTCATTCAAATCCGATTGTTTAAGGACCACTTTCAGAGGCTAGTCCATGTAGACATAAACCGTTCGGCCTTCGAAATAATGTTTCAGCTTGGATACAACTTTCTTCAAAGCTAGCATGAATTTTTCCAGGGTGGGGTATCTGGTTTCGGCAGACACCAGAGAATGACTTACGTAATAAATGGGTATGTGAACATCATCTCGGATGGTTACTAGAGTTGTGCTGATGTCAACTTCTGATACAGCAAGATACAACCCTAACGGTTCATCACAGGTTGGACTCACCATCACCGGGGGAATGCTTAAATAAGTTTTTAGCTTAGAAAAGGCCCGATATGTGGATTTTGAAATAAATCTGCGTAGCGCAGCGAGCCGGCCAGTAAGCCTCTGAAATTCTCTTTTTTTTCTTGGAGGTTGCATATCAATGATTGCCTGCACTTTCTTAGGGTTAACCTCTATGCCTTTTTTTGAAACGTAATATCCTAAAAATTTTCCACTTCGGATCCCGAAGACACATTTTTTTGGATTTAGTTTGAGCTTACATTTGCGGCATACTTCGAAACAACGAGACAAATAAGAAATATGATATTCATCATTCATTGATTTAACAATCATATCATCAACATATACTTCCATCATATGGCCGATCAGTTCTCTAAAGATTTTGTTGACCAACCTTTGATATGTTGCTCCATCATTTTTTAGACCGAAAGGCATGACTTCATAGCAATAATCGCCATCTTCGGTCATGAATGATGACTTCTTCTGATCTTCCTCAGCCAGAAAGATCTGATGGTACCCGGAGTAGGCATCCATGATACTCATCATGGTGCTGCCAGACACATCATCTACCAGTCGGTCAATATGCGGCAGGGGGAATGGATCCGACTCACAACTTTTGTTAACGTCGGTGAAATCAATACACATCCGCCATTTCCCATTTGGTTTGGAGACCACTACCGGGTTCGCCACCCATTCAGTATAGTGGATCTCTCTAATAAACCTTGACCGCAACAGTTTATTCACCTCAGCCCGAATGATCTCAATTTTTTCGAAAGAGTAACGTCTCCTCTTCTACCTAACAGGCTTCGTTCCAGGCTCGGTGTTGATCCGATGCTCACTATCGGATGGGTCGATCCCCGGAACATCGTCCGGGGTCCAGGCGAATATATCCACATGGCTTCTCAGCAGGTGCATCAGCTCCTTTTCAAAAGCAGTGGCTAAGTGTGCCCCAATGCGAGTAGTTTTGGTTGAGTCATCCTCAACCAGATTAATCAATTTGAACCACACGTGTTCCATTGCTTGCCTTGGGTGCGGTGGCTCTTCCAGCAAATCCACCTGGGCCCTCTTAACGGGTGCCAATGTTTGGCACGAGCTCATGTAGCATTGTCTAGCTACTTTTTGATCCCCCTTTACAGAAATAACTCCGTGAATGGAGGGGAATTTGAGCATCATATGATAAATAGTAGGGACCACCTCGAACTTACTGAGGCCGGTCCGTCCGATAATGGCATTGTAAGCCAAGTCGACTTCAACGACAATGAATTACAAATCCTCCGATCGATCCCTGGATGGTTCTCCAAGGGTAACTGGGAATAAAATCTTCCCACATGGAATGACGTTTGTCTGGTCGAATGACCAGAGAGTTATATTAGCGATCGGGAGGACATGAGCAGCAGCTCCCAACATTTCAGCAACTTCGCGCTTCATCAAATTGCACGAAGCCCCGGTGTCCACTAAGATCCTGTGGACCCGACGGTTCCCAATGATTCCAGTAATGGTAAGGGGATCATTGCATGGATCGATAATCCCTTCCCGATGAGCCATAGTGAAAGTGATGTCCTCCCCGAAGGGAGGGGACCGCTCAGCTGGATCGTACTTAACCAGCGCCACAGATTCGGAGCCCTCGGCAGAGTCTCCGCGCGCTGTCCTCTTTCGGTCCCGGACCGATTCATTTATTCTCAACCCACCGGAGATAACATAAATATCTCCGGCTACTTCCCTAGGTCACGCCTCATTTTGAGGAGGTTGGACACCCGTTTCAGCGGGTGGAGGAGCGACCTGCTCATGTCTTCCACCCTCGTATTGCGGGGCTTTGCCGCCACGGCCCCGCCATCTTCTTCTTCGGCCCTGACCACAGTTCTCTCGACCGTGTTGGCCTCTGTCTTTTTTTGGTGGAGGAGACCGTTGGTCCTCCGTCCGATCATTATAGTTTCGGGGTTGTCGCCGATTATCCCTTCTCCGCGGCCTGTGACGATTGTCACCCTGATGGCCCTTTCGGGGGGATTCAGCTCGCTTGCCCTTCTGACCATTCCTGTCGGGCCTTTCTTTATTCATTGCCGCTACTGTCTTTTTCAACATCGGGCACTTCAAGGTCGGGTGATCGCGATTATGATGTAATTCACAATACACCCCATTGTCCTCCTGCTTCGGGGGGACGTCTTTCTCGCCTACAACCGCTACTTCTCGCGACTGCTTCTCAGGGTAGGAAACCCTATGATCACTTGCGGGCTCAGAATTCCCGCTAGGTTTTCGATAGCCTAGCCACAGCGCTTCATCCACCTTAATATATTTGTTAATTTTCTGAATAAGTTTTCCCAAAGTGGATGGCGGGCTCTTTACTAAACTGGCCGAAAGGCCGCACGGTCCCAAGACCTGCAGTAGGATATCAATCTTATCCCAGAGCTCAAGCTTGATGCCCCGGGAGATCCTATTGAATTTCTTCATGAAGGACCGAAGACTCATTTTGGCCAGGATGTATTTCAGCTGATATAGTTCCTGCATGCTTCGTGGCGGTCCTACATTTGGAACGAACTACTCGGAGAAAGCCAAAATAAATCCGCCATACGACTGTATGGATCGGGCCGTCAAATTTTTGAACCAAGTTCGGGCGTCACCCTGTAATCCTTCCACGAAGATGCGGCACTTTAGTTATTTTGAGGCCCGAACCGTTCCCATGCGTAACTCAAAATCAGCAACATGATCGATCGCATCACCGTTACCGCGAAACATCGGCAACCCCTCGGGGTTTCGATAATGCCGATCTGGGAATGCGGCTCAGATCTCTTCGGAAAAGGGGAGCATCAAATCTTCAAGGCGGCGGACACGCCTTCAAATTGTTAGGATGACTCCTGGACCGCATGCAGATTATACCACCAGTCATCATCCTTATTTCGCCTAATTGGGGCCTCCATGGCCCTGTTGAATAAACCAGGATTGCGTCCCAGATTGGGTTCGCAATCCTTCAGTGCACGCATGCTCTCCAACTCCTTAGTGAGCTCATCGATTCGTCGCTGCATTTGCTCCTGGTCATTCCTAGGAGCGGGAGTTGGAGCACTGGCCGGCGGAGGAGGGGTGGATCGAGATCTCGACCTCCTCGTCGTTATGCCGCGCCTGATGATTTCCTCGTCATCGGTGCTACGCTCATCAGGGTCGCTCTCGTACCCTCTACTTCTTGGAACAGTGCATGAAATAGCCGGTGGTTCTATCTCACTTCTCTCCGACGTGATTTCCAGTACCACCTTCCTGACGAAAACTTCTAGATCCTGTAAAGTGAATGTTGGTGCTGGGAGACTGTCGGGAAGCACGTCACTATCATTCGTCGAAGTTCCAGTTGCCATGCCGTTGATTATCCTTTCCCTAGTAGAAACCTCAAATGGGATTAGAGAATCGTCCCCACGGACGGTGCCAAATTGTTATGGTCCATTTTTAGGGGGTACCAACAGTCGTCCGGTTCATCAAGAAACGAACTCGGTTTTGATTTGTTTTTAGTGGGAGAACGATTAAAAAACTGAAAACAATAATGCGGCACATCAATTTATAGTGGAAAACTCCGTGAAATGGAGAAAATACCACTTGACCAAGAGCAGAGATTGCTCTCAGTTGATTCACTAATCAAGTAAAATGTTCAAATACAAGAAAAGCATATGCTTATGAAGATGACAGGGATAAGAAAGCGATTAGAATAATCCCGGCAGAGTAACGGCCTATTCTTCGCATCCAAAAGGTCCTGCTAATTCCGTCGTCATGTTCTGTATTTATAGGGCTGATGGCGTTTGAGAACCATGCCCTGTAACCGTCTCTGACAATTCCGTTGAATGTCATTATCGTACGCTGTAAAACGTGGCTAGGACCGATGTGTGGAAAATGTGACAAGGCCCGAAGCGTGGAACACGTGGAGAGGCCCGAGGTTTAGAACGCGTGACTGTAACTGTTTGGACCGACCCATTGGGTCGGTCCGTAAGCATTCCTTGTTACGACCAACTCCATCTTCGGTCCTGACTTCTTAATGGCCTTCGGGTAAGTTAATCCAAATGGGCCAGAGTGACGATCTTGGGCCGCATTAGTTCGTCTTTAATCATTCGGGCTAACCTCTTAGATTGGGCCTAACCCAACAGAGGGTACCCAGTCCCGGAGCCATCATCAATTATCATATTATAATTGATTAAATTAAATATGTAGTAAAAAAATAAAGCAATTATGAGTAAATATATAAAATAAAAATACTTTAAAAATATAATATATATTATAACAATGGACACATGTATTATATATGGGACACGAGAACACGTGTCTGATATATGAAAAAACACAAAATTTTAAAAATATAAAATCTGTGCACCCTAGTTATCGACTCAACAAAGGATAGAGAGGAATACTATTAATTTTCCCTCTTTATTCACATTTCAGTCTTTTAAATATACACATTGTGCTAAGTATTTTTATATAGTGTATCAGTTTGTTGGTATATTGTTCATAAAGTACGGTGAGTTGAACTTAATTTAACGATTAAAAATCACGTTATGATGGTATATGATATTTATATCTATGGCAAAAACGTAGCAATTTAAGGGTGAATGTAACGTGATTTTACGTTTCTTTGGAAAAATCACGCTTATAAAAAAAGTGCGGTGAACACAGTTTATCCAACCGCTGAACCAAAGAGATCCATTAACAATGGACACATGTATTATATATGGGACACGAGAACACGTGTCTGATATATGAAAAAACACAAAATTTTAAAAATATAAAATCTGTGCACCCTAGTTATCGACTCAACAAAGGATAGAGAGGAATACTATTAATTTTCCCTCTTTATTCACATTTCAGTCTTTTAAATATACACATTGTGCTAAGTATTTTTATATAGTGTATCAGTTTGTTGGTATATTGTTCATAAAGTACGGTGAGTTGAACTTAATTTAACGATTAAAAATCACGTTATGATGGTATATGATATTTATATCTATGGCAAAAACGTAGCAATTTAAGGGTGAATGTAACGTGATTTTACGTTTCTTTGGAAAAATCACGCTTATAAAAAAAGTGCGGTGAACACAGTTTATCCAACCGCTGAACCAAAGAGATCCATTAACAAATGATAAAACTGCATCCTCAGTTTCCCATAGTAAGGTAGTTTGATAAATTTAATTCTTTGTTGCACCAACAAGGGTGCGGGTGCGAGATTCGGGTTGCGATGGTGCGAGATTCGTTAATTTTTTACGAATCCGATCAGAGTGCATTAAGGATTCCTTGATTGAAATAATATAAATATATTATTTTTTTACAATTTACTAAATAATCCAATAATATTTCAAATCATTTCAATTACTAATATGATGGATTATATACAATTTCTACAAATAAATTAACTATTTTTTTTTCGATTTTTTAATAATTTTTTTAAAAATTTATGCACCCGGGTGCACTAGATTGCACAAATCCGAGCGAATCGTGCAACGTAGATTTAATTCATATAATTTGTAATGACATATTTAGTTTATAAATATTAATTTTTTGATAAATTCGATACTGTAAATTGGTAATAATTTGATAAATCAAATCGTTAAAGCGCAAAATGGATCCCCTATTTTTTTGATTTGGGGCGAAAACTTCTATTGTTAAAATTTAAAACTTTCGGGTACCAATAATGACTTAAAACAAAGCTTTGTGAACTTGTTTTACCAAAAATTACAAAATATGCATATCGATTTTACTATCTTTATTTTTTAGTAATTACAATTGTCAACATTATAAAAATTACATGTCTTTTGGTCCCTATAATGACATTATGGAGAAATTACATCATAAAATTTACAAAGTACAAAGAAAAATTTCAAAATTACATTATACTTATAAAACATTAAATAAAATTATTCAAAACTATGTTTTTCAATCAAATGATATTGTTATGGTCTCTTTTTATGGGGTGCCAACAGTCGTCCGGTTCGTCAACAAACGAACTCGGTTTTGATTTGTTTTTGGTGGTAAAACGATTAAGAAACTGAAATAACAATGAGGCAAGACGATTTATAGTGGAAACCCCAAGAATTGGGGAGAAAACCATTTAACTAAGAGCGAATTAAGCTCTTAGCATGTTCACTAATCAAAAGATTCATTACAGAATACAATAGAGGCTTAAAGAAGATGACATGGAATAAGAAAGCAATAAGAACTCCGACAGGGTAACGGCTTGTTCTAATGCGTCCAAAGGGTCCTGCTTTTTCCGTCGTTGTGCTCTGTATTTATAGAGTTGATGGCGTGTGCAATTCATGCTCTGTAACTGCCTCTGACAGGTTTGTTAGAGGTTGTTGTCGCGCGATGTAAAACGAGGCCGGGACCTAGGCGTGGTCTGCGTGATCTGGCCCGAGGCGTGGTAAACGTGTGGAGGCCCGAAGCGTGGAACGCGTGGGTTTGTAACCGTTTGGACCGAACCACGGAGCCATCTGTCATAAACCGTTTTATTTTGCCAATGTTATCTTCGGTCCTATCGCAGAAATCGGGTCATTTTATCTTAAGTGTGCTACTGGGCTGCACAAGTTCGCTTCCACCATTTGGATTGACTCAATCGTTATCGGGCCTCATCCATTACAGGGTACCCGGTCCTAGAGTTCTCATCAGATATCTATATCATAATATAATCTAAAAAATTAAACAAGTCAATTGTCTTTGTAATTGTATTCCTTGTAAAAAATGTATTCTACTTGTATTTCAATCTAATTCATCTGTATTTTGAAGCCTTTTTAGGGGAATATTAACAATCAATCTGGCATTGAATCCACAATAATTGAATCCTAGTGGTTTGTTTGTTATAACGGCAAGTGCGATTATACTTTGTGTATATGATAAAGTGAGAAGATAATACAATTGGTTTTACATGAAAATTCCCAAAACAAAGAAAAAACCACAACATTAGAGTATCTCCCAATTTACTTCTCAAATTTCGACAAAATTAAAAATGGCAAAATAATGTAAAGTTGGAAGACAAATTGAAAGTGATTTCAAGGGATCTCATACTTTCTCTCGTTATGAGAAATTATATTTATAGGCTCTAGTGATGAAATTTGTGGCTTTCTGTTAATCGTTCTAAATCGGCCAAACAACCATTGCTAATCTCGCGGAAGCGATTATTCACCTACTTTAACTTATTACATGAGAAGGGGTACTGCTATGATTATTCCACCACCTGGTCCCACGTATCATCCTACTCCGAGTGTGATTCGGTCATTTATGTTCGACAGTCGGAGTAAAACAAAGCACCTCTAATATCTCTTTTCCCACACAAAAACGGAACCCCCTCTCGGCACCACCGATCACTGGCCCTTGTATGTCGAAAATATGAAGAAGGATGTTGGGATACAACAATTACTCAGGTGCCCATATGTATTGTAATTATAGAGTCTCGCCGAAAATAACGATAGGAGTGTACACATATATATCATATAAGGGAAGGAGACAACAATGCAAAAAATTTGAATAAGTCATTATGTAATACAATTATCATTCTTATAAATTTAATCAATCCTACTTCATTAACCGATGTGAGACAAATTTCAACACTTTCCCTGAAGTCCAACCATAACTTTTCGACTTGAAATAAACTGAACAAATTCTGATATCATATTGGAAATATAGATTCAGGCCTAAATAACGATGGGAGAGCTTGAATGAACGGGATTAAGGGAAGGAACTCACAGATTTAAAAAACTTGATCAAACCTTTAAGTGATGGAATTTCCACCCTTATAAATCTAATCAATTTCATTTCTTTTAGTAATGTGGGACAAATTCAACACTCCCCCTCAAGTTCAACCATAAGGTTTCGACTTGAAATGAATCGAAACAGCTCCGATACCATATTGGAATTATAGAGTCTTACAGAAATAACGACGGGAGAGCGTGAACGAATGGGATTAAGGGAAGGAACCGACACATTTAAAACACTTTAACAAGTAAATATGTGATAGAATTCCCACCCTTATAAACTCAATCAATCTCACTTCTATAACCGATGTGGGAAAAATTCAACACTCCCTCTCAAGTCCAACCATAAGGTTTCGACTTCAAAGGAACTTAACCATCTCTGATACCATGTTGAAATGATAGAGCATGGCCGAAATTACGACGGGAGAGCGTGATAGAACGGGATTAAGGGAAGGAACACACACATTTAAAAAACTTCTACAAGCTTTTATATAATGGAATTCTCACCCTTATATACATAATCAATTCCACTTCTTTTCTCAATGTGGGACAAATTCAACACTCCCCTCAAGTCCAACCATGAGATTTCGACTTGAAATGAACCACGAGCTCCAATATCATATTGGAATTATAGAGTCTGGCTGAAATAACGACAGGAGAGTGTGAACGAACGGTAATTAAGGGAAGGAACCAACAGATTTAAAAGACTTGAACAAATAAAAATGTGATAGAATTCCCACCCTTATAATCCCAATCAATCTAACTTTCATAACAGATGTAGGACAATTCCACCACTCCTCTGAAGTCCGGTTTCGACTTGAAATGAACTGAACTAGCTCTGATACCATGTTGGAATTATAGAGTGTGATCGAAATAACGACGGGAGAGCATGAACGAACGGGATTAAGGGAATCAACCGACACATTTAAAACACTTGAACAAGTAAATATGTGATGGAATTCCCACCCTTATAAACCCAATTTATCTCACTTCTATAAACGATGTGGGACAAATTCAACACTTCCTCTCAACGTTCCGACTTAAATGAACCGAACTAATTCTGATATCATATTGGAATTATAGATTCTAGCCTAAATAACGATGGGAGAGCTTGAATGAACAGGATTAAGGGAAGGAACCCAAACATTTAAAAAACTTGATCAAACCTTTATGTCATGGAATTTCCACCCTTATAAATCTAATCAATCTTATTTCTTTTAGCAATGTGGGACAAATTCAACACTCCCCCTCAAGTCCAACCATAAGGTTTCGACTTGAAATGAATCGAAACAGCTCCGATACCATATTGGAATTATAGAGTCTTACAGAAATAACGACGGGAGAGCGTGAACGAACGGGACTAAGGGAAGGAACCAACACATTTAAAACACTTGAACAAGTAAATATGTGATGGAATTCCCACCCTTATAAACCCAATCAATCTCACTTCTATAACCGATGTGGGACAAATTCAAAACTCCCTCTCAAGTCCAACCATAAGGTTTCGACTTCAAATGAACTTAACCAGCTTTGATACCATGTTGAAATGATAGAGCATGGCCGAAATTACAACGGGAGAGCGTGATAGAACGGGATTAAGGAAAGGAACATACACATTTAAAAGACTTCTACAAGCTTTTATATAATGGAATTCTCACCCTTATATACCTAATCAATCCACTTCTTTTAGCAATGTGGGACAAATTCAACACTCCCCCTCATGTCCAACCATAAGGTTTCGACTTGAAATGAACCACCAGCTCCGATATCATATTGGAATTATAGAGTCTGGCCGAAATAACGACGGGAGAGTGTGAACGAACGGTAATTAAGGGAAGGAACCCACACATTTAAAAGACTTGAACAAGTAAAAATGTGATAGAATTCCCACCCTTATAAACTCAATGAATCTAACTTTTATAACCGATGTGGGACAAATTCCACCACTCCTCTGAAGTCCGGTTTCGACTTGAAATGAACTGAACTAGCTCTGATATAATGTTGGAATTATAGAGTCTGCAGAAATTACGATGGGAGAACGTGAACGAATGGGATTAAGGGAAAGAATCCACACATTTAAAAGACTTGATCAAGCCTCTATGTGATGGAATTCTCACCCTGATATACCTAATCGATCCTACTTCTTTTAGTAATGTGGGACAAATTCCACCACTCCTCTGAAGTCCGGTTTCGACTTGAAATAAACCTCACTAACTTCGATATCATGTTGGAATTATAGAATTTGGCGAAAGATCAAGTCTTTTAAATGTGTGGATTCCTCCACTTAGTTCCGTTCGTTCACGCTCTCCCGTTACAATTTCGGCCAGATTCTATAATTCCAACATGGTATCGAAGTTGGTGCGGTTCATTTTAAGTCGAATCTTATTGTTGGACTTGACGGGGGTGTGTTGGAATGTTAAAAAGTTCTACATTGGATTGAGATATAATTTAGAATAGTTTATAAAAGGGAATGAGTAACATGGTAATTGACTTGATTAAATCTTTTAAATATGTGGCTTCATCCCCTTAGTCTCATTTGCTTAAGCTCTCCCGACATAATTTCAGTCAGATTCTATAATTCCAACAAGATGCGACCAAAAGCTCGGATTGATTCACAACTCTACGTCATATTACCCACATGTTACTTATCTTCTATGATATTGCGTCGTCGATGCTCGAACTTTTTCATAGTGATCACCAATCTATTTCATTCCTTAACCTCCATGTACTCTTTTCATCACCTTGTTGCTTTTGTTGGGAAAAGTCCAGATGTGAAGATGAAGCTCTAATAGTCGCAAAATTTTCAAGTTCCCTGCAAGCTTTAGAAAATAGGATGGTCTCGTGGAATACTCCATCATCATCTGATAATGCATTTATCAACAAATAAAAACATGTTAAGTGTGGAGATCGATATTGGTATCGATCGGCAACACTTGGATGACGATCGACAATGTGGTCGATCGGGGCACACATGGAAGACGGGATGGTCGGTATTGGTACCGATGGGTCGAGGACCCAAGTACGCAATAATGAATGTAACAAAGAGGACCGAAGCAATCAGTAGAGGACCGATGGCACGTGACCCGAAGATATGAGATGTAGGCAATCGGTCGAGGACCGAATTGAGATATGGTGGGGCTCATTAGTCAAAGATATCGGCAGTTATGGAAAGAGATATTAAAGGAAATAATATCATATCAAATCAGTATATATGGACGAATATATATGATTTGATTATGGATAATCATATATGGAGATATGATCAAATATTAGGAATATTTGTTTGTTACCTTAATATCTCAACCACCTCATCTATATAAAGGGGTCTTAGGGTTCATTGTTATGTACTTCAATACTCTTGTATTCCGAGTTTTCCTCTACGTGTGTGTGTGTTGTAATCTTCTCAAGTGATAGTGAATTTGGCCGTTTCCGCCGGTCACGTGGTTTTTTCCCTTTCTGGGTTTCCACGTTAATTTCTTGTGTCGTTGTTTTCTCTTTGCTTTAATTCTCGGGTTCTACTTAATCTATCGAGATTGTTCGCACACGTGTTCAATCCCCAACAATTGGTGGTGGCTGTGGGGTAGTAGTGGTGCAATCGGCGATGGGTGACGATAAGGGAAGCCTAAGGATGTTTGACGGATCTGATTTTGCCTATTGGAAAATGCAAATCTGCAATACCCTTTATTGGAATGATCTAGGGGAAGCATTTGAAGAAAAGAAGCCGGCAAAGATGGAGGATGCGGATTGGCAGAAATTGGATCGCAAGGCGTTGGCGATCGTTCAACTATCGTTGTTGAAGAAGGTGGTGTTTAACTACAACAAACATACGACGACTCACGGTATGATGAAGGCGCTATCCGATATGTACGAGCGGCCTTCATCGAAAAATCGTGTGCTCTTGATACGACAGTTGTATACCATGACGATGGGAGAGGGTGCCTCGGTTGCAGAACATCTGAATGATTTCTGCAATCTTACAGGCCAGTTGTCGTTGGCTGGACATGTCATGGATGATGACACGCAGGCCGTTGCCGTTCTTGGTACCATGCCCGAAAGCTGGTCAACGACGGTTGATATTATTAGTAGTCAACCTGGGAAACTCAATTTCGATGATGTGCGGGCTCGACTCATCAGTGAAGAATTGAGATGGAAGCATAAGGGAGATACCAAAAGTAATGCATTGGTGGCAGATTCTTCCAGGGGTCAGAAGAATAACCTAGGGCAGAATGGCGAGAGCAGGGCCCGATCGAGCAATCGGGGAAAATCAAAGAATCGGGGGGATCCCGATTGCTGGAATTGCGGGAAGAAGGGACACTTCCGCAGGGAATGCAAAGAGCCGAAGAATGAGGAGAATTTAGCATTGGTAGCGGCTGAAATCTGACGATGCACTTATACTCTGTCTCGAGAGTCCACTGGAGTCATGGGTGGTTGACTCAGGTGCATCCTTTCACTCCTGTTTTAACCAGAAGTTGTTTAAGTCTTTCAAAGCAGGGAATTTCGGGAAGGTTTATCTTGCCGATAGGAAGTTCCTGGAGATCACAGGTCGGGGTGATATACCGATTCGATCCTCAAATGGTTACTGTTGGACCTTGGAGGATGTGATGTATATACCCGGACTGAGTAAGAACCTAATATCGGTCGGACAGTTGGATTCCAAGGGGTACCGAACGTCTTTCGGGAGCTGTCGGTGGAGAGTGACCAAAGGGGCTTTGGTCATTACTAAAGGAATCAAGTCGGGAACTCTGTACGTGGAGAAACCGATCGGGCCAGATGGGGACCGATCCATTCTCACTACACTGGAGACCGATTGGTCCCATGGGGACCGATCCACGGAGGACCGAATGAGGTTGCTGAAGATGTGGCACGATCGCCTTGGCCACATGAGTGAGAAGGGCATGAAGATCATGGCCCGGAAAGGCTTATTACCGACCTTTGAGGACAAAGAGGTTGGGTTCTGTGAAGATTGTGTGCTTGGCAAGCAGAGGAGAGTAACCTTTACGAAGGTGAAGCGGGATCGGAAAACCAGCAAGCTGGAACTCGTGCATACTGATGTGTGGGGTATGCCACCAGTCGAGTCCTTTTGAGGCTCGAAGTACTACGCCACCTTCATTGACGACTGTACCCGTAAGGTATGAGTCTATTTTCTAAAGAGGAAAATCTGATGTATTCCAGACATTCAAAAGGTGGAAAGCAGAGGTGGAGCTCGAGGCTGGAACCAAGTTGAAGTGTCTGAAATCAGACAATGGGGGTGAGTATGACGTGGAGGAGTTCAGAGGTTACTATTTGGCGAANTTCTAATAATTAATATATGATTATAATTATAATTTATATATATATCAAGATTTATTTTTATTTTAATATACATTACTATTATAATATTATAATTTTACTAAATGTATTTAAAAATCTAATAAATTATTGTTATTTTTGTTATGCGATTAGAATAGTTATGAAATTATGAATTTTTAATGCACACACTATAAGCAAAGTTGTGATGTGTAATCGCTAAAAAATCACGATTTTATCACCGCAATTAAAATCAATTGTAGTATAATTGCGATTTAAGAAATCATTAATTTACTCTTATTTATTATAATTAGAATATGATTGTCTCTTATTATATTTTTGTATAATATTATATTATTATTTTTTACATAAATCAAGATTGAAATATCATAATTTACCAAACATGTTTATAAATTTATGACCATTATATCTCAATACATTTCAATAGATCCACCACAACTCAAGACACTTTAATTTTAATAAAATCAAAGAAATAAACCCATAAATTTGCGGTTGTTAAACTTAACAAGATGAATGGTGTGTTATGTACAAATTCTAGAAAATAATTTATGTAGAAAGAGAAATAGAAACATAAACAGAAATACAAATATAAATTATGAAGTGTTCTGTAATATTTTTAGAACGCATAAATAATGTACAAAAATAGATAAGTGTTCTATTGTATAAATAAAATAATAATTTATGTGTTAATCAAATTACTTTTCTACCCTTAAATTTAGTGAATAATAAATTATTAATTGAAACTTTATCTGATTGTCACAAAATATGATATTCAACAAGATTAACATCGAATGATGACGGTCGATAATTTTTTTTTTTAAATAATATTTATTTAGTTTTTTAGCATCGAACCCGAAATAACTGGATATCGGCCCTAATACCCGGTACCCAACAGTACAAAAAAAATACCGATGAAGCCCCGATATTTGACGGTATACCATTCGGTATGAAAATATTGAAATTTATGATGAATATCGCATACCATGCATAGAGTTGCCTTCAAACTTAAAATGTCGAAAATTATATAAAAAAGTAAATAATTACATTTTAGTCATTTCAAAAACTAGAAGTTGAAGTTAAAATTTTATTTATACAAAAGTAGAATGAAAAATAAGATATATTTTGTAATTTCCTTAATTTCTAAAAATAAGATATAAAAATTGTACGCAACATGGGCTAAGTGTCCCTCTTTGGTACTTGTCTACTATTAACTCAATTTGGAAACGAATTACGGAACCAGGGTGAATTGGCAAAATAGCGGTCTGCAAATAAATTTTTAGGAAATTAACTTATTTTTATAAAACTTTTGCAAAATAGCATATTTTTCAAAATTTTTTGCCAAATAACCTCATTTAAGAAAGAGAAAATATAATGTATGTAAATGTTTCATTAATTTTTTTAATTAATTAAGAAATAAATTATGTATCATTTTTTATTAAAATGTAAATGTATTAAACAATTAAAAATATACATTTTATCATTTTTGATTAAAAATAATTGTATATATCAAATTATCAAAATATTCTTNGTTTCCGCCGGTCACGTGGTTTTTTCCCTTTCTGGGTTTCCACGTTAATTTCTTGTGTCGTTGTTTTCTCTTTGCTTTAATTCTCGGGTTCTACTTAATCTATCGAGATTGTTCGCACACGTGTTCAATCCCCAACAAAACTAACAGCGAAAGTGTTGATGTTGAAGATCATTCAGATCGAGGAGGAAAAAGTCAAATCTCGAAAAAGAAAGACAAGTTTCAGAAAGGAATAGAAGGAAAATTTCCGCCATGTTCTCATTATCAAAAGAATTTTAAGTGGGAAAAATATTGTTGGAGAATACCATATGCAATCTATAAGAGTTGCAGAAAAACAGGGCACATCGAAAAGATATGTCCAAACAAATTTCAAAATCTTCATCAAAGTGCATCAACTATTGTGGTTGATGACAAAGAAAAAATTGATACTCTGTTTGCAACAAAGAACATCATATCAGAATATGATCAAATGACAACTCAAGACATGGAGGATTGTTGGCTCATTGATTCTGGATGTTCATGTCACATGATTTCGGACATAAAATATTTTCATTCTCTTATTCCAGAAAAAGATACAAAAGTCAAAATTGATAATGAAGCAATTCTTGAAGCAAAGGGAAAAGGATAAGTTCTTATTACAACTTCTTATGCTGAAAGATTAGTCAATGATGTTCTTTGGGTAACTCACTTGAATATTAATTTATGAAGTGTAGTGTAGCTCAGTAAAAAAGGATACAAACTCATCTTTGAAGACAACAGATGTATCATTAATGATTCGAGAGATACTGAGATAGCCTCTATAACAACAAGTGGAAATGCCAAAAAGCTTTCCACTTACGAGGAAGCAATTGTGGCAAATACGAGGAGGCAAATATGACTCAAAATGAGATGTTGAAGAACTTTCCAAAGCTGAATGAAATGCTAGAAAAATTATGCACAATCAATTCCAAAGAAAAAAATCATAATCTCATTCTTAAAAGCCTAAAGACAGATAATGGTGGACAATTTTGTTCCACCGAATTTAAAGTTATTGGATTTGATTTTCAAGGCTGCTCTATTGTTACAACTCCTCTACAATGTTCAAAATTATCTGAAATTCTTAAAGAATAAAGTACATCTGTTAAGAATCTAGTTTACCATTTGCATATAGCTTATATGCTTAAAAAGTCGCTCCAAATCTCTCAATTTCAAGAATTACGGATGAAATCTAGAGTGAAAAATAGAGATTTTTTCAAGGGGGAATTTGTTGGAAATAAAGTAATCACCAAATGGAAAAATGTTGAATTAGCCGTTGGAAGAAACAGTCTAATCCACCGTAACAAATCTCCTGATGATTAGATCAAGTGACACGGTCAAGATACGATCCTAATTTTATGATTTATGTTATTATTTTGAATAATATTAGTCACTATATATATTTGGTATAACATATTTTAATCTTATATCGAAATAAAAGAGTTTGATTCATTTCAACAAATTTACAGATATATTGCTCTATGTAATTATATCTTTTTTCCTACTATCAAAAGTCGATCATCATCTTCTTTGATCCCAAGAAGCTTTCTTAACAAAAGATGATTCCCCTTTAAAACCGAAAACAATTCCTTTTCTAGTGACCTAAAAGTACGAGAAAACAAAGGAAAATTAAAGAGAGCTTTTAGGGTGAATGGGCAAAATAGCCATCTGCAAATAAATTCTTAACAAACTAACCTATTTCTATAACGCTTTTGCAAAATAGCATACTTTTCAAAAAATTTTGCCAAATAACCTCATTTAAGAAAGAGAAAATATAATGTATGTATACGTTTAATTAATTTTTTTAATTAATTAAGAAATAAATTATGTATCATTTTTTATTAAAATGTAAATGTATAAAACAATTTAAAAATATACATTTTATCATTTTTGATTAAAAATAATTGTATATATCAAATTATCAAAATATTCTTTTATATATTTTAATTAAAATACATCCCATATAATACATTAAAATCTAAATTTATATTTTGAGTTTTTAATAAATTTGTATTTAAAATAAATTAAATTCGATTACTAAAATCGTATTTCAAAAAAATCGAATTAGATATACTAATATACAATACAAACAATGAATTGTACAAACTAAACAATATAAACTAAAATAGATCTACGCTATAATTTAAATTAAATCAAATCAAGAAATATTAATTATATATCTCAAAATAATTTATAAAACATTTAAATTAATTACATTTAAACCCAAATAAATATAATAATATGAAATAAAATTCATACAATTGATTATATCAATTATATAACATAAAGTAAAATAGATTCAATATGATAATTAAATGTGAAATTATATGAAAATAATTCAAATAACTTATTTTTTCGTAAATTATTGGAAAATAATTTATACATTCAACAAGATGAAAGTTAAAAACAACGAATTTAGTGTTATCTAAATATTGGAGTATCGAGTGAAATGATATTTTTTAGTATCCTCTCTATTGTTGATTTAGATTGACGTCGATGTTTTGGATTTCGTGCGGTAGGGATATCTTGCGAAGAAGACCCGAGCATAGGCATTGTATAATGGAATGATTGACGTTCCCTTTGACTAAATGCACTTGTATCGGCTTGTGTTGAATGATCTCTAGGATAGTAAGAAGAATTTCGTGCTCTTATATTAGACATACTCTCATCTTCCTTTGTTGATTTTGCAATACCAGAGTCATTTTCATGTCTAACTACAAGCTTTGATAATCTCAAACTCCAATCCATTTGTCCCACCATGACGAGATTCACGTCGTCTAGTAGGGTTTGGTGTTAATAAAAAAGATGCATCATTCCACTAGCTCTCATCTTCAAGAGGGTGAAAATTACCGGAGTAAGTAGCAGATAGAGAACTGACTGAATAAAGAGTATTGATCATATTTCTTGGATTTATATTAAAATGATGACATGTCTGTATAAATTGATGATTAGTAATAATATTTGATAAACATGTAAATATTTTAATCTCATGTTTTGTTACCTATTGTACGTGAGAGCATGAGACTTTGAAGCTATGCCAAAAACTACAAGTACATATTGTAAGTGAGACGTTGACGATGTGTACTATGTTTTGATGATGACATATCTCTGTCACGGAAGATGTCATAGTATATATATTGTATTCTTCAACCATGAGACCATGAAGATTTTTAAATCCTAATTGAAATAAATTTTCACCTTTCTCATCCCACATTTTTTTATTAGCAACGAAATATTTGATATTAGTTTTACGCTCCTCAAAATACTGTTTTCTCTTATCAAACGTAACCTACATAAAAACTATATTATAGAATATAATAGTAAATTAAGACAACCTTTAATTTTTATAAACTTTAACGATTGCAGTTGGTGGAAGACGTCGAGCACAACGTAGAACACCAATCATTGACTCCACATGATTCGTAGTCATAATACAATACCTAGATAATATGACACTTAATTAATCATATTGTTAATGATTAATGTGACTATTGTGTTGCACAATAGAATGCGTTTAACTTTAAAATATGATTTTTTAATGAAAATTTTAATTTACTTTAACACAATTTTGTACTATTAACTTATTTTTTGTTATTTATAAATATTTTATTTTTCAAGAATAAATGAAATTATCACGTCGATCTATTTTAGTTTGTATTATTTTAGTCTTACAATCCGTTGCTTGTATTCTATATTATTATATCTAATTCGATTTTTTTGAAATACGATTGTAGTAATCAAATTTTAATTTTTTATTAAATACTTAAAGGGGCGGAAGGCAGTTTTGGTCCCCAAAGTTTGGATAATTTGGTAATTTTGGTCCCCAAAGTTTTCAATTTTGGCAAAACCAGCCCCCAAAGTTTCATGTACGCAAAACCGGTCCCCAAAGTTTGCGAATTTTGGCAAAACCAGTCCCCAAAGTTACGTATTTTCGCAAAATACGTCCCAAAAGTTTGCGAATTGTGGCAAATTAGGTCCCCGGACAGAAATTAATTTGGGGACCAAAATTGCCAAAATTCGCAAACTTTGGGGACGTATTTTGCAAAAATACGCAACTTTGGGGACCAAAATTGCCAAATCATCAAAACTTTGGGGACTAAAATTGCCAAATTATCCAAACTTTGGGGACCCAAGTCGCCATTTTTCCTACTTAAGTAGATTATATGTTAATATATTATATGTTAATGTATTTAATTTATTTTAAATTAAAATATATAAATTTTTTGATAATAACAATTTGATTTATACATTTATTTAAAATATATATTTCCTTAAATTAATTTATGAAAACAATCTAAGAAAAAAACACGACACTCCTCTTATTATCCAAGAGATCATTCAATACAAGTCGATACAAGTGCATTTAGTTAAAGGGAATGTCAATCATTCCATTCTACAATGCCTATGCTCGTGTTTTCTTCGCAAGATATCCTTACCGCACGAAATTCAGAACATCGACGTCAATCTAAATCAACAATAGTGAGGATACTAAAAAACATCATTCCAGGTCGACACTCCAATATTTAGATAACACTAATTTCGTTGTGTTTAACTTTCATCTTGTTGAATGTATAAATTATTTTCCAATAATTTACTGAAAAATAAGTTATTTGAATTATTTTCATATAATTTCACATTTAATTATCACATTGAATCTATTTTACTTTATGTTATATAATTGATATAATCACTTGTATAAATTTTATTTCATATTATTATATTTATTTGGGTTTAAATATAATTAATTTAAATGCTTTATAAATTATTTTGAGATATATAATTTATATTCTTTTATTTGATTTAATTTAAATTATGCATAGATCTATTTTAGTTTATATTGTTTAGTTTGTACAATTCATTGCTTGTATTGTATATTAGTATATCTAATTCGTATTTTTTAAAATACGATTTTAGTAATTGAATTTAATTTATTTTAAATACAAATTTATTAAAAACTCAAAATATAAATTTAGATTTTAATGTATTATATAGGATGTATTTTAGTTAAAATATATAAAAGAATATTTTGATAATTTGATATATACAATTATTTTTAATCAAAAATGATAAAATATATATTTTTAAATTGTTTTATATATTTACATTTTAATAAAAAATTATACATAATTTATTTCTTAATTAATTAAAAAAATTAATGAAACATATATATACATTATATTTTCTCTTTCTTAAATGAGGTTATTTGACAAAAAAATTTGAAAAGTATGATATTTGCAAAAATTTTATAGAAATAGATTAGTTTCCTAAGAATTTATTTGGAGACGGTTATTTGATAAAATACAATGTACCTAGAATTTAGTTTCAATTTAAGAGGAACAATGAAAACAACTTTTATTCTAAGATGAACAAAAGAAAAGATGTCATTACAGATTACAACTCTGTAATTTAAAGAAAGCATAAATTGATTTATTAAGGAATGCACATATCAATTGCATTATTCAACGTAAATGCAAATTCTTGGATAACTGCCTTATTCTTCAAATCATTCTTTACTAATTCCCATATATTACTCTTGTTACCTCTTCAAGCTTCATGATTCTTCTCCGTAGACTTGTTGAGATTAGTTTCACTTTCATCACTCCCCTTGAAACTAATCTCATCAATTACATTCATAGCACATTTCATTTTATAAGACCTTCATGACTTAGTGGTTTGGTCAGTCCATCTGCAGATTGATGACTTGATGCACAGAACTTGAATCGTATTTCTTTCTTCTGAACAAACTCTCTCACAGCGTGGTATTTGACTCCTATGTGCTTAGTTCCACCATGCAATACAAGATCTTTTACCATGGCAAGTGCTGACTTTGAGTCACATAATACTAGTGATGCGTTTGTTTGCTCCATTCCTATGTCGAACAACACTTTGCGCATCCAAATTACTTGATTTGCCACCAAAGCTGCTGCAACATACTCAGCTTCCGCAGTGGACTGTGCTATCATGTTTTGTTTTCTTGATATCCAACATGTCGGACCTCCACCTAATCCCAATATATACCCCGATGTACTATGCACACAACTAGAACTTGCATAGTTACTATCCACAAACCCGTTCACTACTACATCATTTTCTTTGTAATAAAATATTCCATGATTTAAAGTTCCCTTAACATAACTCAAGATTCTCTTCCATGCTTGCATATGAGGTCCCCTCGGCTTGTGCATAAATCGAGAAAGTAAGCATACATCATAAAGTAAGCTTACATCGAGAAAGTAAGCTTACATCACTTTTCGTAAGAAAGATTAAACACCCGATCATTGATCTGTAAGTTTTCATGTCTACGAGGTATCCTTCTTCAATGTTCAATTGAGTTCCAGG
Source organism: Utricularia reniformis (assembly GCA_009725065.1). Classification (NCBI taxonomy): domain Eukaryota; kingdom Viridiplantae; phylum Streptophyta; class Magnoliopsida; order Lamiales; family Lentibulariaceae; genus Utricularia; species Utricularia reniformis. The sequence goes on along the minus strand of RWGZ01001192.1, from coordinate 810,370 downwards.
CACCATTGGAGTGGCAGTCGGATGGATTTCTTCTAGTCCAAACCTTTTCAACATTAAATTAGCATATTTACCTTGAGATATGAAGATGTCATTATTAGAGAAAATGATTTCTAGCCCAAGAAAGTAATGCAGAATTCCTATGTCTATCATTTCAAAGCTATCCATTAATTCTTTCTTTACCTCCAATATGTTGTTTTCATGATTTCCAGTTAATATGATATCATCAACGTAGACTGAAATAATTACCAACTTCTCCCCTGCCTTTTTAATGAAAAGTGATGCTTCATTGGGACTCTTTTGAAAATCCAGCCCCTGTAATATGGTTTGAAGTTTCTGATACCAAGCCCTTGGAGATTGTTTCAACCTGTATAGTGCTTTCCTTAACAGTAGAACTTTATTCGGATGTGCTGAATTTTCGAAACCGAGTGGTTGATGTACATAAATCTGCTCTTCTATTTCACCATTCAAAAAAGCTGACTTTACATCAAGTTGTACTATTTTCCATTGTTTTTTAGCAGCGAGAGAGATGATCATTCTGATGGTGTCAAACCTTGCTACCGGAGCATAAGTGTCTAAGTAGTCTGTTCCATGTTCTTGAGTGAATCCTCTAGCCACCAATCTAGCCTTGTACTTATTAATACTTCCATCAAGATTGGTCTTGATCTTAAATATCCACTTAACTCCCACCACATTTGCATTGTGCGGTTTATCAACCAAATTCCAAGTTTTTTTATTTTTAATCATAAAAATTTCTTCTTCCATCGCCTTTTTCCACTTTGGAATTTTTAGTGCTTCTTCTACGGTTTGTGGCTCCAAGTTTTCTAAGCCCACATTTGCATACTCATATAATTCAGTCATCAGCCTTGTTTGTTGCACCCCAGAAGCTCTGTCATCATCATCTTCAAAAAACAATGAGCCAAAAGTTTCATGTTCTACCTCTTGTTCTTCTATGTCATTTTCAGATTCTTCTTCCGTGTATATGTATTTTGAGCCTTCTTTAGAGATGATATTTTCACCAAATATTTCTAGATCCTCTAAATTTTCATCATCTTCATCTTCTAATAGTTTGAATTCAATAAACTCTAACTTTGACGAATTGTTTTCCAATGTTTTCTCAAAACTGTTAGTTGTCTCCTTTCCCAGCTCCAGAAATCCTCTTCATCAAATTTCACAGTTCTTGCAGTTGTAATTTTGTTGCTCTCTGGATTGTAGATTTTGTACCCTTTTGTAAAATAACAATATCCAATGAAAATGCATCTAGCATCAATTTTCGAATTCCTCTTTTCTTTTGGGACTAAAGTGTATGCTATGCACCCAAATTTTTTGAAGTAGCTCACTGATGGTTTGGTTCCTTTCCATAATTCAAAAGGTGTTTGATTCTTTAACACTTTAGTCGATATTCTATTTTGAACATGCCCTCAGTTGTCATTGCTTCAGCCCAAAAAACCTTTGGTAAATGCTTTTCGAACATCATGCACCTTGCCATCCCTACCAAGGTCCTATTTTTTCGTTCCGAGACACCATTTTGTTGTGGAGTAAATGGTACGGTACGTTGATGTTGAATTCGGGTTCTCTTGAAGTAGTCATCAAATCTTTCGTTACAATATTCTCTGAGAACATTGTCTGAGCGCATTGTCTTTACCTTATGGTCACTTTCGAGTTACACAAGTTTCTGAAACTTTAGGAAGAAGTCGAAAGTCTCTGACTTAGATTTCAAAAAATAGATTCAACAATACCTCAAATAATCGTCAATGAATGTTAGAAAATATTTGCTCCCTCCGAAAGATGGTTCCCCAAATGGTCCACATAAGTCGGTATGAATAAACTCTAATTTCTTTGATGCTTTGAGATCTCCACGTGAAGGAAATTTAATCTGTGATAACTTTCATTTTGAACATATTTTGCAGAAATTATTCTCTTCTCGTGTAAAGGTAAGCAGGCCATTTACCAGTTTCTTTTTACTCATGTAGATGAGTGTTTGATTGTTCACATGACCCAAACATTTATATCAATATTCTTGAGTTTTGTCCATTATCTTGCTTTAAGCATCACATTCATTATCTCTTTCAATTATTGGCCACTTTAAAATAAAGTGTCACTCGAGGACTCCACTGTTGTCAATAAATTGCCGCAAGTGTCCAAGATTTCATATTTTCCATTAGTAAAGTTGTTGAATATCCCTTTTTTGTAAGTTGACATATGCTCAAGAGGTTCATATTAATTTCGGGGACCCATAAAACATCTTCTATTTCCTTTATACCAAAAGGTGTGTTGATGAGAACATTCCCTTTTCCTTCACCTTGCACTTGAAATCCATCACCGAGACTTATTCTAATTTTGTAGTTTTCATTTAACATCACAAAATAGGATCTTTGATTCACCATATGTGAGTGCACCCGGAGTCAAGCATCCAAAAAACACTCTTGGTTGTTGCTTCAGAGACAACAGCAAACAACTTTTCAATTTTAGAATTTTCTTCATAATTCACTACTGCAGTTGAAGCTTGTTGTTTTTTCATTGGACAAATTCTTTCCATGTGTCCAAGTTGTTTACCGCCCCTACATTGGATATCTGGTTTTCGCCAACAATACTTTTCCAAATGAGAGTTCTTCTTGCAATGTGAACAAGTTGGATATGATTGTCTATTCGTATTGCTTATGTTTTCCCTTTTTTCAAAGGTTTGCATATTCTCTAACTATCCATTTGACTTTATGGTTGCCAAGGCTTTTTCCTCTGAAGTATTCCCTCGAAGTATATACCGATTTTCCACTACTTGTAGCGATCCGGTGAGTTTTGCTACAGTGAGGTTAGTAAGATCTTTTTCCTCTAGAGTTGAGATTTTTCCTTCAAACTGGCTAGTAACGGATCTCATTATCTTTTTTACAATCTTTAGATCTGAAATATCTTTACCAAGTAATCGTAATCTGCTGACGACATTGGACACACGATCAATGTAATCTTTGATTTTTTCATTCTTTGCCATTTTGAGTGAGTCATACTCCAATTCTAAGTTGTTAATTGCTACTTACTTGGTACGATCATCTCCTTCAAACTCTTCTTTCAACTTATCCCAGATTTCCTTATCAGTTTTGCATGTGAGAACTCTAGACATTTCTCCATCATTAAGTGCAGCATATAGGGCAGAAATGGCTTGTCCTTGACGAGCAACCAGTTCGTCATATCGATTCCAGATGCCAGTTGAATTTGTGACTGAAGGTTGCGTTGGAGATGTTCATGTTTCAACCACATCCCAAAGCTTTGAAGCCATCAACACAGTTTTCATTTTCAAGGCCCAAAGTATATAATCTTTACCATTGAACTTCGGAATATTGTCCAAGAAAATCATATTTTTCTTCGACAACTTGTGAATCAGAGTTGTATAACAATGATCCCGAAATAGCTCACAAGAGCTCTCAAACTGAAAGGAATAACCAAAGTTCCGATACCAATTGATAAAATACAATGTATCTAGAGTTTAGTTTCAATTTGAGAGGAACAATGAGAACAACTTTTATTCTAAGATGAGCAAAAGAAAAGATATCATTATAGATTACAACTCTATAATTTAAAGAAAGCATAAATTGTTTTATTAAGAAATGCACATATCAATTGCATTATTCAACTTAAATGGTAGATTCTTGTATAAGTTCCTTATTCTTCAAATCATTCTTTAGTAATTCCAATTACTCTTGTTACCTCTTCAAGTGATTCTTCTCAGTTGGCTTGTTGAGATTAGTTTCACTTTCATCACTATTTTGCTAATTCACCCTACGGAACCCTTGTCACTGTCAAATTCTTCTGATTGATGGCTTAATACGAAAGCGCGGGGATTTTTGTTTCCATACCCATAAAATGGGTTTGAGCCAAAGACCTGGGAGAATGCTTATCGGTTATTCGTCTTCACGGGAGTAATAGTAAAGCTTCTTATTTGTATTTTAGCTTCTCCTTCTGACAATGTATTCTTCTTAAGCTGTTCCAGTTTCAATGTCAAGCGGTATGGGCATAGTGCCATAGTATAGTGTCTTTATTTATCATGCTGTTTCTCTTCGTCAAACAGTCCGCCAAAATAGAATGAATCCAAGATCCACTCATTTCGTTCCTTCCAGAAGATTAGGCTTATGCGACGCAATTCATCAAATTCCGATGTGGGATGAGTTCAAAGACACAACCTTTCTCGACCCATCTCTCCCTGATATACTCGATTTTGATTCAAAACCAGATAACCAGGTCATTCTTCACTTCACTTCCTTATTTCGAGTTACTTATCTGGTGACGTTATTTGGGTATACTTTTTGTAGGTGAATGGAGCTTCCCTTTCCCGTATTTATGATAAGGAAACAGCTAAGCCTGATAAGGTGAGAATATAATTCCCTTTTTGTACACAAACTTGGTGACATTTATGTGTATGAATTTGGAAATGTAGGTACTGAGAAGACTAGAGCAGAACCGTGAAGCTGCAAGGAAAAGCCGCCTGCGTAAAAAGGTTTAGATTCCAAAGTTATCAGTCACTATTTTAAGTGCTGCAAAACAATGTTTGTTTTCATTAAATTTGTAGTGCAGGCTTATGTTCAGGAGCTAGAGAATTGTAATACTAGATTAACTCAGCTAGAACAAGAGCTAGATGAAGCTAGAAGACAGGTGAAGGAATTTGAAAATTTTCATTTGGATCAAGTATGATTATTAACGCTTTCTGATGCAGGTAGTTTCCTTTGATCTTCGCCATGGAAGCAGGAGCAAGCGTTAGTATTCTTACATATTCATTACAGTTTCTTCTCAGATTCAGACTCAGAAACAATGGTTGTTGAATCTCTGTAGGTGTTGTGGCATTTGAAATGGAATATGGGAACTGGTTAGAAGAACAAAACAAACATGTATCTGATCTGAGAATTGCTTTATGCTCAGAGATAGGAGATAAAGAGCTTAGCATTCTTGTTGAAACAGAACTGAACCATTACTTTGATCTCTTCTCCATTAAAGCTTCAGTTGCTAAAGCAGATGCTTTATACATTATGTCTGGAACCTGGAAAACTACAGCTGAACGTTTCTTTCTCTGGATTGGAGGGTTTCGTCCATCAGAAATTCTTAAGGTGATTACACCTTATTTGGAACCATTGTCGGAAGAACAAAGGTTTGATATTTTTAGTCTGGGACAATCGTGTCATCAAGCGGAAGATGCATTGTCTAAAGGGATTGAGAAACTTCATGAAATAGTTACAGATACTGTTGTCGGAGAAGGGAGTTGTCTTAGCGCCGCCGTTGAGAAGCTGGAAGGTCTGGTTAGGCTTCTGGGTCAAGCTGATCATCTCCGTGGAGAGACACTGCAACAGATTTCTCGAATTCTGACAGTTCGTCAAGCAGCTCGTGGGCTTGTTGTCTTTGGGGATTTTACTCAGCGCCTTCAGAGTTTCAGTTTGCTTTGGTCTTCACGTTTAGATGAACCACAATTTTACTCGTCAACTTAAAAAATATAATTATGCACGTTTTCTCTATATATATTACGATATATTTTATCTTGTAATAATGATGAAATTCTAAGAAAGTAAGAAAAATAAATGTAGTTATAATTATCATTATTATTCCTTCAAACGAGATAAATTGATTTTTTTCGTATTCGTCATATTATAATTTGAACGATAAAATTTGTTTGAAAATTATTCATATTTCTAAAAAATTTACATGTTCATATTCATTTGTATTTGTATATGTTACTATTGTGTTCGAGTTTATCTTTAGATCTATTCGTTCATGTTTGTGTATAAATAAAATAAAATATTCAAATTCGAATATTCATGAACATGTTCTTGTTCGTTTAAATTTTTAATTCGAGCTTGTTTTGTTGTTGAACAATATTCAGATTTTAATTTGAACGAAAAATACAAGCAGGAACTAATCGAATAGTTAATATTCATAAAATATTTGTACTTCTTAATAGCTACCGCATCATATGCTTTAAGCATGATAGACGAGTAATTTCGAAGTTAGTAATATTTTAGTTTATTATGTCAATTATTGGAGAGTAAGTTAGATATTAAATTAATGATATTAAAATATATATTAATAAATGAAATCACAGAGCATTATTCAAGTACACTCTGTGTGTGGATGAGCTCAAGATGAGTACAGGGATAAGTTATTTGGCCTGATCGGTCATTACAAGCCATATAAATAAAAAATGAGAAAATGAAAATCTTATTTACAAATTTTCATAATTTTGAATATTTATTCTTAATTTTGTTTTATTTGATTTTGTTCTATGCTGCCACATTTACTGTTCAGTTTAATACGAAGAGGAGAGAGGATCTCTCCTCTTTTATTTTTATTTTATATTATTATTATTTATTTACTTTTTTGTGTTTTTTTAAAAAAATCAAATTGTATTAAATTTCAATGCTAAATAAATAGAAAAAAACTGTATTATGTATCATAATTTGATTTTGTATGTTTCATTTCTCGTTATTTTAGTATTTCAATGTTTATGAATACAAATTTTCTCAATTTATAATGACTTGTTAATAATTTATTAAAATAAAAATTATACATGTTCGAATAATGATATACTGATGAAAGGAAAATCAATTATTTAAATAATAAATTAATGTTGATAAAATGTTGTGGATACCCTAATAGTTTACTGCAATGAGATTGTTGGTCCATGAAGTTTATTAATTTTGTAGATTTAATACTCTCGATTTTAATGGCATCTATTGATACTGTTAAAATTGTTTGACATTTAAGTTGAGTTACTTTATACTCAGAGATTCTTCTGGTTGAATTACCTTTTAGGGGTGAGAAAACTATTAGTGAAGTGATCAATTGACATATGTGAGTTAAAAAATTGGAAATTAGTAAAATAATAATATAATTTCTCTAGATTAATATTATAGTTTATTTTGTTATTCCGATACAATTAAGATATACTGATGCCGCATGATATTTGGCGTACCATTATGAAAACACTTATTAAGTTTGATTAGAGTTTAGAGTTTTCATACTAATTTATCCAAAAGAAATATTGAGGATCTTAATTATCGTTGAATCCAAACTTAGATAACTACTAGCGGGATTAAGGATTTAATATGCCATAACATTTAAATTACAAGGATAAAGTGTGTCATTTTTTCAAATGATTTCAATTGTCAAATTGTAAACACTATAGATTTATGAGTGATTTTGACATATAAAATGAAGATTTATGAGTGATTTTGTCCAACTAATAACTATGGAGAAAACAATAATATTATAATTGTTTAAATTATAAAACTTTGAATACTAAATAAATGATGAAAATGTAGAGAATTTTTTTGCACCCAAATTTAAAAATAAATGTAATATTGAATATCATATCTATAATTTATGTACATTTAATTTGATTGTGATTAAACAAAATCCAACTAGTTCTAGTGTAGTATAGTACTAGCACCACCACACGTTCTCCGATATGTTCGGTACATTGTTCTTACAGTATGTTTTTAAGCTATTTTAATAATGTTATTTATAATTGTCTATATATAAATGTATTTAATAAAATATATTATACTCGTAATATATATTTTTTCTTATATTTATGCATTACTAAATCAAAATTTAATTGAACTATTATTTATTATACAAAAGTATTCAAACTTCCAAACCATAAATTTATATATCAAATATCATATAACAAAGATATTATGTGTTTTTTGTATACATGAATATTATTATATAGAATTTAATGAATCAAATTAGTAAAATCATTAACATAATTCATTTATTTAAAAACAACAACAATATACACTTTACATATTATAAATAAAAAATAATTTAATAATTTCATTATATAAATCTTATTATTCTTTTATATTATTTTTAAAAATGACTAAATAAACAATGAAAAATATGAATATAATGGATGCAAACATCAATATAAAAATTAAAACATAAAGGTTACAAAAACTTATTTGAAAATAAGTCAGGTAAAAGAATTTGAATTTAAGAAAACATAATATAAAAATGATAAAAAAAGGGAATTGAGAAAATTTCATGCAAATCAAATAAATTTGTTTTTCAGAAAATAGCGTATTTGGTCCTCGTAGTTTTATGGTTGTGTCAAATTTAGTTCTCGAAGTTTATATGTGACGTTTTTAGTTCTCGTACTTTATGACAATTGACAAAATTGGTCCTCGTAGTTTGATGATTGTGCCAAATTTAGTCATCAAAATTTATATGTCGCGTTTTCAGTACTCGTATTTTTTGACATTTGGCAAAATTGGTCCTCAAAGTTCATATTTAGTCATCTAAATTAAATCGAACAAAATATGTTCCCGTAGTTTACACGAATTGACAAAATTGAACCCAGTAATTTTGAGAAATTGGCAAAATGAGTTATTCAAAACCCTAACACCGTAATTTTCAACCGTTAGCTCATATTTTCTTCTTCTCATCTTCGGCGTTGCCGTTGCTCCACCGAAGGCATGCATTCCTCATCGTTTTGTCTTCGTCTTTTCGTTTCTTTGCTAGTGTTGCTCGTGTGCGGGATTGCAGAATTTGTTATTGGATTTTTTGGGGGTAGGGCTGAGCATTTTATTCTCTAAGTTCAACAAAATTCTCTCAAAATCACGAAATTCTATTGCAAATGAATTTCAGCAAAACCTCTTCGATAATCTACTAATGGCATCATGAACCAAATTTGCCGAAGTTATGAAATTACGAAGACCAAATGTGCGATTACGAAAGTTGAAAGACTGCATTCGCACAAATTACATACTCTGAGGACTAAATTTGTCACATATAAAGTTAATGGACTTAATTTGCCATAAATACCAAAGTATGAGGACCAAAATTGTCAAAATATAAAACTACGAGGACCAAATTTGTATGTCACCAATTTATTTTTATTAGAGAGTTGTTTGTCCGTACTCGAACTTTAAAATAGTATAAAAGAGATACACTCAAATTTACAAATTGCATATAAAACACCAAAGTTGATAAATATGTATTGTTGTTTCATAACTTTAAAAGTTGTAAACACAACTTCCACAAAATTTATGAATTATGTGATTGACCCCCGAAAATTCAAAATCGTTTATATTTGATTCTAAACTCGCTAATGTTTTAAATACATTCATGATTTTTACTTGACCTTTTAATATTTAGAAATGATCTTTTTTTGAGTGTTACTTTTAAAATTTTCAAAGTTTAAGAGTATTCTTGAACTATTTTGAAAATTCAAGGATTAAATACGTAATTTGTAAATTTTTTAGTATCACATTTACATAATTTAAACATTTAAGACAAATGCCATAATTTTCTCATTTTCATTATGTATAATATTCTTATAGTTATGTATTGTTAAAAGAGAATCATATCATTTTTTGTTTATCAAGAAAACATTGATATTTTTGTATTTTATAAAAATAAAAAAATAAAAAATAATAATGTCATATTTGTAATTTATGAAGAAATGATAGATAATTTTATCTTTAACTATGAATATGTGAAAAGTCAAAAAACCAACCAATGGAACTGAATCCCTTTAATTTGTCCAAGAGGTTTGACCCCCTCTAATTTTATTTTTTAAAGCGTCCCTTTACCATTCTCTATAAATAGAATAATGTTATAAATAAAACGATTCGAAAAATGTGGAATAAGATAGATACTAATCTATGATCATAAACATAATACTCATACCTTCAATATTCTTGTGTGTTTTCATAAGACACAAATCAATCCTATTTATAGATAAAATATATGAATATTTGTGGAAGACAAATATTCATATAGATAATGAGATATTAATTCAATGACTAATTCAACTAGTATCATTAAATATATCTACCTTATTAATTAGATGTAAAAGTTAAGTGTATAAGATATTTTGTATATTGTAATTTAGATTGTCTTTTCCGGATTTAGTAGGATATGTTTCTTTACTTTGATAAACATCCACCTATATATTCATAACACTCCCCCTTGGATGTTTATTAATATCTGCTCTCATGGAACATCATCGTCCTTCTTCCATAGTTGATTTGGAGAATTTTCTGATGAAGATGTTTTTATTGTTATTTCTTGTATTAGTCTTACATTATATTATTGTTGTTTATCTTTTACAAAATATGTAACAGAAATGTATTTATTTTGTATTATTATTGTGATTATAAATAAATGTACATCTCCCCCTCTTAATAATATCACTGAATATCTTTGAGTCTTCGGACTCCAATGTTGTAGATCAACTTTTCAAAAGTTGAAGTTGGGAGAGATTTAGTAAACAAATCTGCCAGATTGTTTTGTGATCGTATTTGTTGGATATTTATTTCTCCATTCTTTTGAAGCTCATGTGTGAAGAAAAATTTTGGTGAAATATGTTTTGTTCTATCTCCTTTAATATATCCCTCTTTCATTTGCAAGATACACGCAACATTGTCCTCATATAATATCGTTGGGTTCATTTTTTCAGAAAATAAACCACAACTTAATTGGATATGTTTAATCACAGATCTCAACCAAACGCATTCACGGCTGGTTTCATGCATAGCTAAGAGTTCAGCATGATTCGATGAAGTGGCTGCTATGGTTTGTTTTGTAGATCGCCAAGAAATAGCGGTCCCACCACTCATAAATACATATCCAGTTTGTGATCTACCATTATGAGGATCAGACAGATATCCAGCATCTGCGTAACCAACTAGTTCTAATTTTGATCCTTTCGGATAAAATAATCCCTTATCGCATGTTCCTTGAAGATATCGAAGAATATGTTTGATACCTTTCCAGTGTCTTAATGTAGGAGAAGAACTATACCTTGCTAATAAATTTACTGCGAATGCAATATCAGGTCTTGTATGATTAGCAAGATACATTAATGATCCAATTGCACTAAGATATGGTACTTCAGAACCAAGAATTTCTTCTTCACTTTCTCGAGGTCTAAATGGATCTTTATCTACATCTAATGATCTAACAATCATTGGTGTGCTTAATGGATGTGAATAATCCATATAGAATCGTTTGAGCACTTTTTCCGTATAAGATTTTTGATGAAGGAAAAATCCATTCTTTAAATGTTCAATTTGTAATCCAAGACAAAATTTTGTTTTGCCTAAATCCTTCATCTCAAACTCTTTCTTTAAGCATTCTATTGCATCTGCAAGCTCTTCAGGAGTACCAATTATATTGATATCATCGACATAGATTGCAAGTATAACGAATCCATTTTTAGACCTTTTCAAAAAAATACATGGACAGACTTGATTATTTGTATACCCTTCATCAATCAAATATTTGCTGAGACGATTATACCACATTCGTCCAGATTGTTTCAATCCATAAAGAGATTTATTCAACTTAATTGAATAATTCATTCGAGATTCGGAATTGAATTTTTCAGGCAAATTGAATCACTCGGGAAGTTTCATGTAAATGTCAGTGTCAAGTGAGTCATATAAGTATGCTGTAACTACATCCATTAGATGTAAATCAAGGTTCTCGTGAACAACTAAACTTATTAGATATCTAAAAGTTGTTGCATTCATCACAGGTGAATATGTTTTTTCAAAATCAATTCCTGGTCTTTGCGAGAACCCTTGAGCTACAAGTCTCGCCTTATATCGTGTAACTTCACCCGTCTCATTTCGTTTTCTCACGAAAACCCACTTATAACCCACTGGTTGTACATCTTTTGGAGTACGAATTACTGGCCCAAAAACTTCACGTTTTTTAAGTGAATTTAATTCTTCCTCAATGGCAAATTTCCATTTGATCCAATCATCTCCTTTTTGACATTCAGACATTGATTTCGGTTCATGATACTCATCATCATTGATTACATGAAATGCCATATATTGGGCAAAATGTTCATCAATTACTTCCTTAGATCGATTCCATTTTATTCTATTCAATGTATAATTGATGGAAACTTCTTCATTCTTATGAGAATTGTTTATATCATTCTCAATCGACACATCTTCTTGCTGCTTTGTTCCTTTTCTCTGTCGAGGATTCTTATCCTTCGAACTAATGAGTCTCTCACGCTTCAGACGTGCTTTTGATTCATTTGCGATAACACAATTCTTAGTAGGAACATCAACTCTTATTGGAACATTAGCAGCTGAAATGTGAGATTTAGTAACTTGTTTAGTGTCATTGAACGCATTTGGCAATTGATTTGCTAGATTTTGTAAATGAATAATCTTTTGAACTTCTAGTTCACTTTGTTTTGTACGAGGATCTAGATGATGTAGTGATCGATTACTCCAACTGATTTCAATTTCATTATGAGTCTTTTCTCCCCCTAAAGTTGGGAAATTAGTTTCATTGAAATGACAGTCGGCAAATCTAGCACTAAACAAATCTCCAGTTTGAGGTTCAAGATATCTTATGATACTTTGAGACTCAAATCCAACATAAATTCCCAACCTTCGTTGTGGTCCCATTTTAGTGCTTTGTGGTTGAGTAATTGGAACATAAACAGCACATCCAAAAATCCTTAAATGGGAAATGTCTGGCTCTTTTCCAAGAACTAGCTGTAATGGTGAAAATTCATTGTAATTTGTTGGTCTAATGCGAACAAGTGCTGCTGCATGTATAATAGCATGTCCCCAACAAGTCAATGGTAACTTAGCTTTCATAAGCAATGGTCTAGCAATCAATTGTAAACGTTTAATTAATGATTCTACGAGACCATTTTGTGTATGAACATATTCTACTGGATGTTCTACATCTATACCCATTGCAACACAATAATTATTGAATGTCTCAGAAGTGAATTCACTAGCATTGTCGAAACGTATTTTCTTGATTGGGTAATCAGGAAATTGAGCTNTAATGGTGAAAATTCATTGTAATTTGTTGGTCTAATGCGAACAAGTGCTGCTGCATGTATAATAGCATGTCCCCAACAAGTCAATGGTAACTTAGCTTTCATAAGCAATGGTCTAGCAATCAATTGTAAACTTTTAATTAATGATTCTGCGAGACCATTTTGTGTATGAACATATTCTACTGGATGTTCTACATCTATACCCATTGCAACACAATAATTATTGAATGTCTCAGAAGTGAATTCACTAGCATTGTCGAAACGTATTTTCTTGATTGGGTAATCAGGAAATTGAGCTCGTAATCGTATTATTTGAGTAAGCAATCTAGAAAAAGCTTGATTACGAGTCGATAACAAAGATACATGTGACCATCTTGTTGATGCATCAATAAACACCATAAAATACCTAAATGGTCCACATGGTGGATGTATTGGTCCACATATATCACCTTGAATACGTTCTAAGAAGGTTATTTATTCACTTCTTATTTTCAAATTTGATGGACGAATAATGAGTTTTCCTTGTGAACATGCAACACAAGTTAAATCATTTGATTGTAGAATCTTCTGGTTCTTTAAAGGGTGTCAACATGAAGAATTTATTAATCTTCTCATCATAAGTGATCCGGGATGACCCAATCTATCATGCCAAGTAGTAAATATCTCATGATTTGTAAAATTTGGATCAATAATATTATTTATTTCAATTACACTAATATAAGTGTAATATAATCCCGAATGAAGAGATTTTAGTTTTTCCAAAATATATTTTGTCTCATTTATTATACTTGTTATATTAAGACATTCAACATTATCTTCATTAATTGTTTCAATGTGATATTCATTTCTGCAAATATCTTTAAAACTTAATAAGTTTCTTTGAGATCTACTGGACTATAATGCATTATCAATTTTCAGCTTGGTTCCTTCAGGTAGCATTATATTAGCTATTCCAGATCATTCAATAATTTTTGTTGTACCAGATATAGTACTAACATTAGAATCTCGCATTATAATTTTTGTGAAATATTTCTTGTTCTTGAGAATTGTATGAGTTGTTGCACTATCCAAGAGACAAATATCCTCTTCTTTCATATCGATTTTGTTCTGTTGGCTACTCATTTTCAACATCAATATTAAAAGAAAAATTATAAATAAAACAACATTTATTCATAAATAACAACAAAGCTTTATTAAAAATCAAAATACAAATTTCAAATTTCATCATTTTTAGTGCCAACAACATCTTCAATCAAATGATCAATTCTTCCATCAGGATCAGTAAAGAAGTCAGCAACATCAAGTTTAGTAACATCAATATCACTTTCATTTTCGTCATAAGCAAAGTTCGTCTCAATGTTCTTTTCATTTCCTTTTATAAATGCTTGATAAAGTTCAATAAGATGTTTTGATGTTCTGCATGTACGTGACCAATGACCTTTTCCACCACAACGATAGCACACGTTGTTTCTGTTAATTTGGTCATATTTATTGTTTTGTCCGTACCTCTCCTTTTCTTTGCTTTTACCATATTTCATTTTATGTCTATTCCACTTCTGGTGGAATTTTTCGTTTTGTGAGTATACATCATGGTAATTGCGACCTCGTCCTCGTCCATGACCATAATCATGAGTACGTTCACGTCCACGACCACGACCGCGACCACGACCACGACCGCGACCACGACCACGACCATGGCCATGTCCATAATAATTCTCTTGAGATATAACATTCACTTCAGGGAATGGAGCAGTACCAGTTGGGCGTAACTCATGATTTTTCATCAATAACTCATTATTTTGCTCAGCTACAAGTAAGCAAGAAATTAATTCCGAATATTTTCTAAACCTTTTTTCACGATATTGCTACTGCAGGAGCACATTGGATGCATGAAAAGTTGAAAAAGTTTTTTCCAACATATCTGAATCTGAAATATTTTCTTCGCTCAACTTTTGTTGAGATGTAATCTTAAATAGTTGAGAATTATATTCACTTACGAACTTAAAATCTTGCAACCGTAAATGCATCCAGTCATATCTTGCTTTTGGAAGAATGATAGTTTTCTGGTGATCATATCTTTCTTTCAAATTAGTCAAAAGCACAAATGGATCTTTAACTGTCAAATATTCGGTTTTTAAACCTTCATGAAGATGGTGACGAAGAAATATCATTGCTTTTGCTTTATCCTGTTTAGAAGTTTTATTGTTCTGTTTGATTGTGTCTCCCAGACCATTCGCATCTAGATGAATTTCAGCATCTAGAACCCAAGACAAATAATTCTTTCCCGTAATGTCAAGTGCCACAAATTCAAGTTTTGCTAGATTCGACATTATGCTATCTTCAATATTCTAAGAGCAAATTAGGAAAGAAATATCAATATCAAAGATAAAATGTAATAGAGTTTCGTGCTGATAACGTGTTATAAATAAAACGATTCGAAAAATGTGGAATAAGATAGATACTAATCTATGATCATAAACATAATACTCATACCTTCAATATTCTTGTGTGTTTTCATAAGACACAAATCAATCCTATTTATAGACAAAATATATGAATATTTGTGGAAGATAAATATTCATATAGATAATAAGATATTAATTCAATGATTAATTCAACTAGTATCATTAAATATATCTACCTTATTAATTAGATGTAAAAATTAGGTGTATAAGATATTTTGTATATTGTAATTTAGATTGTCTTTTCCGGATTTAGTGGGATATGTTTTTTTACTTTGATAAACATCCACCTATATATTCATAACAAATAGTACAATTATAGACAGGGTTCCACGGCGCAACGGTCACAAATTATTAAGCCATTTTATTTAACCGCAACGTGGATTCTGCCTGTTTACCGTAAGTGGCCCAAATTGGAACTTATTAGGCTTTCTATTTCTGAGTCCATTGTCCCTAGTATTTCCTAAGTCCAAACCAAATATTTATTTAATTAACAATAAATAAAAACAATAATGATTTCAGGCGGCCGACTTCTTGATTTTAGTATATGTATTAAAATTCAATATGTAATAATCATATTAAAGACGCGTGTCCAAGGTGAAGGTGTTTTGAAAAGAACTTAGACGACGACGTTTCGATGTATACTTATAGCTCCCCACGCGCGCGTATAGTGAGTTTGTCACACGTTCACATCACACGTTTAATTTTGTCCCCGGGTTGTCTGTCACACGTTCACAATCGCTCCATTTTCCTTGTACCCTTCCCCCAGTAAAAAATTCCTATTATTTCCTCGCATAATTTAAATATTATACGAGTGAGAATTTTTTATAAAAAATGATATAATATTAAAATTTGATTATACGCCACGAAGCTAATTTTTATTATATTTAGACATATAAGAGCTTTTAATTCGACGTCTTTACTTTTAAGAAAGGAAAAGAAACTCCCCACGATCTAAAAAGCAGAACCGCACGTTGCAGAAAAGGGGAAAACAGCTTGATTTTTCATTTTAGGGACCAGGTTGCATAAAGAAGCGAAAAAGGGGAATTTTTTTATTTTTGCCTAAAAGCGCATTTTTTACTGCAAAGTATAAAAAATAACCAAATTTAAATTAGTTCATAATTGCCTTACACGGCTGTCTATTGTTTTCTAGCTAATTGGTAGAGCAATATTTGAACGGTTTATATTCAAAGTGTGTTCAAGTTAATAATTTTTATATTCATTTATAATTTAAATGAACATTAATAATTTCGTAAACAAATATGAATATTAATGAAGAATATATTATATTTAATATAAAAATATTACTAATTATTAGAATAAAATTTTATTTATTTGTTATATATCACATCATCTCTTTAATATTTTTATAATTTTGTGTTATTTTTTCTAAATAAAATTATATTATTTTTACTTTTCAAGTTTTAATCTAAAAAATAATATTTGATATTTCAATATGAAGTTTGAACAAATTTGAATATATCGTTTGAATTATTCGAACGAACATAAATATTCATACAAATATTTAATATTCGAACACGAACTCTCGTTTCAATAAAAATGAATATTATTCGAATAAAAATATAAATGAAGATTCACATAAACAATTCAATTTATTGGTGTCAAATAACAACCCTATGGGTAGTGAAAAAGAGAAAGATGGAATGTTGTGGGATCCTCTTTGTAATTATTGGAAGTTCATGTCCTCTTTTGAGAATATATTCATAAATCCTAAACATCCATCCATTCTATCACCATTATGTCTACTTCGACTTAGAATCATTCACGAGTTCAGTTTGTAAAGAATTCAAAATGAAAGATCAAATGAATTATCGACCTCTTAATTTTTAACTCAATTTAAACATAGTCTATTTTGAGTCAAACTCCAACATTGAAAAACATTCTAAATCCAGTTCAATTCCTTTGCAAAGGTTAGGGTTTGGGGTTTTGGTTTTTAGAAACTAGAGAGCCTTATGAGTAAAACCCCATCTGAGTTATTTTCTACTAAGCTAACAGAAGAGAAATGGATTATACAGTTTACGTATCAAGTTTCTGTTATGCTGCTCATTTCCACACCAGCGGCTGAATCAAAACCTCTTTCTGTAGAGGAATCGGAATCCAACCCGGGACCGGCTTGAATCTCTTTAAACATAGCAAGAACTTGAATCATAGTGGGACGTTTCCATGGTCGATCATCTAAGCAAGAACAAGCAACTTTCAAGTGTTGCAAAAGTTCAATCTCCAAACTGGAATCCTCTTTCAACAATGTTTGATCAAAAACATCACTCACCCTTGTTCTTGCATGTTGTTTAACCCAACCTACAAGATTATTGTCACCGAAATCAGCTGAATCCGTTGGTTTTCTTCCTGTAAGTAACTCAAGCAAGACGACTCCGTAGCTGTACACATCCCCTTTAGTCGAACATCGAAAGCTTTGATAGTATTCTGGAGGTACGTATCCTGGTGTTCCAGCTAATGTACTGACACTAAGATGAGTATCCATTGCACTCATCAGTCTAGCCATTCCGAAATCGGAGACTCGTGATTCCAAGTTTTCGTCTATAAGTACATTGCTCGATTTCATATCTCTGTGAATAATATGTGGGATGCAGTTGTGTAGAAAAGCTAAACCTCTAGCTGCTCCAATCGCGATCTTTCTTCTTGCTGACCAATTTAGCTTAATCCCGATTCTTTTACGGCTGTGTAAAACGTCTTCGAGGCTTCCATACTTCATGTATTCGTAAACTAAGAGACGTTCCTCCCCAACTTTGCAATACCCTAAGAGAGGAACGAGGTTTCTGTGCTTAATCCTTCCAATGGTTTCCATTTCAGCTGTGAACTCTTTATCACCTTGTCCACTTATATGTATAAGTTTCTTGATCGCGACTATGCTTCCGTCTTTTAATTTTGCTTTATATACATCTCCGAATCCACCTGATCCTACGAGTGCATCATTATGAAAACCATTAGTTGCTTCAAGAAGATCAGCAAAAGTGAGTTTCCTCAGTGGCTTCTCAAATGTGGCAAGGTTTATAGATAAAGCTTCACGGGCACTGAGCTTCCACAAACTTTGTGCTGTTACTGAATTTGAATGATTCTCAATATAAGCTTCCAATACAGCTTCCTCTTTCTTGTTACGTTTCTTCGTTTGAAACACGAAAATGGTCAAACCGAGGATGCAAAAGAGAGAAAACAGCAATCCCATTGTTAAACTTGCTGCAAGAGACGCCTCTCGTTTCTTAGATTTCGAATGCAAGCCACTTCCGGCACCGGAAACTTTCCTGCAGGACATAAGAGGGTAACCACAGAGACCTGAATTGTTCGCAAATCGAAAATCCGGGAATGTGTCGAACGGAGCTGATTCTGGGATAGGTCCGGTAAGATAATTGTTCGATAGATCAACATCTCCAAGCAAAGTTAACCCTGTTAATGACTGTGGGATTGATCCATTTAACCTGTTGTAAGACAAATCAAGAATAGCAACATTTTTCAAGCCACCAAGCTCTTGAGGAATCGAACCAGATAAATCGTTATGACCGAGATTGAGTATAGACAAGTAATACATAGAACCAAGTTCTTTAGGAATGCTCCCAGCTAAATAATTATACGATAGATCAAGAAAGATCATAGAACCATTGTGGTTAAAAGTTGGCTGAGTGATTCCTCTGTAAACTCTAGTGAAATTACACGGATGTCTCGTCGAAATCCTGTCTAAACTTTCTTGAACAATCCCTCCAAATTCAAGCAAATTACCAGCACCATGACATTGTTTGCTTCCATCATTTCTAATATAAACATAACTTTTACCTGTAAGAAATGCTACAGCAATGTTGTCTGATTGCTTTGAAAGACCTGAAGGAATTGTCCCATTCAAGAAGTTTGAATTTAAGTCAAGCCAAATCAAGTTCTTACAATCTCCAAGCTCTTCTGGTATGCTCCCTGATAAAGAGTTGTTACCAAGCTTCAAGATAGCTAGATTAGAGAGACGACCCAACGACGACGGTATTTCGCCAGTTAAGAAGTTGTTCGAAAGAGATATCCAGTTCAGTTTACTACAGTTACTCAAACTGGAAGGTATTGAACCAGTCAAGTTATTGAAATCAAGAATCAGATTCTCTAAGCTGTGTAAGTTCGTAAACTCTTGTGGGATTTCACCAGAGAGTTGATTCAGCCATATGATCAAATCCTTTAAACTTGTTAATGATCCCAAACTTGAAGGAATTGTTCCAGTAAGATAATTGAAACTTATATCAAGAGATTCTAAGTAAGAACAGTTACTCAGAGATTTAGGGACAGTGCCTGTGAACATATTGTTCTGAAGGTACAATTTTTTTAAGGTGTTTCTAGAGTTTAAGCAAATCCCAGATGGAATTTCACCAGATAAGCTATTTGAACTTACGTCTAAAGTCTCCAAGTTTACCATTTTTGAGAAATCAGCAGGAAGAGCACCTTCAAAGTTATTTGAAGATAAGACCAAGTTTTTCAAGTTGCTCAGTTTTAACACTGTGTTTACTGGCAATTCACCGGAGAAATTGTTGCTTGAAATAGCGAGAGACTCAAGAACAGAGCAAGTAGCAAGAGATTCAGGTAAAGTTCCAGTGAAATTGTTGAAAGAGAGATCAAGCTCTAATAGGGTAGTGCATAAACCAAGCAAACTTTGAGGAAAATCACCTTGAAAATCATTATCTTGAAGATAAAGATACTGAATACTAGTTCTTAAAGGAATGTCTGGAACTACTGTAAGATGGTTATTTGTGAGGTTAAGTAACCTCAGCTTCGGACAAGTGGAGAGTGAGTTCCCGACAGCACCGTAGAATTTATTGGATGAAAAATCGAGGTGTTGCAATTTGGAGCAGCTTAGGAAAGAAGGAA
This sequence comes from Utricularia reniformis, assembly GCA_009725065.1. Classification (NCBI taxonomy): domain Eukaryota; kingdom Viridiplantae; phylum Streptophyta; class Magnoliopsida; order Lamiales; family Lentibulariaceae; genus Utricularia; species Utricularia reniformis. The sequence goes on along the minus strand of RWGZ01001192.1, from coordinate 790,237 downwards.
ATTTGGAAGAGAAGTTGTTCTGTGAAAGATCAAAGTATATTAGATTCTTTAAATCGAACTCCTGCGTGTCGCCGGCGGCGTTGTTGCCTCGTAAAGAAAGAAACTGTAACTCCGGGAACTTATCCGACAACACCCACCCAACAACGTTTTCATCTGAGATTCTGTTGTAAGAAAGATCAAGAACATGGAGAGAAGCAAGCTGTCCTGAGCTTCCAATATTCTTTTCCGAAATAGGGCCGATTGAATTCTGGGATAGATTCAGAAAACCTAAACCAGAGCAAATCCCAAGTGATAAAACATCAGTAACAGGCCCAGAAACTGCATTTTCAGATAGATCCAACGAATTCAAAGAACTCGCGCAGGAGAATCTGGAAGCAGAAGAGATTGAGCCGGAGATTCCTGTGTTTTTTAGCACAAGAGTCTCCAAGTTTCGAAGTGGAAAAATAAATCTTGCAACTTTAGAGAATTCGGCTTCAAGTGGAAGATTAGAGAGGTCGATTGACGATACACCGGAGTTCTTACAAGAAACTCCTTCAAAATTGCAGGGAGAAACTCCAAGTTTCCAGCTGGGAAGCACACCGATTGAAGACAATGAATTTTTAAAAGAAACAAGCTGCTGAAACTCCTCCCTTAAGAGACCATCGGCGGCGGACGAAACCGAAGAAAAGAAGATGAAACAGATGATAAAAAACAAGAATCTCGCATAAAAACCACAAGAAGATGTGGAAAACAAATGCATTTGAGCTTTCATCTTCAACGAAACAACTCTTTCAAACTTCACCTCATCTTCTTTCTTCCATTCAACACACAACCCAACTCATACACAGCTTGTTTCCGGACCCAGAAAAAGATAAGCTGTTCAGAGGAAGAAAGCGAGACACAACAAGTGAAAACAAACTTTAAAAGGGTAAAAAACACAGAGCAACTCAAGGTAATACAAGCATATATAAATAAAAATTGAATCTTTAAGAGATGGGGTATCCATTCAAAAACTGAAGAAATAGACAGCTTCTGGTCAAGTCCCTTCTTCCCCATCCACAATTCTACCTCCTTTCTCAACGGTAATTCTCATTTTCTAGAAATTAGAAATAGATTAATTACCACATTTAATTAATTCACAATTATTTTTAATAAAATCCAAGCTCTATCTCAAATTAATAAAATAGTAAATTATTGATTGTGAATATTTTTTAAATAGTTGCTTGTTTGTTTGAGATATTTGCTTATATGTTAATATTAATTTGATCTAGAAATATGTGTAAAGAGTATATGTAAATTTTATATTAAAATCTCATACTTTTTCCAAAATTCAATAATAAGAATAATAGCTTCATAATTATAGCTTAATCATCAATAATAATATACAAAGCATGTGATGCAATAAAAACATTCATAATTTAAATTTTATTTTCTGATTAAACATAAATTTGAAACTTGAAGTACTTATGACATTCAACGTTTATATTTGATTGGATCTGCTATGCAATAAATGCATTTGGCTACTTGCTGATACCCGTATATTATTTTTATTTAATTTTTATTTATATAATTTAATAACAATAATAATGACTTGTCAAGGAAATGGTAAATAAAGAATTATTGAGGGAAGCCAATAAAGTTACTGTTTTGTAATGGTCCCACGTGTTCCCGCAGTCTGTGACGTCCCTCTCTCCGTTCTGATATTTTGTGTAATTTAAATAAGGCCTCTCTGTATATCAATTGAATGGGCTTGGCGTTTTAGGTTTGGGCTCAAGTTATTTGTTTATTTTAGATTAAAGAAAGGAGTCCTATGGCCCAGGCCCAATAGGAGAGTCGATTGTCAAATTAGTTATCGGCTAAGAAAATCGCGGATGGATATGTTCATCTTTCATTCCTTCATTCGCCGTCTACCATCAAACCCTAATTGAGTGTCCGTCAACGAACGCTCTGGTAATTAATGGAATTCGACGAGTATGATTATCTGGAGAAGGCTGTTGAAGAAACAAACGGACCGCAAACTAAAGAATTATCAGATAAGGAGAAGGATCGAGAGAGGAGCGAAAAGGGCTACAGAAGAAGGGAAAGGGGCGAGGAGTATGGAGTTGATGAAGAGGAGAGAGATAGGAAGAGCAGCGGCAAAAAATCTCGCCGTGAAGAGAGCAGCAGGGATAGAGAACGGGAAATGGATCGGGAGAGGAGCTCGAGGCATCGAAGTCGCGAGCGAGAATATGATAGGGGTAGGAGGGGTTCGAGGGATGCAGAGAAGGAGAGAGATAGGGATAGGGAGAGGAGAGATAGGGATAGGGAAAAGGAGAGTGAGAGGGAGAAAGAAAGGGAGAGGAGGAGCAGGAGCCGATCTGGGCTTGAACGAGAAAGGGAAAGGGAGCCGTTGAGGGAAAGAGAGCGTGACCGAGAGGAGAGCAGGTGCTACTTTACCACGTTTTTTTCTATTCAAAATTTTATGCGTTTAGTGTCTAACTTTTCGTTTTCTCATACGTGGGATCTAACGTCAACAAGTATATCAGTGAGTTAAAATGTATGGATATGCTTTAGTTTCATTCTCCAGCGTGATATTCTAATGTAGCTGAATTATTTAGCCTTTTTTTCTACTGCTTGATTGTTTGACTGCTTCAACCAAAAACTTCTTGATTCTGATCTTTCTCTAGCCACCCCTTGATTGTTGAATAGATGTTTTGTGCTTTATTACTTTATTGCAACTTGGTGACATAATATTTGAAATATAAAAATGGTCTCCCTACATGGTGAGCCTAATATGAAGGAAAAATATGAACGTATATAAACTGTCTAAGTGCGGAAGAAAATAAAGTGAGTTTATGCATGGAGGATTTGTGTACTGACACGGGTTGAAATCGTAGATGGGTTGTTTGCACATCTTAATGGGCTAACAATGCGGAAACCTCTTCATGGATTATTCACTGAAGATACCAAATTTTGAGTTGAAAGGTCTGTTGTGTTTCTTTGGTTTGGGATTTTAGATTTGGCTTCACTCTTCCATCCTTCTGATGTTTTTTGTTAGTTAGATTTGAGGTTCTTTATCTCTGAGCAGAGATGTTGATCAGTGATGTGTTCACTTTTTAGGTTGGCAACGCTTGTGGTGAAGCTGTGTCAGTTTACCAACCTTTTCTTGACTTGGAGGACGAAATATCTTTATAATTATAGTTTTAGTCTTTCTTGCTGTGAACAGGGACTCAAATAGTGATATGAGTGTTTGGCACTCTCATATAAGATACCTGGAATATGATTCCTGTTGAAATTCAGTTTGATTTTGGTCTTATGGTTTCTTTCCTTCCAACTAAATTGTGTTATGCAGTGGTCAAGGAGATCACAAACTAATTTCCTTGATAATATCGAAGTTCTTGTTTTATAATAACCTTGTAATTTGGAATTCAAATGAGAGTTCCGGCAGGTGTCTTTGTATATGGAAGTTCGTAGCTGGCATGCGAAATCTAGTGTAACATTATAATGGTTTCCTCTCATTTCTTAATATGCATTTCTGTGTACCCTTTACATTTCCAAATTTCGGATTACACTCACTGTATTTTTTAGTGGGCATTACAGGAGGTTCAAGGATAAAAAGGAAGCTGGGGAACCTGTAGCTGATCCAGAAAGGGACCAAAGAACTGTTTTTGCATTTCAGGTATAAATACGATGCGTGATGATATCTTTCTTATTATATGCTCTGTGGGATTATGTGATTTGACAGTTGGATTCCTCCTTAAATTCAGATGCCACTCAAGGCGACTGAAAGAGATGTCTTTGAGTTCTTTTCAAAAGCTGGAAAGGTTATTTGTGTTCCTGTTTATCATTCATGAACCTGATTTTAATTTACTAGAATTCATGAATCATAATTTTTCCATAGGTGAGAGATGTAAAACTCATAATGGATCGGAATTCTAGGCGGTCAAAAGGAGTTGGGTAATGTTCCTTCTATTTCTTTTGCATTCCCTTACGTTTCTTTAAGTGCATTAGTTTTAATTTATGGATTATTTGTTTTTCATTTTTGCATTCGAACCTTCAGTCTTAAAGTTGCCAATCTCTGTTGTTCTATTGTAAACCAATATCTGTAGTGATGCTGTGTTCACTGTTGATAGGTATATTGAATTCTATGATGTCATGTCTGTTCCAATGGCTATAGCGCTTACTGGCCATATGTTTCTTGGGCAACCTATAATGGTCAAGCCATCAGAAGCTGAAAAGAATCTTGTTCAGTCAAATGCTTCTGCTGGTGGTTCTGGAGTTACTGGTCCTTATGGTCCAACGGACCGTAAACTTTATGTTGGAAATCTACATTTCAATATGACAGAAGTCCAACTTAAACAGGTAAAAACTATTGATTGTACTTTTTTAAACCATGTTGATTTATTTTCAACTATAGCATCAAAGACTGACGGAGCTTTGTTGTAATACCTTTTGCAGATTTTTGAAGCATTTGGACCTGTTGAACTTGTTCAACTTCCTACGGATCCTGAGACAGGTCACTGCAAGGGTTTCGGATTTATTCAAGTCGGTATTCCATCTAGTCTTGAAGATGTGAAATTAGGGTTTTGTTTTTTAGTATAAGTTTATGCCCCCTAGAAATTTTTTTGATTGATAATCATGATTGCAGTTTGCACAAGTTGACCATGCTAAAGCAGCACAGAGTTTGAACGGGAAATTGGAGATTGCTGGTCGGACAGTTAAGGTATATCTGAAAGCTATATCTCTGTGATCTCTAGTTTACCCTCCCGTTTTCATCTATTTATTTTTTAAAATAATAGGTTTCATCTGTCACTGATCATGTTGGAGTACAAGATTCCGGTATGAAAACTGCAGATTTTGATGATGATGAAGGGGGTGGCCTGGTGAGTGTATTTTGAATAAGTAAATTTTGCTTCAAATCTTGGTATTTAGTTATTAATTTATTTCGGTATGTACCCAGCATTTTCATTAAAATGGAGTTCAATGTTGGTGAATGCAGCTTTAGAGTATTTAGTGTTCATGATTAGTATCATTTTTTTAGCTGTTTTGTCTGATGAATCCATGTTGTCTACAGGGTTTAAATGCCCAGTCGAGAGCAATGCTCATGGCTAAGCTTGATCGAAGTGGTATAGCTTCAAGGTAATATTGACTATTTATACTGCTGATTCTCGTGACTATGAGGTCTAAGTCATTGTCATCCTTATTCCAGTGTTGTTGGTTCTCTTGGTGTGCCTGTCCTAAATGGAGCACCGCCGTCACCAGCCATTCCTATCCCCGTCAACAGTACAGTTCTTCCAACACAGATTATTGCCATGGCTCCAGAGCCCATTGGCACTCCTAGTGAATGTTTACTGTTGAAGAACATGTTTGACACAGCAACCGAGGTTGGAGTCATTATTTACAGTAATTCTTGTAATACACCGAAAGCAAGTTTCAACTCATATATATGAAATTTTTCTGCAGACGGATTCTGATTTTGACCTGGATATCAGAGATGATGTTCAGGAAGAGTGCTCCAGATATGGCAGGGTGAAGCACATTTATGTTGACAAGTAAGGATGGCATTTTCATCTTTTTTTTCGTCAAGATAATCTCCCCCTGTGCAATCTTTTTGCAAAAGTTTGAGAATTATTCCAACTTGTTGTTCAGGGAAAGTGCCGGGTATGTTTATCTAAGGTTTGACAGTGTAGAAGCAGCAAAAGGCGCTCAGCAAGCAATGCATAAGCGTTGGTTTGCTCGTAGGCTGATATCAGCAATATACCTGGTAATATACATACCAAACTCACATTTTTATCTACAGCTCTTTTGATTGTAATAATCTATCTTATGAACGTATTTGTTGCTGAAGTTCCACACCTTTTAAGAATTTATTCTTCAGATCTAAAAAAGAAAAAAAATGTGCTGAACTTTGTTTTTGATATTGATAGAATGAAGTACTTTCTTTGGTTTGGTGTGTTGTAATATATATGGGCCATTTTGCAGCAACCACAGGAATATGATGTTAAGTTCAAAGGAGCGGGTTGAGCAAAGCACACAGCACCAATGTCATGCCCTTGTGGGGCATGTAACGTAATTTGTGGGCATACAGTTGATCTTAGATGAATTTGCTATGTTATGATCTATTGGATGATTGTATCTTGCAGAATAGTCTCTTATTTTTCATTTTAAATTTGTGGATCTGTTACATTCAGTTTGACTATGCGACTTGAAGTTACACTACGAATGCAGGCTCCAGTCATGTAAAATGCAACTCCTGCACCCTTCATATTTTTCCAATCATTTCATTCATATGATGCCTTTAAATGTGAAGAAGCTTCTTTTCCGTCTATATAAGCTGTTGGACAATTCTCGGGTGAGGATAATTTCCTTTATTAGGGTTGGATTGAATTAATGCTAAGAGAATCAAAGTAGAAGAAACAATTTTTAGGTGGAAATCCACAAACGTGAAAAATCACGTGTAAGATAAATATCAAATTTACTATTATAAAAAAGATACGGAACTATGTTACGGCTTCAATTGTGTTGGGTAAGGGAGCTTTCTACCCCATTTTTTAAACCTAATTTATATTTTACCCCATTTCGTAATTTGGAATTACGAAAGTGTTTGTGAACTACGAAAGTGTATGTGAACTACGCAAATGAGCCCAATTTTAAATGATGAATTTTATTTTACATCAGTGCGTTATTGGTAATTACGAAAGGAATTCCCAAATGCGATCACCAATAAAATCAATACACATGTACTACACATTTAGGGCTAGAAAAGGGCAAATAATTACGTAAATTGCGAAACAATTTCGCATTGCTTGCCTGCGAACGAAAGTGGCAATTGCTCTTCCTCTGCTGTGCTTCCTCCAGCCTCGTCGTCCAACAAATACCATTTATTGATCGTTTTTTGTAAGTAACTACATTTTCATATATTTTTATGCTTCGGTTGCTAAAAATATTTCAAATTTGTGGGGTTTTTTTCTAATTTGTGTGTTGATTCATGTTTTTGATTATTTGCTATCTTTTTTATTCATGCGTAATGGGAATTCCCCTTGATACGAAGAGACTGTACATGTTTTAGAGGTTAGCTTTCGGTAGCGAGAGGAAAGTAGGTAGAACTCAAATCCGTCTTGGGCTGCTCGGAAGCCAATAGCTAGTGGGTCATAGTCAAAGTCCTTCTGTGGAGTTCTTTGGCAGTCGTTCCCGATAGATAGGATTGATAAACCTTCCTTAGTTTCCAGTAGTCTTTGCTCGAGAGAGAGAGTGAGAAATTGGATTTTTGAAACATGGTGATTTTTCTTATTTTGATGGTTGGTTCATAGTGGAACATGTGTACTTTTAATTAACTTAATAACATACATTTTGATGTTGTGATCATTATAAGTCGAAACCCGAGAGACTATCTAATGAGTTAGAAGAGTTTTATATGCTTCAAAAGGTTCTAGGATCATCGGACTTTGATGATTTTTTCTCTTCATAATTGCATGAACTGTGAAGCGGTTTGTCTTCAATTTAAAGAACTCCACTCATTGTCGCACACAATAGTACATTTCGTCTTTATCTTTGAATCCCATTCGAACAGCCAATTCCGGTTTTCGAACATCGTACTTCAAGTAATCACGTTTACGAATACCGACCGCAAACTCATCAGCCATCATGGTACCACCTTGTGGAAAAATAGTAGCAAGTATCTCTATGGGAAAACCAGACATACGTTCGGCTAGTGGTGTCGCAAGAACAA
>RWGZ01001192.1:598243-779886 GCA_009725065.1 Utricularia reniformis | reverse complement strand
ACATCATGCACCAAATTAATTAAAGATCATAAAACATAATATTATTATATGTCAAACAAATGAAACATATCTTAACTTCATCCAAAAAACTGAAAAACATCGAGCGTCGTAATGTTCACCCACGTATCGCCCCCTGAGCAAATAGGTCATCGATAGTATCCGAGACCACATCCAAATCTAAAAATAGGAAATCATTTGGTTATATTACAATTATACACCTAACGTCAAAATATAATATTTCAAAAAATGTACATGAACAACCCGAAATGCTCCACCTACAGTTATTCCACTCAACTCCTCTTTACATAACTCACGATATAAATTCGCGAGTACTGGAGACCCCCAACTCATCCTAGTAAATTTTTCAACTTCTCCAAAAAGATCCATTAACATAAGTTTCGCACGATCCCCATTTGTATCAAGCAACATAACAGTTACGACAGACAAAAGAGAAATCACATGAGCTAGCTGAAGGGTCTCCTCATCATATTCCAAAGCCAATGCAGACCGGTGAATGATGAACTCTCCCAATTGCCGTATTTCGAAATATGGGTCACGAAAGACGACGATGTCGGGAGACCAATCGAAAGTGGATGCGCAAAACGCAATCCACTCCATCACACTTCTACTCATGGTAGTCATACCGGTGGTATACCGCCCGGTATACCGATCATACCGGTAAATATCAGTCATGACTGGCACACCGATATTCCGAAATATCACCGGTATACCACCGATATAGAGGAAAAATCGCTTGTACCGGTCATGACCGGTACAAACGGTACCGACCGGTTTAACTTCCTTGCTTCTACTGCTTCTTCTACCTGTAATAGCAACACATCGATTATGTATGCCCCAAAATAAGTAAATATCATGTAGGGTAACTTTAGCCTCACTACATGGTAGAAAAAACGTGTGTTTCTGATCTCCAATACTCGACAAAGGTAGTCAACAGATGTGAATCTAATTTCATTCTAATGATATTCAAAACACATAAAACCTCCCAGTCAATCAAATGCCAATGATTCTAGCATCTAGCTCTCACGACTAGCTCAGATAATACTCTCTGTTCTTGAACTGTATAACGGTGCCTTGTTCACATCTAAGAATATTACTGCTAATATGATGTTCTTGTCGATACAATAATGAAAATGAAGCTGGTGCACCAGAATGATGGCGACGATTCACGTTTGCATAAAAAATATAATATAATTAAACTTCTAACAAATTTAAATTTGACTTAAATAAAATACTATATTGAAACTAAACATGAAACTAAATACTCTAAAAATACTAAACTACAACAAGAGAATATAAAACAAATATTTCAACTAATCATTAAAATAAATATTCTAAAAATAACAAACTAATGCTTAAATAAAAACAAATATGTAAAGTAAACATTAACATAAATACTTTAAAAATATTAAAGTGCAACAAAAATAAAAAAAAAACAAATATTTAAACTTATAGTTAAACCACACATTAAACTAAATATTCCACAAATAATAAACCACAATTCAAAAACAAAATACAAATAATTAAACTAAACATTATCTAAAACACTTACAATATTAAACTATTAATTATATAAAAACAAACATTTCAAAATATTAAGGAAATAAATTATACCTTTTTAGATTTGGTATTGGAAAAGAGAGGAGTGAGATGGTGTGAAAAATGTTGGAATGTAGGTGGTATTTATACACAAAAACTTGCATGTGGTTGCATACATAGAACGTGGCCGCATGTTAAATAAACACGGCCGCGTTCTGTATACGTAGCCGTATGCAAAAAATGTGGCCACTGTTTAAATGTCACGCTGCCGCATTGTAACGATCACTTTCCTACTTGTACAATATTATCTACTTTTGACTAGACTGACCCTAATGACACACACGTAGTCCTTAAGACATTACTTTTTCTCTAGCCCCACACATCGCAGTGGATCACCAATCTCTGAATTACTCTAGTGTGAGCACGCTTAACTTTCCAATTCTAACGTAATCCTAACCACTTTGCTAAGAAAAAAACATCGTGCAATGGAAGATGAATCATTATACTTAATATATGATCGCGATGCTAGAATTCGTCTAAGATGCCCTATTGTACTCCCGAGGGGTCATTACACGCATTCTAAGGATGTAGCGATAGGCTTTGAAGGTGGGTCACCGTAAAAAAATAACCCAATTTTTTCTGGCATTATAAGGCCAAAAAAGCCATCATATGTACTCCCAAATATGTCGTACAAAGATAATGAAATACAATGTATATATGTAACAAACCTAAATATTTGATTGGGTTATCATTAGTAGCCGCATTAGACCACCTAGACTTTTTGTCACACTTTTATGTCGTAACGTGGAAGAAGATGAATAAGTGAGGTAGAAATGGTGGGAGAAGTAGATTGAAAAAAGGGAGGGGAAGAGTCGTGAGAATGAAGGGGAGGATAGTAGAGAGATGAATAAGAGAGATAAACGATAATTGATAATGATTTGATGTTTAGATCTTAATACAACCCGGATTATAAATCCGTATTTATTGGGCTAGTACCATACAACAATACTGATATTGCCCGGGGTTATTTACGTAATTATGATACCCCCGGGACTCGTTTAACATGTCTAAATGGTATATTTGATTTTCTAATATATTTATGGAATAATGAGATTTCAGGGGTAGTATCGTAATTTGGGCATATCGAACCCATGTATAAGGATTCTGATGACGTTTTGAGCAGTTTTGGAAGATTTTCTGTCGGGAATGATGCTAGGGGTATTTTCGTAATTTTATACTTTGAGAGCTTGTTGGTGAGTTTTTGCGATATTTTTGGCTATCTTCTAAGTATTTCGAGATCATGAATTGCTCAATGATATTTTCTGGAATTTTCTTATCATTAAGTGTGATCAGTGTTCGATTAGGATGCATTTAGGAAAACCCAAGATATTATGATACATATTCCGCGAAATTGAGCGTTTCGGAGAAACTCAGGCCAAGTTGGGCCAAATTGGCAAAGACTGGGCTTTTGGACCCTAAATTGACCTATAAGGCTCAATTTCTCCATAAATACAGAATCTTAGGCCCCAGAAAAAGGTTCGGACTCTGTACACGCATCCCAAGGCAAGGAGTCGCGAGAATTTGCATGGGGAATCGTGAGAACTTGTGCCCCAAGCCTCATTCACAAGTTTTCGTTCCTAAATGTCGCGACTTTATGCTGATTGGCGACTTTGTGTCATATTTCATCGGTTTTGGAGTTTCATATCTTATTCCGCGCAGACCCGACAGGATCTCGCGACTCTTTGCTCATTCGCGAGTTTTTGCTTCTTTGAACACAACTAGCGAGTTTTTGCTCCCCATAGTCGCGAGCTCTTGTTTAATCGTGAGATTTCGTCACTTGGACCCCTGACTCGTGAGATTTCGTCACCTGAATCCCTGACTTGCGATTTTTTGTCCATTCGCGAGAATTGGGCAAAAAGTCGCGAGTTCTTTTCACCTCGGGCGCGACGGAGTAAAATTGATCATTTTTCGAACAATTTTCATTCGGATTGTCGATATCTCTTGATTGTATTTGTACTTTGATTATATTTGAAAATCAAAGTAGAGTTTCGCTCTCCCGATGACGTAAGCACATACATTGTGGGCCCAATCTCGTTAATAGTTCATGTCTCCATAATAATTGAACTTAAGATAATAAAAAAAATTAACTGATCTAAACACAAACACTATAAAATCTTTTTAGACGAGATCAAATACAATTTAATCAAAACCCAAGAACTCTACCAAGCCGATTCCGGGTCATGACACTCTTAGCCCCAATTCTAAATTCATCACAAATGTTGCGATAGAGGTAGGCGAGAACCGCTGACCTAGCTCAATTGCGCCACCTCTTCTTCATCAGCAAAAAGGTCTATTAACATTAGCATTGCTTGGTCGCCTATATGATCAGGAATATCACACAACAAATCAAAAAGAGCCAAATGGTATGGGCCAAACTACAAAAAATAAATTTCATTTACAAAACCAAGGAATCACTCTTTACCAAAAATACATGACTAACCGAATGATATCATCATCTGATGAAGCGTTCGTAAGTTCTTTTGCTTTTTTCACAACATAGTCACCGAACGGTGAAATCATGAATCAATTTCCCCTAATATCGTTTTCGACATTAGGGTTCCCACCAAATCGATCGCTAATAATTTTTTTCTACTGATAAGAACTCTGCCTCGTCCTATTTCTTATAATCAGGGATCCGTTTACACAGAGAACACATGTAAGTAAAACTTTATGTAGAGTTATGGTGGGTAAGGGAGCTTTCTACCCCATTTTTTAAACCTAATTTATATTTTACCCCATTTCGTAATTTGGAATTACGAAAGTGTTTGTGAACTACGAAAGTGTATGTGAACTACGCAAATTAGCCCAATTTTAAATGAGGAATTTTATTTTACATCAGTGCGTTACTGGTAATTACGAAAGGAATTCCCAAATGCGATCACCAATAAAATCAATACACCTGTACTACACATTTAGGGCTAGAAAAGGGCAAATAATTACATAAATTGCGAAACAATTTCGCATTGCTTGCCTGCGAACGAAAGTGGCAATTGCTCTTCCTCTGCTGTGCTTCCTCCAGCCTCGTCGTCCAACAAATACCATTTATTGATCATTTTNTGGGGGTCAGCAGTGCTAGCCTATCTTTATCGCAATCTTTGTGAGGGATGTAGAATCGGGTCTTCTTCCATTGGTGGTCCAATGCGATTGCTGTTGGTACGACGATAATTATTATTTTTACCTTAAATTGTAACTTGTTATACAATGTGTTTTAGATATGGGCGTATAGTAGAATTGATCAGATCAAGCCGAAGTTTGGTCGTCCTTTGCCTGGCGATGTTTACGACCCTAATTGTCGTATGGTATACGGTTGGAGGTAGTATACGATTGTTTCTTTGTAGTATACAATTTGAGTTAATATGAAATGTTAATAACTCAGATATGTAAGGCGCATGGTGAGAAGTACGGCTCCTGGACACCAATTGATTGTTTGTCGTGATGCATTGGACTTAATGTCACGAGATAGGGTAAGACATTATTTGATATTATGTTCTGGAAACTACGGTATATTATGATGCATGTTTTTGAATCAGTTTACATGGGTACCGTACGGTCCCGAAGATGAGGCTATGGTGGATAATAATTGTCGAGCTATTTGGACATACACTGGCCCGATCGTTTTTTTCGGTGTTGTCGAGCCTCATAGCATCGAGAGAGTCACACGACAATTTCACCAGCCTATTTGCATACCACGTAACCCAGAGTGTCGATATCATGAAACTCATGCACAATGGCGTGAGACGGGACAAGATTGGGCGGAGATTCATTCAGTTAGTGTTGGTCTATGGAGTATGCGACTCGAAGCTCTATATCATCACACCCTTCCCCAGGTATCCGAGAATGAGTACTACACATGGTACTCTCGAATAGGGATTATGTATCTTGGTACCGCACGCAAAAAAAATGTTACAGGTTGGTTGGGAGGAGTAGCACAGCCGTTGGCTTTCGCGGTATGTATTCAAATGATGATTATGTTATAATCATTTAAATATTTAAATTTCTGTTCATTGTAATGAATGCAGGCATCAGAGTTTCAACGTTCGGCCGACACATGCACTGACGGAGTGTTGTCTTCGCAGATGACTCAAAATTCACAGCGATTATACGGGTATTTGGAGAGTGGGACTTTCTACCCAGTTATGCCTCCACATGCTCCTTTTTGTCAGTCAGGACCATCTCCGAGTCACCCTACTCCATCAGGTCCTTTCCAGGTGCCCCAACATCCCTCATCTTTTGCAGCACCACAGCCCACTATGCAACAAACTTGGATACCGGCACCGTCCTTTTCGCCGTACCAAAGTTGGACACCACATCNATGGTTGGTTCATAGTGGAACATGTGTACTTTTAATTAACTTAATAACATACATTTTGATGTTGTGATCATTATAAGTCGAAACCCGAGAGACTATCTAATGAGTTAGAAGAGTTTTATATGCTTCAAAAGGTTCTAGGATCATCGGACTTTGATGATTTTTTCTCTTCATAATTGCATGAACTGTGAAGCGGTTTGTCTTCAATTTAAAGAACTCCACTCAAATCCAGACTTAGCAGATTTTTCTCCTGAAAAATAAGTACTCTTTTATATGCTTATGTATGTTTTCTGTTTGGGACTCATTTTTTTGTTGTTATCGTTTTCCTGCTAAACTTTTTATCAGGAACAAATCTTTTTTCTACATTTTTCGCATCTGCATTTTAGGTTGAGAGCAATGTCGGACCCCACGATACAACCGATTGATAAGAGTGTATTAGTATTGCAAGATGAACATTGTTCGAATGCACTCCTACGTGGGATGAATTTGGAGACTAAGTTGAGTTTTAAACATTCAGATAAGTTTGTTCGCAAATTGACCATTCATCAAAGAGTTGCTAGAGTAATTGATCATTGGGGTTTTTACGGGGTGTTAAAAACAACGCGATTACGATTAGATCATCATTTGCTTACATCTTTAATTGAGCGTTGGCGTCCGGAAACTCACACATTTTTCTTAGTATCGGGCGAGGTTAGTTTTATTGCTATATATTCAAAATATTTTTCCATCTACGTATGAGTATTATTTTCTCAACTCGCAGGGTACAATTACATTACAAGATGTCTCTATAATATGGGGTCTTCGTATCAATGGAACCCCAATTATCAGAAAGAGGACAGAACGAACCCCTAGGGAGTGGAAACAATTTATTTTTGATCGATTTGGTTGGGATCCTGAACCCGGAAATGACATCAGGGGAAATTGCTTCATGATTTCACGCTTTGGGGAATATGTTATGAATAAAGCAAATTCAATCACGGACGCTACATCGGATATGGACGTTTATCGGTCAGTAATAAATGTATTTAAGGATTGCTTGATTATGTTTGAACGGTTGCTCTTTTTGTAGTTTTGCACGTGCCATTTGTGCAATTGTGATATGTTGTGTGATGTTCCCGGACAATAAGGATGACCAAGCGAAACTAATGTTTCTAGACCTACTAGCTGATGACGAAGAAGTCACAGAGTTGAGCTGGGGGTCAGCAGTGCTAGCCTATCTTTATCGCAATCTTTGTGAGGGATGTAGAATCGGGTCTTCTTCCATTGGTGGTCCAATGCGATTGCTGTTGGTACGACGATAATTATTATTTTTACCTTAAATTGTAACTTGTTATACAATGTGTTTTAGATATGGGCGTATAGTAGAATTGATCAGATCAAGCCGAAGTTTGGTCGTCCTTTGCCTGGCGATGTTTACGACCCTAATTGTCGTATGGTATACGGTTGGAGGTAGTATACGATTGTTTCTTTGTAGTATACAATTTGAGTTAATATGAAATGTTAATAACTCAGATATGTAAGGCGCATGGTGAGAAGTACGGCTCCTGGACACCAATTGATTGTTTGTCGTGATGCATTGGACTTAATGTCACGAGATAGGGTAAGACATTATTTGATATTATGTTCTGGAAACTACGGTATATTATGATGCATGTTTTTGAATCAGTTTACATGGGTACCGTACGGTCCCGAAGATGAGGCTATGGTGGATAATAATTGTCGAGCTATTTGGACATACACTGGCCCGATCGTTTTTTTCGGTGTTGTCGAGCCTCATAGCATCGAGAGAGTCACACGACAATTTCACCAGCCTATTTGCATACCACGTAACCCAGAGTGTCGATATCATGAAACTCATGCACAATGGCGTGAGACGGGACAAGATTGGGCGGAGATTCATTCAGTTAGTGTTGGTCTATGGAGTATGCGACTCGAAGCTCTATATCATCACACCCTTCCCCAGGTATCCGAGAATGAGTACTACACATGGTACTCTCGAATAGGGATTATGTATCTTGGTACCGCACGCAAAAAAAATGTTACAGGTTGGTTGGGAGGAGTAGCACAGCCGTTGGCTTTCGCGGTATGTATTCAAATGATGATTATGTTATAATCATTTAAATATTTAAATTTCTGTTCATTGTAATGAATGCAGGCATCAGAGTTTCAACGTTCGGCCGACACATGCACTGACGGAGTGTTGTCTTCGCAGATGACTCAAAATTCACAGCGATTATACGGGTATTTGGAGAGTGGGACTTTCTACCCAGTTATGCCTCCACATGCTCCTTTTTGTCAGTCAGGACCATCTTCGAGTCACCCTACTCCATCAGGTCCTTTCCAGGTGCCCCAACATCCCTCATCTTTTGCAGCACCACAACCCACTATGCAACAAACTTGGATACCGGCACCGTCCTTTTCGCCGTACCAAAGTTGGACACCACATCCTAATCCGACACCGCCTCAACCGTTCCAGAATTTTTCTTCTAGTGGAATACCTAATATGCAGGTCCCCCCAGTGCCGCTCGGACCCATGTTCGCAAGGTTCTCCACTTCATACACAGGTATATCCCCAGTTGGCCGGTTATTTGACACGGCTGGGTCTAGCGGGACACAACCTGTGACTGCTGATGTGACACGTTTGGGTGACACGGAACCAGAACAGGTGTTACCTGACAGAAGAAGACGAGGGCCTAGACCGAGGACTTGTGGTACGGGTGGCCATTTGGAGATTCCTCGTCGGTGATTCTATGTTTTTACAGTGATGACTTTCCTAGGCTTTTGATGAAGCTCGATTTTGACCTTTATGTATTCGATATTTTCTTCATTAAATATGATAACTTCATCAATTTTTTATTACTCTTCTTCCCATAGGTGCTTCCCTTCTTGGCCTTGCTGGGATCACGTTAGCTGGAACTCTCCTTGGTCTTGCTGTTGCCACACCCCTTTTCTTGCTTTGTAGCCCTGTTTTAGTACCTGCCGCCATTCTGTTTGCTGGAGCAGTCACTGGAATATTGACTTCTGGTGCTTTTGGGCTAACTGGGTTGTCATCACTCTCTTGGCTTCTAAATTCTCTTAGGCAGGCTACGGGTCAAGAGCCTTTAGAGTACGTTAAGCGACGGGTTCAGGAGACAACGATTCAAGTTGGGGAGAAGACTAAACAAGTGGGAGAGATGATGGGAGAGAAAACTAAGCAAGCTGGTGAGACTATTAAGTCTAAGGACACGAAGGCGGCGGCGGTGGAGGAATCACCACCGCCCGGACTTAGAAGATGTAAAACAATTCCTAAGAACTGGAGAATAAACGATGGCCTAGGCCTACTTTACTGGGATTTCTTGTATGTCTGTAATTCGATAAGTTCAATGTTTTCATTGCCGTTTACCAATTCTATCAAACAAAAGCAATCTCATGAGCACATAAAGCATAACTTTAATCCAAAATAATTCGGTAATCGGTAAAAACCGAATAGTGGAACACCCGCTTAATCAAAATAATCAACGGCAACTATCAAACATAATTAAAATAAGTCTGGAACCATGAACCATGCAAAAGTTCAAGAACAAAAACTACGCATCCATCTCCCCTCGTATTCTCGTAGATCGAGGACGACTAATCAATGTTCGCTCTCGGCTTGCATCGTGATATAACACCCATCCAGGATCATGCCAGTCTCCTTCAGGTCCCATATCATTTAGAAAAGTTTGAGAGTATTGTATGCAAAGATGTTCTAGCGTAAACTCTCTCCCTATTAGAGTGTCGGTTGGTATGTTGTACCTATTGGCGAAAAACAATGCATGAGAACATGGCAAGCGGTGATTCAACCACGACCCGCATGTACAAGTCTGGTTCGCAATATCCACTGTTTGCCTATATTTTTTTCCTTTTTTAGCCGTGGATATAAATAACTCCCCGCACTGTCTGTCTTCATCCCAATATCGTTCTCTATGAGTACGCCATTTTTCCTTTTGCTCATTGTACCAGGTGATCGTTGACGCTGTAAACACCTACATTATGGAGTATGATATAAAGCTAGAAATCACTTAAAATATTATTTATTACAATAAAAAACTTACATCCAAGTTGCTTGTGATGCTAGCAATGTTGTTGCGCCTATTTATGAAGCTCTTTTGTGTATGGTAAAACGTAGTCTCTACAATGCTACAAATCGGATATCTTCTGCACGCCTTTAACACATTGTTGAATGACTCGACTTGGTTTGTGGTCATAGTACCGTGTCGACTACCATCATCAAAGGCAAGAGCCCATTTATGTCGATTGTCAATCATAATGGGTTTTGTCAACCATTCGTAAGTACGACTACTCCGCCTTTGTATTTGATTCATCCATTTCTCATATTTCCACATTACCGGTGTCACACCCGCACGGTAGGCTAGATCTCGAATATCTTTATTCTTGACCACCTTGTTCAAATTAGACACAACATGGCGCAAACACCACCGATGTTGTAAACGACCGGTCTGAAATGCTTCCATATTACACACTGCCGATGTAATTCCAGAATGTCTATCTGTAATGATACAACATCGGGCACCATGTAAAATACGAGAATCCAAAATATGAAAAAACCAACTATACGAATCTTCGCTTTCCTCTCCGACTAAAGCATATGCGATAGGTAATATGTGACCACCTATATCCTTCGAAACCGCTATTAACAACTTGTGATCATACCTACAATAATAATTTTTTAAAAAAATCATATATCAATCGAACCATAAGTATAAAACATACATCGCATAAAGGTGAGTAGCATCTACAGAAATCACCGGTTTACAATAACTATACGCTTCAATTGATGGTCTAAAAGACCAAAAAACCGCTTTGATGATCTTATGATTCAATCCTAGATTTGTGTCATGAAGGGCCCACTCAACAATTGTTCCCGGATTTCGCAATTGAAGCTGAGCCATGTATTTAGGTAGTTTTTTCATTGAATTCTCCCATGATCCGTGAATTAACTCGAACGCCCTTTGCACACTGTGCCAAGCTTTATCATATGACACTTGAAAACCGTACATCGTATGCATATATGTCCTTGTAACTTTCACAGGGTTATCTAACGAAAATGTCAAAACAATTGTTAAACATTAAAATAATTATCCAAATAAGCAAAATTAAAAAAAGCACTTATTCATACCAACATTCTCCCAAATGTACGGAATCATCTCTCTTCCAATAAAGCTACATGACATGTTTTTATGATATTCTCCAAGCCTACCAGTAGGACAACTATGAGGGCGATAAGTCTTCCCAATTTGCCAAACCTGATCGATTTCGCCTTTACGCCCTCTTAAATTAAATTTACAACCGGATACCTCATCAAAATAGCACTTCAAAACTAAGAGTTTCGGTGTACTCGCATCTACGTAGAACTGAAATTTGTGATAAATAAGCCAGTGTCGCACACAATAGTACATTTCGTCTTTATCTTTGAATCCCATTCGAACAGCCAATTCCGGTTTTCGAACATCGTACTTCAAGTAATCACGTTTACGAATACTGACCGCAAACTCATCAGCCATCATGGTACCACCTTGTGGAAAAATAGTAGCAAGTATCTCTATGGGAAAACCAGACATACGTTCGGCTAGTGGTGTCGCAAGAACAACGCGCCGAATTTGTGTTTCAATATCGTCGTTATCCAAAGGTTCATTTGATTCATCAGCAGGAAAATTAGGCTCGGGCTCTGAGTCCCCATCCGACGATGTATCAGAATTCTTCATTTCGCCATCGAACCCGATAATTTTAAAAAAACTAAGACATCAAAACCATATTAAGAAAATTATACGCCAATAAACAATGCGAAAATAACAAATTTATCAAATTTTAAATTAATTTAAATACACAAAAATATTAAAACAAATGTCAAAAAAATTACCGAAATGATTGAAAGTGCAACGACTATAAAATTGGAGTTGTGTTCTGTCCAGTGATGAGGGACGGAGTATTTATAGAGAGGTACTGGGTATAATTGGGAACTGTATACGCAGTTCTGAACTTCACTCACAGTTGCCAACTACATTCGTAACTCAAACATGCTGACGTGGCATACAGTGAATGGCATTCGCAGTAGTAAACTGTACTCGTAATTGGCAGTTACGTACTGATATATATTACGAACAGAGTCTCAAATATGGGGTATAAACCTCTATTACCCTAGTTATGGTAGCGTGCAAGCAAACTGACGTACAAATTTAAGTGAAATAAGCAAAACATATTAGAAATTTCGAAAAATTAAAAATAACCTAATTTTTCTTACGGGAAACGAGCAATCAACGAGTTTCGCGTAGGAACGGTCGGAAGGTCGGGAAGCGGGAGAATGGTCGCAGAATCCTTTGAACAGAGGAGAAGGCGATGGACTAGGAGAACAATTGTGAGTTACGCTAATTTACGAACTTAGGCATTAGTTACGTTTGTGACTCGGAGTTATGTGGCAACCCTTGGCTTAGTTTGTAATTGGGAATTAAGAACTACCCTAAAATACAAAGAAGGTTTGAAAAATAGAGTAGATTTTGCCCCTTTATCTTCTCCTAAATCATTCATGGATAAACTTGTACATAACACAAGTAAAAAAGACAATAATGCAATTGTTGAAATATCAAATTATCCCGGAATTGTGATGAAATTTGATAAATTTATAAGAGGGAGGGATAGCATACTAAATGATTTGTTCAATTTTTTTATAATATATCTTTTCCCTTATACATTTTATCCGTGTATACTTTTATCGTAATTTCATTTAAACTCTATAATTTCAACATGTATTTGAACAGGTTCGTTCAAAATCATGATTATTAATACCGGGAAAGTTCGTTTCATTTCAATTCACAAGTTCAACTATGTAGGTATTTTGACTAGAGATGTGTGTTGATATATCAAATTGTCACACATTAGAATTGTGATGAATTTTGGATTGATTATAAGTGAGAATGAGTATCATAATAAATGATTTGTTTAATTATTTTACGGTATGTCTCATCATATTATACATTATATCCATGAACATCTTATCATAATTTCGATCAGATTCTATAATTTCAATATAAATTTCAATGTAAATAATAAAATTTAATGTAAAGTTATATGAATGACTAACTAACAAGTAGAATCAAGAATGCAGTACTAAAAAGGATGACAATGACAAATTATGATCAAGAAGTTTTCTTGCTCATGTTCTGAGCAAGACGCTTCATCTGAAATCTCCAGAAAGTGAAATAAGCCAAACCCAAACCAATCACAACAAAAATCCAGATGTTATCTTTTTCATTCTCTATTTCTGAAAACACTTCAGCTATCTTGAATTCTTCTCTTTCAGAATTACCTTCATCCAAATACCCATACAAAATGTATGCCCTGTTTTCGGCGCCGGTAGTCACGGCGGTAGCCTGTCTTTCTCCGTCGAGGAGGGTTTCGTCGACCACCGCGCCCTGGCTCCAGCTATCATCGCTTTTGATGAAATACAGCTTATTATGCGATACCACCAATACGACGCCGTCTCTCCTCGAGGAGATACCTTCAGCACCTGTTAACTCCTTGTTCAGAATCACTACCCTCGTCGATCCATCGTCGGCGTTAACTTTGAATACCTTCCCGGAGCTTGATTTGGTCACCAAAAGATACCCTTTTTGGTTGTAAACGACGCCGTGTATCCCCGATTTAAAGGAATTGAATACCTTAGATCTGGATAAAATTGTCGCCTCCCCCTGTTCGGTGATTTTGAAGACAACATCATTATTGGCGTCTGTGACGTACGCGTTCCCGGAGAAATCCACCGCTACCTCGTTCGCCATAACNGTGTATTTGTAATCTTTTTAAATATATTTTTAGTTAATTTATTTTAATGATAATGTAATATAATATTCAATTCTATAAAATGTAATATAAAATTTATTAAAATATTGATTTTAAAATATTAAAATTGAAATGTAATATTTAATGATAAATAAGGTAATAAAATAATAAAGTTGATGAGATAGAAAGATAAAATGAAATTTGGAGAGAGAATATGATGTGGATGAAAGAGAAATAAATAATGATGTGGATGAGTGAGAATTTTTAGAAGTTGAAAGAGAATATGATGTGGATGTGAGAGAATGATGATGTATAGAGAGATTTATACATCAGAAATGTTTTTGGCGCGAACAAGGTTACATGTAACCTTAGGCTGCTTGTAAAGGCAGACAAAGACGTATGGAAATACGCTTTTGTCCGTCTCTACTCTCTCCACATGAGCGCCGATGGTTACATGAGCGCTGAATTACCTCCGCGAAAATACGCCCCGCGGACAAGGGTATAGGTGTCATTTGTCCGGGGAAATCACAAATTTAATTTTTTTTTTATTACTTTTATTTAATATATAAAATATTAATTATATTTATTTGATAATTCAATTAATTATTTTATTTAAGATTAATAATTTTGAAATGTAGATAATAAAAATGAAATACGAATAATGTTTTCATATCGGTTTGGAATCACGTATTGGTCCGGGCCGATATGAGCGGTACGACCGGTATACCGATTGAGATACCAAATTTTATTTTATTTTATTTTTTAAAAAGTTAATATTAATTAGTTTTTATGATTAGACCTGAAAAACCCGCAAATCGACTCTAATATTCGGTACCGGGCGGTATGAAGAAAATATCAATACCGATGGAAATTTGACATACCGGACGGTGCACCTCTGGTATACCGTCCGGTATGAAAACATTGAATACGAATACAATCGAAACGAAATATAAAAACAATATAAAGTAATATACGATAAAATCATCGAAATAATTAGAATGATCACTATTTTCGCATTAATTGAAATAATAGAAAAATGATGAGATAGAAAAATAAAATAAAATTTGAAGAGATAAGATAAAGTGGATGAAAGAGAAATAAAAAATAACGTGGATGAGTGAGAATTTTTAGAAATAGAAAGAGAATATGATGTGGATGTGAGAGAATGATGACGTGTCGAGAGATTTATACGGCGGAACTTTTTTTGAGTACGAATAAGGTTACAGGTGGCCTTAGTTTGTAATGACATCCTTACAGTTGTGTCGGACGGATGGCATCATGACAAATTCAAATACTTCGACACATGAACTGAGAGTGTCCTAGGTTTAGTTTAAAATAATTTTAATAATTATTTAGTATAGGGTTTAGGGTTTTATTAATTTTTTTTAAAAAAATTATAAAATATAAATATTTACAATTGATTAATATAATAATTTTATCATTTATAATATAATAATTATAAAATCATTTTAACTGGTTCGATTAAATGATTTTAATTATGATTTTAATAAGTAACACCGAACTAATTATCTATCAAATTTATTTGCATTCGGTTACGAGGTTAATATTTACATAAAAAACACAATATACAAAAAAATAAAAAATTATAAGTATCTGGAAACTGTTGTAGGAGGATGAGAGAAAAGTTATTTACAAAAATATTGATATTAATATTAAAAATAAAGTACGAGAGAAAGATGATGTGGGGAAAAAATGAAGTTTCAAAATGGAAGATTGAAGATGACGTTAAGGATTCAATGCGATTAGTTTAATTATAATTTATTTTTACATATTTCAAACATAAAAAGTTATGAGTTGTTAGCATATTTCAAAGGGTATCAATGTATTAGATTGAACTCGATTTAATTAAATCTAATTCAAATAAGACAAAACCAAATCCATTCTAAAATTCAAATTTCTTTTTTTCTCAAATTCGAATCCTAACCATCCATTAAAATCCGGATCCATCCAAACCATCCGAAATTCACTTATTTGACCACCGACCTGCGTTTTGGAATCATGGGCGGACGCATTATCTGACATTTTAGTAAACAAAGTGAACAAAAATCCAATGATAATCTTTACAAAACAGTGAGTCAAGGGGCAAGATGATGGCAGTGCAGCATTTATTATTCAGAGCCACCAAACATACCCATCATGTCTTTGTTAGAACCCAAATGTTTCATCAAGTTTTGCAACCCACCCATGCCACCAATCTGCTTTAACATCTGAGGAGGAATGACTTTGCTCATTTGTTGAGCATTCATGTTTCTTGATAAAGCACTCATTTCACCCTTCTTTGGAATCTTAAAACCCTTCATCTTGCTCCACATTTTTCCCATTCTCTTGTGCTCTTCCATCATTTCCATTACATCTCGCACTGGACGACCACAACCTCTAGCTATTCGCATTATCCGAGACTCATTCATCAGCTTCGGATTTGTACTGTCCAATTCTGTCGTTTAAACATATCAATAATGTCATTAACAAAATATTAGCTACCATTAACTTGCCTTCATTTGTCATTGAGTCCATCATTGTCATGTATCTTTTAACTTTACTCTGCGTTTCCTTTTCATGACCTTGAGGCATCAATTCTGGGCAATATCCCGGGAATTTAGACAATACCTAATACACAGCAAAGGAAGGATGAGTACAAAAGAAATCTAAATCCTAAACCCTAAATAGCAAGAACAAAACTATATGAAGCTTAGTAGTTAACATTATAAACCTGACCAATAGGACCCAAGTTGAGCATATACTGAAATTGCTCGAACATAATTCTTAAAGTAAAGTTGCCTTCCGAAAGCTTTTGGAGTAGTTCGGGCTGTTTTTCCATCGGAACAACTTCGTGGATTTTGTCCATTAAGCCGGACCAGTCACCCATACCTTATGAAATTGCAAGATATTTGATGATACGTACAAGAAAAGTTTATTAAGCGTTGTAAAGAAAGCAAACCTAGAAGACGGCTAACAAATGGTTTGACATCAAATACTTCAAACTCATCCATATGTTCACCAGTTCCAATAAATATGATCGGACTTTTTGTCGCTGCAACTCTGTGAAAAGAGGAAAACTATACAATATGATCATGCAAGATATAGAATAATATCGATTATTTGCAGCATGGCATAATTACATACGAATGAGGAAGTGGAAAATGAAATGCTTTACATATGTATTTCAATATTATGTTCAACTTACGCACTAAGAGCACCCCCTCCCTTAGCATGCCCATCCATCTTTGTGACAATCACTGCTCCAACTGCAACACTTTGCTTAAAGGCTTGAGCTTGATCAAAGGCAGCTTGACCAATACTACCGTCCATGACAAATATAACAAGATCTGGTTTCTGGAAGTAAAAAATGATCAACTAACTCTTAACTATTCCAAAATAGACAGAGAGAGAAATCAGAGTTCATACCGTTGCTTCGGATACTTGACGCATTTCTTCGAAGAGAGCAGCTTCTTGTTTGTGTCGGCCACTGGTGTCAACAATTATGATATCACAGTTTTCTTTCTTAAACCTTTCAACACCATCAACTGCTATCCTCACAGGATCCGACTCTGTATAGCTGTAAAAAGAGAATGCTTTCTTTAGGGGAAACTAGCATACTTAGAACATGAAATAAAAACAAACTAATTATTTTTCTCAAATTTTGGGTAACTTTGAAATGATCTAATTTTTTAGAAATAGACAAGTTAACTAAATACTCATTGTAATTAATGGAAAATAGCTCTTTACCAACCCAAGCAGCATGCATAAATCACTGTGACTAAGCTAATTTTTCATATGTTTCTCAAGGATTTGGCCACAACAACAAGGTACCAGAGGATAAAGCTACCTTCCATAAAAAGGAATTTTAGTTTTAGTGGCATTCTGCTTCAATTGATCAAAAGCACCAGCCCTAAAAGTATCCGCACAAACAAGAGCAGGCTTCCAACCCTTCTTCTGGTGGTAGAATGCATATTTTGTACATGTGGTTGTTTTCCCAGATCCTGTAATAAATGTATGCACCACACGTTAAACCAAGTGTGAGGATGGAGTCAAGAGAACTTAAGAATTAGTATTTTATGATTATTCTAACCTATAAAACATACCTTGAAGACCCACAAACATGACAATGCTAGGTTTCCCCTTCTTTGGGGTGAATCCAGGTTTCCCTGCGTCCAGTATCCTGCATAGTTCAGTGAAAACAGCCTACAAAAATGCATCATATTTAGAATAAAATAAAAGGCAAAAGCAATTGAAATAGATTATCCATACCAATCAGATCGACATGCTGAAGCATGCAAAAGTATTTTCTTGTTTCCATAGAAACTACAATGTATTTCGAAATGCAATTATAACTAGCAAACTAGTCTGCCTAAATAATAGGAACAAAAACACAAGGTTGTACAGTAAGAAATCATGATTGACCTTGATAAGACTTTAAGTATTTTGGTTCTACGATCATAATCAACCAATGTTTTTTATGCGTTGTAAAACTCATTACAAATTGCAATGGCTGTATCATTATTTTTCCCTTTGATCGTTGTTATTCCTCAATGCAAATCACTGAAAGTAGTAGCTTCCAGATCGTTGCAGTTGCAGTTATTAGTCATACAATCATTGTACCATTATTCTTTTATACCTATAATAAAAAATCCCATTATAGCTACTGGGGCTAACAATTTAGATACTCAAAGAAAAACTCACTGGACTCCAGTATAACTTTAGAGAGTATTCAATTTTTTGGAAAACGATAAAGAATTAAAGCATCTTCAACCCCAAAACAAGTTTTATGATTTTAACCTTAGGCAAGAATGCGTCGTATAAAAATAAAAATAGAAAAATGAATAAGGAAAAAAGGTTTCTGTATTCACCTGCTGAATTATTTTGCGTTTATTGTGGCCAGCTGCTAGATCTTCAAGATTGACAATTTTCTTTATGTTAGTTTGCATATCCCGTACGAGCTTGAATTGCACATCGGATTGAAGTAAAGCGCGGGTAATCTCATTCAAACACTCATTCAGCACCTTCTCGTCGATGATCGTCGCATTGCTCATCTGCTGAAGCGCGCGGGTAATGCTTCCACCTAATTGAGCGAGCACCATCTTTACAGATTACTGGAAACAGAATTGGGTGGTTGAATTTGAATAAGATTGATGAATTGTGGCAGCGGAGAGGCAAAGCAGATGATTTGGGGAGAGATTTATTGGAAATTCTGAAGAATTAGACGCTGTCGTTAACCTAGATTTACACCCAACTTTATAATTGGGCCCTCTTCAGTACATTCTTTTCATGGGCTCGGTTAGTGTTAACCTCCAGCATTATTTTGCTTATTTAAGTGAGAAGTATCAGAACTTCTGTGTGGTTCTACATGATCAGTTGAAGAGAGTGGTTATGATTCAGGTTTTGCTGGTGCTCCTTGTAGTTACATGATAATTGGTAATCTTTCTTCCAACGAATACAATACAATACAAAACAATCTATTTTAGGTTTGACCATGTAGAGTATATAAAAATTGAGAAAATGATGTTTTCGATAATCAAACTTTTACAATTTTAGAAAATATATCCATATAATTTGTAATGACATATTTAGTCAATAAATTTAAAAATTTTATTGACAAATTTAGTCATTTAAGTGTGTAATATTTGACAAATTAGATCACCAAAATAGTAAAATCGGTAAACGAATTTGATTTTGACAAAAACCTCATTTGCCAAAATTGAAAACTCTTCTTAACATTACAACATTAAAAATAAATTTTGGCAATTGGTTTTGCTAAAAATTAGAAAGTATGAGAATTAATTTTATCATCTTCGTAATTTGGAACAAATTATCAAACTCATAAAATTTTTATATATCGCTCATATAAATTATAATCTAACATTATGAGTGGATAGGTCAGCCCAACCTCTGGCCAGCCCACAAGATATTAGTGTGTGTGTTGACTGTTGAGTTTCCAAATTCAACATGTCAACTCATATAAGTCCATGGGTGCAAATGGGCCAAAATTGTATTTTTTAAAAAATTTTAGGGTTTAAATTGAAGGTTCTTTAGATTAAATTTTTATTTTAAGATCTAGGTTATGTCAACTAGTTGACGAGTTGGATCAAAATTTATCCCGTTGGATTAACCTGTTGACGGGTCACAAAAATTTGTCAACCCGTTGGATCACCTGTACGGGTTGATTGATTCAATAGGTTCAACTCCTAGCCCATTGAACCGGACTCGTCCCCACTCCTATCAACATTCATGATTCTATTTTCCTATGCCCTTAACTTCTTATGTTCACACATTACATGATTAAACTCATGTGAGTTTGCAGAATTTTTTATTTTAGTATACTAATTCTTTTTCATGAATCATTTATTAAACTCATTATTAGTATACTAAAAGAGAAAGTGTTGGGCTAAAAAGCCAACATCTAATATTCATAAATTTATTGAGCATCCAATTTTATAAATGAAGAACATTTTTTTCCAATTGCACCAAAAACATCAAATTGATACTTTATCTGTATTTTTAAAACGAATAGTTATTGTTGGGATTCGTACAATCTCAATTAGTAAATATATTGAAAAAACAAGTACAATAAAAAGAACAAAACAAAAAATAATGTTAAAGTCACAAAGATTTTTTCTCGTGTTATACAAAATTCCTTAGTGAAAAACCTATATAAATTATTGCTAATACTTTCATAAACGATAAAAACTATTGTAATAATTTGTTTAGTAATCAAAAGTATACATTTTAAAGAGAAACTTGAATGTGTATGTCTACAAAGTAAATATCACCAAATTTGGTAAAAAATCATGATTCAATATATGTAAATAATTTGTGTAACTCATTTTATAAGAGAATTCAACCATATTGTATAAAATTATTAGAAGCCAATCAATCATATTGTTAGAACAATTTTATTTTCATAACTTTTACGAGACAATGTTCTCAACACTCTTATTCAAGTCGAATTAATATTGGCTAGTTTAAACTTATTTCAATAGACTCAATAATTTTTGAGTTATAGGTCGATGTATTTTTACCGTCTAAGCTAGGTGCACTTTTCTACTATGTTGCACGATTTGTGGGGATCCGTTCTATTTTTTTTTTGGTTCTGTTTACATCATCTTGTAATTCAATATCTCATTTGACATAAATTATTTATATTTTATTTCATACTGCTAACATAAATTTCCCAATGTTTATTTTTATAGAAACCACTTTTTCGTTATCCTAATTCATTGGGTTCTTAATGAAATTTAAAAAATACTTGTTTCTCAAAATTCAGACGAGAATAGGTCATTGTTTAATATTCAAGTTTATCCAATATAATAATTCACAAAGTTATGGATATGGAGTCAACAATATAAATACATAAAAGACAAAGATATTATACATTCGTTCATTAGTAGATATAGAGGCATGAAATATATATTCTAAATAAAACATATAAAATATGTTTTTTTATATAAGCAAAAATATTTGTATTGAATAGAAAGAGTACTTCAAACTTCAATAAATATCAAATGTATTTATCTTTGACAACTTAAATTTTTTAAAAAAATAGAGTAACACTAATAAAAATCTTATTGTTGTAAATTTGATTATTTATGAATTCATAAATGTTTGACTTTGTATTGTTCCCTGCGCNCATGGATCTCGAGATTTGATGTCGAGGAGATCCTTAGGTATCTCAATATACGCCAACCTTATGAAGAATAACCTCCCTCGCGAGCGGAGATGTGTAAATGTATCGGATACGTTCACCATATAACCCTCATTCATTATAACCGAGAATCATGTTGATCCCCAATATATCCGTATCACAGAGCGAAATCCTTTGAATTATTCAAAATATGCCAAATTTTCGATAAATTGACCGAGATGGAATAGTAAAATGCCACCGAAATCCTACCCGGAAAATATCACACTATCATATCACCGTGTGATTGTATACATAAAATGGATCCTCCCATAAAATTTTGGTAGCGCCAAAAATCCGGAGTATGTGGACTTGTCTTCGACACATATTCATGCAATATGATAATTTTCCAATGCACTCATAAATAGACCCCCCGGATGAAATCCCTATCCGGAGGTTGGTTAGATTCCCGCTACTAAGGACTCTTCCTGTGGCACTGATTGAGTCCTCGATAAAATATCATTCCTTTCGTCTTCTACTACATAAAGGTTGCAATCCGATACACTTTCTTCATCTATATCACTCTCATGTTAGGAATCCCGTATCCTCACAATACACAACAAGCTCCAAGCTCAGGACAAGAGCTCTCAATGGGATTAAGTCTCGGGTCCACACGGACGGCGCCAAACTGATCTCGTCTAAAAATATTTTAGAGTGTTTGTTTATGATAAGTCAATTTTTAATTACTCGAAATTTAATTTTTGTGAGGACACGAGCGATATACGAGGTTCGGCCCACAATGCGTGAGCTTACGTCCTCGGGAGAGCATAGCTCTACCTTGGTTTTCACTATAATAATCAAAGGAAACAAGTATAATCATGAGATAATGATAATCCGAATGAAAACGGTACGAAAAACGATCAATTCCACTCCATCGCACCCGAGGCGACGAAAACTTGAGAATTAAGGTGATGTTCGCGACTTTTGGACATAAACTCGCGAATGGTGCCAAAAGTCGCGAGTCTTGGTGCCTAAGGGACGAAAACCCGCGAGTCCAGGTGTCCGGGAGGCGAAAACACGCGAATCGGAGGTCCAGGCGACGAAATCTCGCAAATACAACAATGAACACATGCTCTCGCGACTTTTGGTGTAAAAAGTCGCGAGTGTGGCCTTGAAGATGAGGGATTCGCGACTTTTGGATCAAAAAGTCGCGAGTGGGGCAAAAAGTGGCGATACCGGGAGCTTTGGGAAGCGTGCCAAGAGTCTGAACCCTTTTGTGGGGCCTATGGTATTGTATTTATAGAAAAACTCGGCCCAATAAGTGAACTTAAGGTCCAAAAGTCCAATCTTAGTCAAATTAGCCCAATTTACTTAGAAAATATCCAATTAATCCGGAATAAGTGCCACAGCGCCACGGAACTTATGTACTCCATCCCGGTCGAGAGTTTAGTCGGAAATGCGGTGAGAAAATACCGGAAAATCTCGTATATCAGTTCTTTGCCTCCAAATAGTGAATACGCAGCCACATAACATCATTGCACCCCGTCGATGTGCTCCCGGGTGGCAAATTATGAAAATACCCCTAGCCCCGTCCGGGGCCGAAATAGCCCAAAACATCTCAAAACACTTACAGAAGCCTTATATGGGGTCCAGCATGCCTGAATCACGAGAATACCCTCGAGAACGCCTCGAGATAGACATATAAAAATACCGAAAATACCACATAGCCACGTCGGACGAGCCCCGAGGTTAACATAATTTCATAAATAACCTCGGGCAATATCAGAGTGTATAGGCAAATGTCTATAGCAGTCCTATTATAGAAGATATTGGAAGAGATAGACGGGCTTAAATAGCGTAAGAGCCATGACATGAGCAGGTCGTTGCAGCGGCCCCAGGCAAAGAACATTGGATCTGTTGGTAATAACTCTAGTATTTCGCCAATGACAAATCCTAACTTGTTTATTGAAGATAGGTTGAGTGTTACAGTTTTTGACCAGTTTGCGTAACTTGTCCCTTAGAAAGTTGGGGCAAGTATTATATCAGCCATGTCTCCTAAACCAACATAGAAGGGAGAAGAGAAGCCCGGAGTTTTAGATGAGACATCCGGCATGTTGTTTGAACTGTTGGTTTCCAGTGGTTTGTGGTTGAGTTCTTCCAATAGCTTCAGGTCGGAGTTTGTAGACATGGTTGTGTGTTTGAGAAAATTTTTTTTTACAGAATATGAGTGATAGATGTATGTGGCTCCGATACCATATTAGAATGAGGAGTAGAGGAGAGAACTTTTGTATATTGATCAAAGTGTTTCTTACAAAGAAATGTTAAGTTACAAGCCTGTGAGCTATTGACATGGTATAAGTTGGAGTACCAACATCTACTTTCCTATTTGATGAAAGTCAGTGATTCATTGACTGAGATCATCTCTTACAGGACATGGCATAGCTTGTAATGGTAACTGCAACTTCTTGATGTGATTATTCATCAACGTCTCTTTTGTGAGATATTTCAACAAGAACAAATTGAGTTCTTGTTTTGAAATTTTTCTCTGTGTTGATTCTGAGTTTATCGACAACATCCATCGTTCCTAAGTAAGTGAGTTGCTGCTTGTGTAACCTGGAGAACAACGGTTTTGCCGGAATTGTTCTTAAGTTCAGGGTCATTACGACATGCCACAACGACACTCAACTAGATTTGATACTGGAGATCAAATCATTTTCTGGTACTGTTTTATATTTATTGTATTTAATACTAATATTGTTTATTTATTTGAAGGTTTTATCCAGATTTCCAACAATTTCAAGAACAATTGCTACTATTGTTCAAATCTTAGGAGATTACGCTCCTATAATTCAAAGTTTCATTGTTTTTTTATAGAACATGTTTTGTGTTATTGAGAGCAATTTCAACGGAAAGGGCTACTGTGATATATTTCTTCTCTTCACTTCTTATCGTAACCATTCTGATTGGTTTTGTTGCATGCATGTTTCTTTACATATTTCTATGCTATCCATACTTCCCGATTGAGCATGTAAAGAGGGCAGAGAGATCAATCAATAAAATTAGTTGATTTAAATTAGGTGTTTTCTAAATAAAAATTAAGAACCAGTCTTAATTTTGTTATTTTCACCTGAAATTTTGGATCTTTGGTTATTGAATCTCTTTTCATTTTAAAATCAATAATTGTTTGAATTAGTATTTCAACTTAATAATTTGATGATCATCAGCTCTTTTGCTCGTTAAACTGTGGGTTTGTTTGGTATAGTTTTTTAAAATTGCGGTGTGGTGAGATGTGGTGAGGTGCGGTGAAGTGTGGTGAGGTGTGGTGAGATATGATAATCGTGAATTTTTAAATATGTTTGGTAAAATAGTGATATTATGATAGCGATTTACGTAAAAATATTAATATACCCTTATATATATAAAATAATAAATATAATTATATTATAATTAATAGAATTAAGGGTAAATTAGTTTTTTCCAAAATTATGATGAGACCACAGCTGGTTTTAACAGCTGTGATGATATCGTGATTTTTTAACGATTATCACATCGCACCGCACCTCACCACAATTTTAATTTGAGTACCAAACAAACACTGTATTTTGTGGCAAAATATATATATTTATTATAGCTGATGTGAATATATGTTAAATATAAAAATTAAGGATTAGTCTTCAATTTTTCCGGAAATGTTGGTCGTTAGTTATTGAACGTGCCTTTCAAATTAATTCAAAAAAAAATAGAACCATTCCTAAATTTGTAATTTTCTCTGAAATTTAGGATATTAGTTTTTTAATTAGTTCTTTTATTTTATTGCCCTGAATGTTTAATTAGTGCTACTGAAAATAGCTTCGGTAAAATCTAAACTAATTATCTAAGATTATTTTTGTAAAAATACAATATTTTTATTTCAATTAAGATCATTTTCAAATCTCATGACTTTGAAAATTTGTAGACTTCATTGTAATACCGAATATTCATTTTAAAAAAAACTGTTGAAATTTGTTAGAAGCAATGAATTGCAATTTCATGGGTATCATTTGATTATCAATTATTCTCACTATTTAATTGGTGTGACTATTAATTAATGCATATCTATTAATGCAATGTTGTTTAGAGGTCAGATTGTGACCTGTTAAACTTATGTTTATCTTACGTTACTTTTGCATTCAATATGAATTGCAAGTATATGATTAAGTGGACTGTTATGTTTATTAATGTATCATGAAATGTGGAAATTTGTATGTCCAACTTTAAATATTCCAAAATGTGGGGATATTTTGCAAGTGTCTTTTTCATGATCTCAATAATAAGAGAAGATCTATAATATCACTAATAGATAATGTAGAGAATAGTGTGATGAATCGTTTTTTTATGATTTGAAACGATATCATTGAGTACAACACTATTTCTGAGACAAAAAATATTGAATTCTTTGAACACATTTTATCGATATCCATAATAACTCTTCGTAACACTTCGAGTGATATCGAAATTAAGATATCAATTGAAAGTTTGAGATAGAGTAACATCAATTGAGAGAAATATCATTTGTTAATGTTTATTGTGTGTTATCAAATTTATAAAACTTATTTGACTTATTCTTGTATAATTTCTTCTTCAAATTCATAGCGTTGGAAACAAGTTATTAAAATAGAATTTGTTTCAATTTTAAAAAGTGAAATAATATAAATAGTTTATTGATATACATCAAAGAGCAAAGTTTATTGACTACAATTAGAATTTCAATAGAAGTTCTTTCGTGATTGGTACATTGATATGTATCAGTTGGTAGTCAAATGGTTAATTGAGAAGCCAAATATTGATTACTTTGATACTTTGCCCATGTGACTAGAATAAATTATATACGTATTCTAATTGTGTAACTTCTATCAATAAGCTTGTCATTCATCTTATGGATATCAAGATTGTTTTGTTAATTGTGATATTGAAGAAAAAATCTATGTGACTTGGTTTGAATGGTGTGTTTTTTTAAGAGAACAAAATGTGCAGACTATTAAAGTCTATTTTTTGACTCAAGCAATCACCTAAATAAAGAGTGATACGAGAAATTATATAATGTATAATTGATTAAATGTTATTTATCAATTCGTGTTTATAAATGTGAATATATTCAAATAACTGTAATGAAATATTTGAGAAATACAATAACCTTGGATATATGATATGATAGACTCTACGTTGTACCTGAAGGTACAATGATAAGACTGAATTTCCGATAAAGATGAGATCAAATCTACCAATGAATAATATACACATTGGGTAGGGTATTGTGATTTGGAATCATCCAAGTAGACTATCATTGTCAGATCGAGCTTAGTGGCATTCAAACTGAGTTGTTGAAAAACTTCTTGATATAGATCCTTTTAGGGTTAAAACCAACACTCTCTATACTTATGCATTGTGATTGCCAATCGACAATAGTAATTGTTAAAAATAAATCTTATAATTGCAAAACATACATATTATATTTAAACATGCTATCGTGAATAAGATGTCGAGAGATGGAATCATTTCCGTTATATATGAGAAGTCGGAAATGAACTTGGTCGGTCTTCTGACTAAACCATTCAGGAAAATAAACAATTTGATATTGCCCAGGTTATTTATGTAATTATGATAACCACGGGGCTCGTATGATGTGGCTAAATGATATTTTTGATTTTCTATTATATTTATTGGGCGATGTGATTTCGGGTGTAATCTCGTAATTTGGGCATGTCGGGCCCACGTATGAGGAATCTTATGATGTTTTGAGCTATTTTGGATGATTTCGGTCGGAAATGATGTCAGGGGTATTTTGGTAATTTGTCACTCGGAGAGCTCGTTGGCGACCTTATGTTGTACTATTGGCTATCTCCTAAGCATTCGGAGACGATGAACTGGTGAAGAGTATTCCCGTGTATTTTCTCGACATTACGTGCTTACAGTGTTCGACCGGGGTGCATTTTCGAAATTTCGGGATGCTATGACACTTATTCCAGTTTAATTGGATATTATCTAAGTAAGTTGGGCTGATTTGACTAAGATTGGGTTTTTGGACCTTAAGTTGATTTATTGGGCCGAGATTTCGTTCGAAATCTCGCGACCAACATCACATTCACTAGTTTTTGGCTGCTCCAGCGCGACGGAGCAGATTTGATCATTTTTCATACCGTTTTCGCCCGGATTACCACTATTTCTTCATTGTAATTGTATTTCTTGATTATTATAGTGGAAACCAAGGTAGAGTTATGTTCTTCCGAGGACGTAAGCTCACATATTGTGGGCCCAACCTCGTATATCGCTCGTTTCTCCACAATAATTGAATTCAAATTTACATAAAAAATTGACTGATCTAAAACAAACTCTCTAATATATTTTTAGACGAGATCGCAATTGCTCAAACATCAAGGGGGAATGAGACTAATGTCAATTGATGATTAATGATGGATACCCAAATTATATGATTGGCGATCTCATGAAGTAAGTTCATATGGGTAATAACTAAGTCACTATTAATCCTGATGAGTACCTCTTATAGTCGTCCTATGGTGTTTGAGCATGAGGTACTCATTATTGCATATATTGTGAGGTTGATTACTTAATGATTTTCATATCCCTTTAGAGTGATGTGTCGATTGCAGTATACACTTAATAAAATCACCTATGTGAGTGTGGAGTGAGACCGCTTCTATGGGACTTTGGCAAGTCTCTAGAGCATTCATTAAAATACGGGAACGCGCATGGCCTATTAGCGCAATACCGCGTTGAACTATGGTTGTTTGAGAATATAAGCATGATTGGTGAACGTTAACACAAAATAATGTTCAATGGATCATAGATGCTATATGGTTCATGTGATTATATTATCTAAAAGACATTAGTTACAATGTGTTTATATTCATGTGATTGAACTCATAATCTGTATAAAACCTTTTAAATATGTGGGTGATTGTTGGATAATATTTATATTATCTATATATGTTTAAAATGTTTATGACTTTATTAATATTATGTTAATTACATAATAAAAAATCAGAAGACTTTTTCTTCCACTAACCCTACTTTTCTTTTATTAATTGGGATGAGGGTAGAGTCTTCAACCTTACTGTGTCTCATTTTTTTTATAAATAAAGATAGTAAGATTTAGAACCAATTCAAGATACAAGAACACTTTGAGTTCTTGTTTGATATTTTTCTCTGTGTTGATTTTGAGTTCATCGACAACTTCCATCGTTCATGAGCAAGGGAGCTTGTTGCTTGTGTAACCTGGAGAACAACGCCGAGATTGTTCTTAAGTTCAGCGTTATTACGATGTGCCACAAGCGATACTCAACCAAATTTGATATTGGAGATCAAATTACTTTCTGGTACTGTTTTATATTTATTGCATTTAATAATAATGTTGTTTATTACTTTAAATGTTTGATTCAGATTTCCAACAAAAATAACCCAACAAACTTGATTATTTTTGCCCACTTCTTTCGAATGGATTCTGACTCATGATGTTTGCTACGGCCAATACTAGATTTGTAGTACTCTGTAATTATTGGCCAAAATCATGTGGATTTTTGAACATTACCGATGATAGGATCCACAGACACATTACACCATGGTGAAATGACTTAGAGTTCCTTTTTCGATGTCCAATGTTGTATACCTAGTTTGAAACTTCTCATTGTTGAGTATTATGTCCATCGCGACTAGTGAATCCGTAAGAGAATGAAGTAATGGAATCCATGAAGTTTGAAGATTTTAACAAGAAAATAGATGGAGAGAATGATACGATTTGACTCTTATATATATACAATTTAGAAAGATAAAGTACAACTAGTCATACTATAGAATTGTGTGTTTCTTTATTGTGTGACAATTATTTTCAAATATCTCATATATCACAAATATCAAAGCACAATCTTTTCACCTTCATTTCCACCTTCATTTTTTCCAAAAATATCAAAGCATGATTGAATTTTAACTAATCATGCCATAAAAATGTGTGTTCTTTTTTGTGAATCAATTATTTTAAAATTTAAAAATATAAACAAAATAAAAACATGATTTTTCACTTTCAACCATTTTCCAAAATATATTGTGTGTTTATTTTATTCGAATTTTGACTAGTAGTATTATTTATATCTAATATTGATCGGGTTTGATTTTTGAGATAATTGTGTTGTTTGGAAACTCAGTCCACCACCCGGTGCGGTGAACGTACGTAGTTGTATTCTATTTTAACCAAACATCATTAATAATTGTGTTCGTCCGACCGCAAAAAATAGCGATGAGTTCACAGCTGGTTTAACCCAACGGCCACCAGAACGCACCTATCAAATGTCAATTTTACCCTTGCTAAATTATAATTTAGTTTTTTAAAAAAATAATTTTGATCAACAAATTCATATATTCTATTAATTACATGTTCAAACTATAAAAATATATATAACAATTTAAAAATGTAGGTTTATTATAACGAATTTATCATAAAATAATATAAAATATTATTTTTACGTTATAAACAATTATTTAAAAACAATGGCAAAAAAGTTATTTTATGACATCACGATCACTGCACCGTTGTTTCAAAAACAATTTTTTTAAATCACGATCAGTTCACCTCACAGCACGGTACAGTCATCTCACATCACCGTTATTTATCAAACGCTATTCTAAACGTGCCCAATAAGTGAACGAGTTTCCTAGACATATTAATTAATATTTTGTATTATTGAATTCTAACTTCAAGTAATATGAAGGAAGGTGTTGAGTTTTGCCACATCCCAATTTTTTGGGAGAATATATCAAATAAGCATGTATTTTAGACCTTAACAAAATCACTCTTTTAAAACCACTCATCCTACAATATTTAATTAGTTTTTTTTCAAATAATAATAACAATATAGTCCTCCGTCTAAACATTCATGAACTAACACATAAGTAACAACATATAGTTTATGTAGGGGTGAACAAATAATTCAAAATACTTAATATCACAATAAAATATTATTATTTCAATAAGTGGTATTTAGTATTTAATATTTGGTTTGATTTGATTTTTAAAAAAGAATTTTATTTAGTATGATATTCAGTAAGTGGATAAATATTCAATATAATTGACTACCCAAATTTTTTATGTATATTTTTTTATTAAATATGACTATGTAATTATATTTTAATTGTTTCTAAACACACAATATTTTTAATTGTACTAAAAATAATATTTGGTCTTATTCATACATTATGGCGACATTGAAAAAGATTAATGTGAACTTTTTTTAAAATGCATGAAAAATGAAATTATATTTGTGTGTAACATTTGTTTCTATCAATTGTACACTTCTATTTGTTTGTCTACATAATAAAGTAACAATCACACCATAAAATAATCAAAAGTGATTAAAATTTTGGTATTTTAGTATTGATATATGTATTTTGGTATTGGTAGTGAAATTTCGATATTTGTGATATGTTAGACTATCTCCAACTCCCGCCATTTGCCATGTCATGTTTCCTTTCTCCTCATTCAAGGGAGAGAATGACCACTCTTTATTTGACTTAGAAGTGATTTTTAATAAAATAAAATTAAATTATAAAATAATTATAATATATATATATTAAAAATCGAGTAGTATATTGATTATTAATAATATTATGATTAATTGATATTATGATGTGTACATAGAGAAAAATATTTATATTAATATTAAAAATAAAGAATGATCATATATACAGAGCGAAAACTGATGTTGAGAAATATAATAAAGTTTCCATGCGGGACATGTTTGGAGATAGTCTTATGGTATTTGGTTCCTAATGCTCATCTATGTTAAACGGACTCTTCTCAGGGGAAGTCCAATCCGAGTCGGACTCTTATCGGACACAGACTCTCTTTAGACATTTGTTACACACGAGTCCGTTTTTTTATTTAAATTTATTTTTATTTATTTTGAAATAGTCAAAATTTAAATTTAGTATTATTCATATATATTAATATAATTCGTCAATGTTTAAAAAATTAGTGGTATATCAATATTATTGGGATATAATATGGTTTACATCGGCTATTTCAGAATTTCACATGTTTTAAACATTAATTATCATATATTTGTGGTCATAATTTATTATTTTGTATAATTAGATAAATCATAATTTTATTTATTGTTAATTTTAAATCATGTTAACCACTAGAGGTGTGCATGAAAATCCGGTGATCCGAAAAACCGAGGTTACCGAACCGATTTTTTGGTTATCCGAACTACAAATACTTAATTGGATCGGATCGTATGCGGTTTTGGGTCGAATACGGTTTTTAAAAATTAATGTTCAATCCGATATTTTTATTATTATTATTTTTTTCTAATTTTGTAAAGTTTACACGTTATATATGGTAATACATTTTTTTCTTTATTATAAATATTTGTTTTTTTCCTTTAATATTAATATTTTTAAATTTTATTCTTATTTTGCATAAATAACCGACATGGAAGAACATCAAGTAATCAATATCGGAGATTTATTTTTGAAATTCATATGTTCTAATAAGTTAGATAATTCTTCAGATATTTTATATTTTTATTTAAAATGTATTTAACTTTACAATTGATTTTATTTTTATATGTTGTGATTAGGAATATCTAACTGAATTGTGTTTATTTTTTGCAGATTCCTACACTTAGAAGAAAAAATTATTCATTGTTTGCATGTATTTATTTTAATTTAATTTTTTTATTGAATTCAAGTGTTACTTTATTGATGTTTGAAAATTCCGAATGTATTTTTTTGTTTGTTTTATAATTTGTATATTTATTAAAATAAATAACTTTTTTTGGTGATTAGTTGTAATTTTTTATAATCAATTATAATTAAAAAATAAATATTAAGGTATCTGTAAATCGATCTGCAAACTGATCCATTATTGCGGATTGGTATCACATCATCATTTTTTTTATCCGATCTGTATCCATTAGATCGGATAAAAAAAATGATGATCGGATGAGTTACTCGATCCACGCACACCCCTATCAACCACACATCCTTTTAATTTTTATATTTTAATTAACAAATAATTGATAATATTATCGAGTTGTACTCTTTAACAAATCCGAGTCCCCGTGGCAGTGTCAGTTTAACATAGATGCTCATCCATATTTTTGTAAACTAAATTCATAATTTAAAATTATTTATATTAAGGTATTCGTTAATTTATTTTGTCATCATATATTTGAAATTCATATAATGTAATCTAAAGTGACTACAATATTAAAATTTTATATGATAAAATAAGCCATAATAAATATTAGTTTACTCATACTATACTTTTTTTTATTGTTGTATAACAATAATATATAATTTCAATTATGTTTATTTGATACAATGGATATATCGTGTGTTTTGGAGTGGTTACCTTAGTGTAATTGGGATGATAAAATAAAGGATGAATACAACAATTTTTCTATGGTTTATAGGAGTACTAATTCGACATCCCACAATTTGTTAATATTAATGTCGGGTGTCGTTATGTAAAGCTGCTAATCAAAGAAAACATATAAGAATGTTGAATAAAATAGGGATCTATATTATAATTGTTAAATTAGAAAAATAAATCATTCAATATGTATTAGGAAATAAATTATAATTCAGATAGATTAGCATAATTACTAATACTACCATTTAGTCTTATTTTTTATCTATAGATATGTAAGTATTTATTTCAATAATTTAAAAGAATGATTCCTGTCCATCTCCAAAATAGCACCACCCATATGATTTAGAAGAATGCAATGGGACCCAAAATCCTATCAAGTGTTCATGCTTTTAAAATCACTTAGATCACCTCCAAACCACATATTCTTGAAAGTCAAACATGACTCATATACATATTTATTAAGGGTAAAAATAATACTCATTAATATTATAATGAATTCCGTCAGAATCGCTAGTAATCGGTTGCCATAATGGAAACCACAAAAAGTTAAACGTGAAAAACCTGAGAACTGGGAGGAAAAACTCACGGGACACCAAATCCAGGAGAAATATTACTAATAAAGAAGATTGATATATAATACATGCAATGCAAGAGTTTGTAGATGATGCTGTTATCTCTGCCGAACTAAACTCCCCTTTAAATCTGATCATTATTCCCCTTTTTTATTGAGGGGATGATTAAATATAAAAATATTAAATCTAATCGTAATATTTTCATGTCTTATCAGCTGTCACTCGAGCTGATTTATACGACTTTTAGTACGTAAAAGACATGTGGCGCCGCATGAGATTGGTGGCACATATATTGTTGACATTTATGCATATGACGACCATGTCGATCATCAAAGTCACCAACCACTACCGCTCGAGTGTTGGTGGGTGTCGATCATTATAATCATCGTCGATCGGATTTACTTAATGGCGTGCCGACCTGGTTCTTCGTAGCAGATGTCGATCGCCTATTTAAGAAAACATGCCGATCATATCTTGTTGACGTTTTGCACATCCGACCCGTTCGGTTTGACCCGTAAGCAATGCATTAACAATATTATATTTCAAATATATGCAGGATCTGATCAAGGATATTATGGTCTTATAGAATATTTTTCTTTTTTATGCAATTATGATATAATGGGGAAATTATTTTATTTTCCATTTCGTGCCACTTATGTGTGACTTTAGGATTAATTAGACACTCTTACATTTCTTACAAGTATCTAATCAAAATATCAATGTCAATACCAATCATCCTTGATTAATATGTTATACTATCATTAGCAACTTTGGTCTCGAAAGTGTGCCATGTAATTCCATCAATAACTCAAAGGAGATGAAACAAAAATTAGTGTAAAAACACCAATTTAGTCAATAGTTGGATTAGTCGTCAATTGTTATTAGCATGGCTTTAAAAAACTAGTCGGATTGGCCGGTTAGACCGTTTCGACCGGAAATAGCTCATTATCCCGATCCGATTTAAACCGGTCTGTTTATTATTTTAAAAACTTTTATTGGGGTCAAAAATACGGTTGAACCGGTTTATTTCACTCAAAACCGGTTTTTAAGAATTTATATTAAAATTTTTTTAAATATATATCAAAATTTTTTTATATTACATAATTACATTTTTAAGAATTTATTTAGATTTTTTTGTAAAACAATATATTTCTCTTGTTCACTAACTTTATTATTTATTTTTCTATTAAATTGATTCAAACCGATCCGACCAATAGAAATCATTTCCGATCCATAGGTTTAACCGGTTTTTAATACCATGGTTATTAACTTATTAGTTGATATGTCTCGGATCATACATCATATTATCGAAATCGTTCTCACTTATAATTTTTATTCACAAATTCATTATTAAAAATGATAATTAATTTGTTAACATCAAATAAA
The DNA here is from genome assembly GCA_009725065.1 of Utricularia reniformis. Taxonomy (NCBI): domain Eukaryota; kingdom Viridiplantae; phylum Streptophyta; class Magnoliopsida; order Lamiales; family Lentibulariaceae; genus Utricularia; species Utricularia reniformis. Next base: position 745,126 of record RWGZ01001192.1, on the reverse strand, counting down.
TACAAAACAAAAGTTGTTAACATTAATGTCTTTACATTTTACAACCAACTACTGTCGATTTTCACGTGAAGTTGGTAGGACATGACCTGAGGCTACATTTAACACATAACAAGTTCATAACTGTTCATATCCTTTTACTGAAAAGCATGCATTTCAAAAGAGGGGGGTATGATAATAAATAACGAGCAAGAAGGGATTTGTCAAGCACGATCGGTAATGTATTCAGACAATGGATATCGAGTATTATTTTCTTTATAGTGATTCATTGAACAAGAAATATGCCTTTAGTCCGGTGTATGATAAGCAATTATGAACCGTATATTTTTTATTATTTTAATAAAATCATTATTTCTGAAAAAAATAACTATATATTCATCATCTCGCTACCTACCCTAACTGGATAACCATTAGAACTCTAGGTCGTTTGTACATCAAAATATTTATGAATGATCAAACATTCATATCATATGAAGATACCAATGTTTAATGGATTACAATTAAATATGATTAACCCATATAAACTAAATCATAATCAATGAACTTTGCATAGTAACACATTAGCCACATTGCTTTAAGGTTCATCACATCCATCTACACCATCGATCCGTTGAGTAGTAATATAAATCAATCATGATAGTATTTGACAAAATCTAAATTGACAAATTAATCAAGTATACATATTATAATATTTTTTATTTGATCAAATTTCATTGTTTAATTGTATTTTTTCTCGATTTTTTTATAATAATAAATTTCTAATTATTATACTTTTTGTGTTGATTTATTTATATATTTTAATATAAATAAATGTATTTTATTTAAAGATTAAAAGAAATTATAAATTTAAATTAAAAAAATTAAAAAAAACTGGCCACGATCTACCTGGTTTTTTACAGTTTTTGTGAATTTTGTCCAGGTGTGAAGATTCGGGTAGGGAAATAAGAGAAATGTAACTGCTTTCAATTGTGAATACATATTGACGTAAACAACTGTAAATTATTTATAATAAAAATATGACTATTGACTAAAGTACCCTGGATAACATTACTATTTACAGCGCAAATTCAACTGCTTCGGCCATAGAAGGTTTTTTCGTTCGAATAATGCTAAAAAAAATCGGATTCTTTTTTAGGATCAACCGCGTTTGGCCATCAACGGCCACGGTCACCAAACGCGGCCACGAGATAATTAAGTAGCGGCCGCATTCACCAAACACGGCCATGAGCTAATTAGGGTCTAATTATAATTTTACCCTTCCACCAAATTTCCTATAAATAATACTTCATTTCTATATTATTTACACCATATTTCTTCTCATTCTCTCCATCATCCAACATATAATTATTAAGGTACAATTATATTTCTTTAAATTAAAATTATTGTATTATTTAATTGTTTTTTATTACGTTTAATTTTATTTTTTCTAATTAGAAATTGTTTTTAAAATATATTTGTTTATAATTATTAATAAATTTTTGTTGAAAGTTTTGTTTAATATATTTATAATATTTAGTATACATTTCATTTCAATCTTTATTGTAATTAGGATTCGTTTTTTTATCATTTACAAATATTTAGTTTAGTATTTAGGATTAGTATTTTTATAAAGAGTAGATTATTATGTTTAGAATATTTAATATATAATTTAATTGAAGTATTTGTTTTAAATAATAATTTTTTTTTTAATTAGAAATTTTATTTTAGTATTTACAAAAATTAGTTTTTTAAAGAATATTATTTGTTTAAAAATATTTAGTATATTTTTTATAATTAGAATATTTTTTAATCGTTTAGAAATATTTAGTTTAATGTTTAAGATTAATTTATGATTTTTAAAGAGTAGATTATTATGTTTACAATGTGTATTAAATAATTTAATGGAGTATTTGTTTTAAATAATAAATTTGTTGTAATTAGTAATATTTATTTAGTATTTACAAAAATATTGTTTTGAAGAGTAGTATTTGTTTATAAATATTTAATATATTTTTTATAATTATGATGTTTTTTTATCGTTTAGAAATATTTAGTTTACTCTTTAGGATTAGATTATGATTTTTAAAGAGTGGATTATTATGTTTACAATGTTTATTATATAATTTAATTGGAGTATTTGTTTAAAAGAGTAGTATTTGTTTAGAAAATTAGATTTTATCATAGAATGTTTATTATATATTTTAATATGGAGTATTTATTTTAAAGATTATTATTTGTTTAGAAATATTTAATATATTTTTTATAATTATGATGTTTTTATATCGTTTAGAAATATATAAATTACTATTTAGGATTAGTTTATGATTTCTAAAGAGTAGATTATTATGTTTAAAATGTTTAGTATATAATTTAATTGAAGTATTTGTTTTAAAGAATAGTATTTGTAGTATAATTTTACGTTTGTTGTTTAATATTAATGAAATTTTTTTGATGCAGATATGAGTCGCCGTCTTTCTCGTACTCCAGCTACGACTACATTGTTGTATCGTCAAGAACACATATTAGTAGCGACATTATTCGAGGTGAACCTAGAAGTGTTTTGCAGTTCAAGCATGGAGAACATTACATGTACAAAATGGGGCAACTAGATGATAGAGTGAATGCATACTTGATCGAGTGGGGTTCTATGGCGTTTTGAAGACCATTAGAATGAGATTAAACACTCATCAAATGACTACACTTATCGAGCGTTGGAGACAAAAAACGCACACGTTCTTTTTACTTTCTGGTGAAGCGACCGTTACTCTCTAGGACATATCACTTATTTGGGGCCTACCTATTCAGGGCGTTCCTATTACAGGTCCAAGAACCATTAGAAGTGAAGTTGACTCGGTTTCGTTTTGTACCACCACTTTCGGCTGGACTCCCGCTACATTCGTATTTACTGAGTCGTATTTCAAAGTACGGCATTTGGGAGAGTTTGTTGTTGCTCGGGCTGCATCACCCTTAGAAAGCGATGCATAGGTCCTCCAGTTCGCTCGTGCGGTTTCTCTTTAGATCGTGGTGAATGTCATGTTACCTGACACAAATGGGGATAAGGCAAAGCTTATGTTGATGGATATCTTCGGAAATGTCGAAGAGTTCACAGTGTTGAGTTAGGGATCTGCTATACTCACGAATTTATATCGTGAGTTGTGCAATGGGGCGATGGGTGGAGCCACGGTAGGTGAAGCGTTTCGGCTAGTTCAGATATATTTTGTACGATATAACATTATTTAAACCTATATATGTTGTTAATATTTGTGTAATTTATTTATTTTTACTTGTAGATTTGGGCATGGTCTCGTATACCATCAATCACCCCTTCGTTAAGGGGGCGATTCGTGGATGATGGTTACGATGATCGATGCTTTCAGTATTATGGATGGATGTAAATTTGATTTTTGATTTGTTTGACCCAATGAAAAGTGATTTGATTATATTTATATTATGTTGTTGTAGAGTTTTTGGTAGGCGGTTGGACCACCATGACACATGGAACAACTCTATACGGTTTTGCAGAGATTCCTTAGATCTTATTGGCCGTAGGGATGTATGGTATGCAATTTAGTTTTTAAAAATTTAGGTTGTTTTATTGTTTTTTGTAGTTTGTATGGCTGTCGTACGAAGATGTAGACATAGAGCAAGCTGATGAGGTCACTACTTCGATGTGGTTGTACACCGGGCCGTTGATATACTTCAGTAGCTTAGAGCCACATCACCCTGACCGTGTATCTCGGCAGTTTGTTCTACCACTCTGCATTCCCCGGACACCAGAACCTGCAGATATCCTTCATCGGTTGCATTCATATCGAAGCGAGAGAGGGCAGAACTGGTGTACCATTAATGTACAGTGGATTTCTATGTGGGAAAACTGCAACGATCATTTGTGCTGTGAGTTGGAAGGAACGAGCGAAGACACATACTTCGCATGGTACAAATCACACAGGGTCATGCATTTGGCGGTACGGTCGGAGGAAAGCAGCCGATGGAGTGGAGGATTTGTTGAACCAATGGCTCATATGGTAATATTTAATATGTGAAGTTTTTTAACTTATTATTTGAAATGTTACTTTTGTAGGCGACTGATTTAGAGGATGTAGCAGAGACTCAATTAGGGGGAAAAGTGGAAGTTTCACAAAAGGTAAGGGAAGCAGGAGCCACTGCATTTTTACAAGTGTATGGGTACTGGCCTTCCCATCACTACACAGATCATGGTCATGAGTTTAGTCCACTTATGACCCAGTCTCCACGCCATGAGACTCAGCCATCTTGCCCCCATCCTATGGTGCAACAAGCTAGAGATGGCACTTCTACCAGGATCCTCGACCGAACCCTGAAGTTAGGCAAAGTTTGTGGTAACCCCCGTATGAAACACCACACAATGCCCCTCGGTCTGTTCATAGTGTCCCGCCTCCCTTGCGACGCGGTGTCGCCCACGCAGAACACCGAGGGGATGATCTAGTAATGTACCGCCGTATGATGACATTATAGATTTTGATTTTATATGATTTTATACGATTAGTTAGTATTGTTTCGAAATTCTACAGTGTTATGTATTAAAAAAAAATATTTTTAATACGGTAACTCCACGATTAAAAAATTAAAAGTATTTTAATTTAAAAATTTTTAAAAAAATTAAAAATATTTTATTTAAAAAATTAAAAAATTATACAATGTAATCAAAAAATATTTTAAAAGAATTCTACACTATAATTTCAAAATTAATTATGTATATCAATGTCATTTGGGATTCTCGTGCTTCGTCTTCATCCTACTCTTCTTTTTTTTGAGCGCGAAAGATCATGCCATAAAATCCACCCGGGGTTAGTCCACTCTTACTCTGGCCTTAAGGAGTCCAAAACCGCATGTTCATAGGTTGATTGGAGGGTGTCCAACGTAGTGCTATGTATGAACATGTTATCCGTTTGTCGACCAATTATTTTCGCGGCTCTGATTGCATTGGAGCAAGGAACTCTATACGTGTGCCATTTGGAATACGTGTATGTTTGTCGCTGGAGGTCAACAGTGTGAATGTATGACGAACTGCTCCTTCGCTTTCTACCTCTACTTGTGCTACAAGTTTATCAGGATCCCACATTATTATACTGTGGTAATCAGATTTTCTTTTTGCTCGACGGTCGAAAGTTTGAGCTGCACGCGAGAGGACATATTTGTTAGAAGTCATGCTTCCAATTTCACGTCGATGCTCGATAAATGTTCGGTTGGCTTGATAGAACGTAGCTATGACAATCTTACAAATTCGAATACGGCGAGCAGCTTTCAATACCCCATTTATTACTTCAACCTGGTTAGTGGTTAATTTTCCATAACGATTGCCCAGGTCGTGGGTTAGAGTCCACTTCACTTTGTCATTCTCCTATAACTATCGCCATGCATCAGAGTTCATATTTTGAATATCCGTCATGTAATTTAGCCATTTATACTCATTGGATCTTGCTCCCGCTCTATACGCAATCTGTTTTAACTCGGAGTTTTTGAATGCGCTATATAGGTTGTAGCAAAGATAACAGAGACACCACCGATGATGCAAGTGCCTGTTTTGGAACCTTCCAATTCATTCACCGCTTCTAGAATACCTGCAGCTTGATCGGATATCACACATGTTTCTCGTTCCCTAATTACATAATGTTATGATCCCTTTTTAGGGGATACCAATAGTCGTCCGGTTCGTTCAACAAACGAACTCGGTTCTGATTTATTTTAAGTGTGGAAGACGATCAAAAGCTAGAAATAAAGTAAACGCACGGCGATATATAGTGGAAACCCCAAGAATTGGGGTGAAAACCACTCGAATAAGAGCTGATTATGCTCTTAGTCTGCTCACTAATGAAATAACTCATAGTTAATACAAGAGAGGCTAATGAAAATGACGAGGTAAAGAAAGCGGTAAGAATTCCGGCAGGGTAACAGTCTGTTCTTCCGCGTCCAAAGGGTCCTGCTATTTCCGTCGTCTTGCCCTGTATTTATAGAGTTCTTAGTGTGTGTAAATCACGCTCCGTAACCGCCTCTGACAGGTTTGTTCGAGGTTGTTATCGCGGGATGTAAAACGAGGCTGGGACCGAGGCGTGGCCTGCATGATCGGGCCCGAAGCGTGGTAAACGTGGGAAGGCCCGAAGCGTGGTAAACGTGAGTCGTAACTGCTCGGACCGAACCTAGGTGCCAGCTGGCAGAAAACGCTTTATTTTGCTAAGGTCAGCTTCGGTCCTCCAGTTAAACATCGGGCCGCTCTTCATTGGAGGTATGAAATGGGCTATAAGGATTCATTTTCGCCATTTGAATTGGTCCAATTGCTGCTGGGCCTTACCCATCACAAGGTACCCGGTCCTAGAGTTCTCATCACATAACGATCGAGGTTTTGCAAAAACTATTTCTAGGCTCTGCAACTTTCAGTATCTACCAATGCAAATGCAACGGGGATAACGTGTTCACCACCATCGCGACCGACGGCCACAAACAGTTTATGGTGGTTATACCTGACAAATGATATTACTTAAACTAGCCATGATCTGTCAAAGTAAAAAACTAATTACACAATTTATCATACCTTGAGAACAAGTGGGTGGCGTCAACTGAAAGAACTGGATCACAGTATTGATAAACGTCTATGCTAGGTCGGAAAGTACAAAACACATAGTGAATCATGTAGTTAAGGGGCCAAGTGTTGTTTCCTGCAAATTTCATCTTACAATAGTCCTATCATTTCTTAAAATCATCTCGTGGAACAACGATAACATTTTCTTCATTGAAGACTCCCACGAACCGTACACCGTCTCAAAGCTACGCTGTAGTGCGTACCAAGCTTGCTCGTACTTCATAGTCAACCTATAGTTTACGTGAATATGAGTCTGGACTGTTTGCACTTTTATATCTATGAAAGAAGAAAAAAACTTTTTAGAAACTTCTGATAATATTATTTCATACTAAGAATATTACATACTGTTATCATTGATGATGAATGGCTTCATCTCGTAAGCAATAAAATTCCGTGACAGATTACGATGACCTTCCTCTAACAATACATTGTCACATGAATGACCATAAGCGTACACGGAAATATGCCACACGCGGTCACGAGCCGAACAGATCGCTCGTAGATGAAACAAACATGTACCGCTTACACATCTGATTACCCACTTCTCCAAATTGCTCTCTATTACTCTGTATTGTCATCGTCTACGAATATGAAAATGAGCAATGCAGTACTGCAAGTGAACTTATCTTTGAATTTCATCATAGCAGCAAGATGAGTTGGTCAACGTCGTATTTCGTGTACCGACGTTTTGAAGTGGGTATATCATTATCACCTCTTTCAAAAGTCGTTGCCAGGTGAATGAACCTCATATCTATTTCTTCCGATGAGCATTGCAATCGCCTAACTAGACCACTGCCATTATGCACAGACCTAGCTGGCTGTAGGTCGTCCTCTGGTTCCAAATTCTCTGTTTCATCTTCATCTTCGACCTCGATTTCCGGTTCTGGATCATCATCTAAACCAGCCTCGTTCTTTTCTGCCATACCTATATCACAGACGAATGAATACTATATAACAAGTATTTAGACAACTTGGTATTCTAATACATTGCAAAGTAGACGGATTCCCACTAAGTATTGCGTTGTCGGTGTTCCAATAGTTATAGATGTTTAGGTTGTGAATGCTATCGTAGTCCGAGTAACTCGATTCATGTTCAGGATTGTCAGCGGAAGGTGTTGATGACGGAGGATAATTCAGATCAAAATTAAACCAAAAATTGTTATAGGCATCCATAAAAAACTAAATATTACCGTGGCAATTGCAACTAAACTTTTGTAACTTCTATTGCAAATCGATGTCGATTACTTCTCAGTGGTGAATTTCAGAATGAATCGAACGCGATATATAAGGATTTATTATTGGACGTGGCTGCATTTACGGAACGCGGTTGACCCCAAAAAAACCTGATTTTTTTTAGTATTATTCAAACGAAAAAGTCTGCCATAGAAGGCCAAATATAAAATATTAAAAGTAGTACCAGAATGAGTTTGAATTTTCTAGAATCATTATTTGACAGAAATTAATATATATATATTTTCAAATTTAAATTACACAAAAATTCACTTGCCAAAATGATATCCATTACGCTACGTGTGATGGTAAAGAACGAGAAAGGGTTCTTGTTAGATATGCTTAAGTCTCTAAAAAGGAAAAATAGCTAATTCATCTTCATGATGACTAATCTTAAACGTGATTTTTTCCCTGGACGAAAAGGAAAAGAATGCCAAGGACCAGGGCATGCCTCTGATTCTGCCTCTGGTCTGAGGGGCTCCCTTTTCTTCTCATCAAAGACAAACTCAAATGCAAATCATCATCACTTTGTTTTCTTCGTTGATTTCGAGCTCTTCAGTTTCCGGTTCTTCTCTTCGCCGTACCACCAGCTGTACCCTGTCGGAATCTCAAATGGGTCACTCACCGCTTCCTGTCGGATGCAGGAATTGCTGTAACGACGGCTACTGTTTTCATCTTCTTCGTGCACTGGGCTCGTCATCGGTGTGTAGAAGCTTTCCAGAGGCGGAAGCTCTTCGAATTTTGTAAATGTTATCACCACTTTTACCGTCGGAACCACCGGAATTGCCACCTGATTCGATACATAAAAAGAATGAATTAAAGAGAAAAGAAAAGGAAGTCGCGGAATCTGAAGCAGCCGCTTTCACTGAATCAGAATAAGTGGGGGCCTACGGGTTGAAATAAAGATTTTTTTTGACCGTTTCACCTTGACCGGAAACGTCCCTGCCGGAAAAGTTGTCGTTAGGACTTCACGGAGCCGCCGGACGGCTTTGATTTTGCTGGAAAGGATGTCGAGCAACGGAAGGAGCTCCGATGTTTTGAGAGGGAACTGCTCGGTGAGCCAAACAACAGGACGGAGATTCCTAGCGTATTCTTTGTCCTTAGTCTGCGGCTGCGCTACAAGTCTGTCGGCGGCGATTGGTGGGGGAGCTCGTCTCCGGCACTCGACTGGGATTATATCCACGCTTTTGCGTGAAACAGTGATGAAATCTCTTTCCTCCGGGACGAAACTGCTGTGACGACGCTGCCGGTCGGTGGATACGCTGAATCTCGGATTCTCCGCCACTATGAAACTGTCATCAGATTGCTCGTCGATCTCCAATGGCAATACGCAGGTGGAAGAAGAAGGATCGTCTCGATTATCGGACCAATTTACTTTTCGCGATCGGAAAGTAAAGAGCACGTTGTGCATTTCGTAAACCCTAGATTTCCATTCTCCGACACTCTCTGTTTTCGCTTGGCCTCTCCAATTCTTCCGCCCAATCAATTCAGCACTCGTTACGTCAATTCCCGGCCTGTAAACGCTAGTTTGGTTGCAGAAACTAGCAATTTCACTATCCGACAACGGAAATCCAGCGCCGCTAAAAGCATCGTAGATTTTTTTCTTGTCGTGGTTTACAACAAGGAGAGATCCTGATCGAATCTTGCCGTCAGTGAAATTGCTGCTATTGCAATCACCATCGTTGAGAAATAGAAAGCTCTGGTTTGCGCGTTGGATTTTGAGACCATCGTAGCCGACGAGAGAGGTATCGGCGCGTAGATTCCCATCACGCTTCCAGATTTTGTAAGTATCCGACGGTGCAATTTTATCGACGAACGGGACAATTGAGCTCTCAAAATGAAACGATATCTCCATATAGAAATCGCGCATACGGCGGAGAGCAGCCACGAGCCTCGGTAACCTCCTCCGCCACTTCGACCAAGCGGCTAGGTGATGGTGCTGCGCGAGGACTGCAGCAATCCTTGGAGAGCGACGGAGTAACGCTTCTTGTAACGGATTCCAGCCCGCAGCGTTCTGGAGTGAGATATCGGCTCCAGCGGCGGCAAGTGCCCGTGCGGATGTCCCATCGTCAAGACGCACAGCGAGGTGTAACGGAGTTTCCCTCAGAGGGTTATCACGTCGGTCAATTGCAACAGCAATTTCTTCCGATATACGTTCTTGAGCGAGGGATTCACTCTCCGTTTCAATCTTGGAAGGATCCGACAACACCGGCAGCGCAGCTAACAGCTTAGTAACTGCTACATGGTCGGTGGTAGCGATGGCATAGTGAACTGGGCTGTTAGCATAGTCCTTGAGTCGGACAACCGCCGTCGACGACGGCCCTAAGTTAGACATCCGGAAGGGAGCGGTTCTAAGATTCTTTCTTGCGTTGGGGTTGAAATTGAAACTTGAAACCGAAAAAAAGGGTAGATCTGTCTTTTAAATCTTCAAAGAGAAAGCGAAACATGGAAGGTGAATAACAAGTGACAAAAGAAGAACTGTCGTATGATTTTGAAAGTTGAAACAGAAGCAAGGGTATAAGCGTCATTTCCGGCGTCCGGCTCGGACCGCAAATTAATTGACAACCCAAACCATATGCCACACTTCCATCCTTTTCACATCACGTGATCACTTCATTAATTGCTCGTTAGTTGGTTATGCGTTCACAAATTTGGTTGTTCGAAATTCATATATCAAATCTACAAATGAAAATTTGTTTGAATATTTTTTCATTTTTGTAAATAAAAAACGTTAGTTAATAATACATTATTCATTTTTATTAAATATACATATATTATTAAATATCAAAATTTTAAAAATTCTAATCTATCATTTTTCATTTTATTTGTTTCAGTATTCAAATTTTTTGTATTTATATATATTATAATATTTTCCTCTTATTTTATTTAAAATATGAAATTATATATTTTTTTTATTTTTTCAATTTATAATCTAAATAAATGTGAACAATTCGTTTAATCATGTTCGAAGAAAGTATTCGAATAAATATAATCATTCATGTAATATATGAGTAATTTTCTAACATGAATTCTTATTCGAATGTAATACGAACCATGAACAATATTAGAATAAAATATAAACGAACATTAACAAATAGAGTTTAGTTCGTTCAATTCGAATAACGGTCATAATTGGTTCATGTTGCTGCACACTTAGAAAACGGGTGCCCTCCGACCCAGAAGATACAAGTTTGTTTGACAAACGTATCTTTATGTGAAGTTTCTTTCAAATATACCAATATTTTAAATTAATATATATATATTATTAAAATGGTATCATTAGTGAAAAACATATAGGGATGGATACTAGGGTGCAAAAGCATCAAAATAGTTTGGGAACTTTTTGAAACGAGCTATTTAAGATTTGAATTCATGTTGGAGTTTTGTTCGACTTCAATATTTTAACAAATCGAACAAATTACTATTGAATCGAGCTGCACAAGTTCTGAGATAGTATATTCGAACCTTATTTACTTCAAATCGATATCTAATCTTAAAAAATGTTTATATTTGAATAAATTAGATTCGTTTGCAGTTTGCACCACTCGGGTAACGGGCTATTATTCATACGAAACAAGTGAACATATATAACTAATTTTGTTTTATATTGGCACAAAATTAAAATTTGTTCTTTACAGCTTTTGTTTTTGTTTTTGTTTTTGTTTATTTTACTTTTTAGATTTTTTCTCGTGGTTAGCGAAAGTGAAGAGACAATATTGTAATTTTAGAAAAAATAGTGTTTGTCTTTGTCCTTTAGTTTACTTTTGACACGTAATAAATACCATAAATAAGTAATATGTTTTTGAAATTTAGAGTGGTATGTATTTTCTTTGTTTCACCAAATTTAATAAATGTTTTCAGTTCAACTGAATTTAGTAACATTTAATAATTGAGTGGTAAAGGGAACTTTTTTTGTTTCAAATTTCGTATATACATTTAATTCAACAACTATATTTTTAAATTTTGAATTTGGACTTCTATAATTAACATCCGTTCTTCAATACCATTTTTATAAACAAGTACCATATTTATAACCACCAGATTGATAGAATTGTGATATACAACTTTTAAAGATAAAAAATAGTATAATCATAAATGTTTATCAATAAAAACGACAGTGAATTTTTTTTTATTTTTTCATATCTTACCATTTTTAAAATTGAAATTTTTTCATTGAGATTCGGTGATAAATTTGCTAGTACATTTGCCAATTTTAAGCTTTATTGACTAAAAAAGCCTAGGTTTATGTGTTTTGTTATGATTACTTTTACCAAAGTATAATATGTGGATCAAATACTAATAAACATGTGTTTTATCCATAATTAAAGTATTATTTTTTAACATATACTATTTTATTGACGTTTTTTAAATATGCATTTAATTACTAATTATGTTTTATTTGTACAATCTAGGGTTGAAATCTCATGTTTCATAGAAAAATGGTTTCCGTATTTTAGTTTTCAATATAGTACACTACTTTTATATTTATGTCTAATTTTCATGAAAAAATGAATATTAAATTTTGTATATGATATTGCCCGGGTTATTTATGTAATTATGATAATCCCGAGGCTCGTCTGACGTGATTAAAAGGTATTTTTGATTTTCTATTATATTTATTGAGTGATGTGATTTCGAAGGTATTCTCATAATTTGGGAATCCCGGGCGTACGTATGAGGATTCTGATGTTGTTTTGAGCTGTTATGGATGATTTCGATTGGAAATGATGCCAGGGGTATTTTCGTAATTTGGCACTCGGAGAGCTCATTGGCGACTTTAGGCGATATTTTTGGCTACCTCCTAAGCATTTGGAGACGATCAACTGGTAAAAGAGTATTTCCGGGTATTTTCTCGGCATTACGTGTTATCCATGTTCGATCGGGGTGCATTTTTGAAGTTCCGGGGCGCTGTGAAACTTATTCCGTTTTAATTGTATATTTTCTATGTAATTTGGGCTAATTTTACTAAGATTGGGCTTTTAGACCTTAAGTTGACTTATTAGGTCGAGTTTTTCTATAAATATAAGACCCTAGACCCAAAAAAAAGGTTCAGACTCTAGGAATGCTTCCCAATGCATGTCTCTCACTTGAATTAATCTCGGTATTCGCGAGATTTCGTTATCCGCGACTTTTCATTAGAAAAGTCGCGAGTCGCGAGTTTCTGTTCCAAAACTCGCGACTCATTACTTGTCTCGCGACTTTTCACACCCCTAACTCGCGACTCTTTGCTTGGCCAGGGGACTCGCGAGATTTCGAATGAAATCTCGCGACCAACATCACATTCGCAAGTTTTCACTAGAGTATATCACTGTTCATGAGTTTTTGTTCGAAAACTCGCGACCGGTTAATATGAGCCACTATTCGCGAGTTTTCGTCTGGGTTCCCCCGTTACGCAGTTTCGTAGCCGCGACACTTTGCTCAATTCGCGAGTTTTCACCTGAACACACCACTGTTATTGAGGTTTCGTTCGAAAACTCATGGCCAGCCCTTCATTCGCGAGTTTTCGACACTTTTGGAGTGGCGGGACAGATTTGATCGCTTTTCGTACCGTTTTCGCTCAGATTATCGATATCTATTCATTGTAATTGTATCCTTCGATTATTTTAGTGGAAACCAAGGTAGAGCTATGCTCTCCCGAGAACGTAAGCTCACACATTGTGGGCCCAACCTATCATATCGCTCGTGTCCCACAACAATTAAATTCCGAATAATTAAAAAATTGACTGATCTAAGAATACACGCTCTAAAATATTTTTAGACGAGATCAATATATAAATTCAAAATTGAACTAATTATGTAATTTTGTATTTGAGATGCATATATATACTGCAACAAATCCCGCAATTTTATATTTCGTAAAATTGACTTTATCATAATGTGTGCATAATACCATATTTTAATAAATGGATAAATGTCATTTATTATAAATATATTTTACTAACAAGTTCCCCTTAAATTTATAAATATGTTTTATTTTATGAGTTGATATTTCTAACTTTAGCTAATTTCATAAAAAAACATTCACATGTAGCAAATACTTTCATACTAGATGCGTATATGAGATTATTCTAGAAAAATAGATACATTTGCGTCATTCTGTTCAATACATAATCATTTATTTGAGATATATATTTTATAAAATTCGGACTCCAAAAAAAATTAAAATAATAATAACTATAGGTCATATGAGTTTTTTAAATTAATAATTTCAGAAGTATTTTAGGTGCAAAAAAATGATGTCTTTATAAAAATATTGATAGTTAATCATTTCTGATGAGAATCTTGGGGCCCTGTATCCAGAACGGGGAGATCCATGATATGTTAGGTTAATCTATGTGACAAGAAATGAAACTACGAATGCCATGATCTATAACTCAGTAATGATCCAATTAGGATAGAATCAACAAGGCTCAATCGGTCGCGTGGCTAACGAAGTCAAAGGAAAGCGAAGGATCGGTCCCGTGAGGGTAATCGGGTCTGGGGACCGATCAGCCGACCGATCTGGTCAAGGCAGCAGTTACGAGTAGAAAGAAATTGACGACATGGGCATCAATAAATTTGTTAGAGCAGTTCCCTCTCCTCATATATATAATGGAGGTGAAACCACAAGCTACGGATGACCTTTTCGGAGCATACAAACCCCTTATTAGATGCATAGCTCTTTTATTCATTTCGTTGTTGTATCATTAGTCATTTTCTTAGCCATTCAAATTGTATGCGATATTGTTGAGTAATAAATCGGCCAAGAGTGTTTTAACTCTTGGTCTTGTGATTTTTTCTCTGTTCTAAGGGGTTTTCACATAAATTTGCCGTGTTCTTGCTCAATCTAAATAAATTTAATTGTCTCACAAGCAATACAAATCACAAAGCAGGTTTTCGATAATTTCAGACATGTGACTGTTGGTATCAAAGTCTTTACTACCTCAACAGTTTGGCATTGTCCGTGAGGGCAATTTGTTGATTCCCACTTGAGGTCTCTGGCTAACAAATGAAGGACGAGCAGAATAATGGCGACCGGAAATTCTGAAGATGACAACGACGAGGTTTCCCCTAATAAACTACTTGCCCCACATTTTCTTTGTAGAATTTGGAGGTAGTTGTTCGAAAAGTCTTACTGGGAGTCACGGCTGAAAAGGATGGAACAGGGCCACAATCTCTTCGGGCCCAGTTCTAGAGGACAGAGGATACAAATGTGATAATGAAATGCACAGTTCTGATGAAGAAGATATTATAAGGCGAGAGGTCACCACTAGGAGACGTCGATATGTGTCTACACCACCCCCTCTCGCTAGGAATCCCACTCCAGTTCTTGAAAGTTATCAAGAACACATGGAAAGGCGTACTCATGAATTGACGCGAGAGTTGGAAACACTATGCACACAAAAGGCTTTTGAGCCCAATCTCGGAAGAAACCCCATATTATTTTATCGGGCCATGGAGTCCCCGATTCCTCTAAGCGAAGACGAAGATAGGGGGCATAACATTCATACTGCCTACACTTCAAGTCAACAATCGGGCAGTGTTTCAGCTATCTTGGAAGATTTGATGCTCCTATTTTCGGAAGAGATCTGGGCAGCAGTCCTAGATCGATCCTATCGCAATCCCAAAGGATTGCCGACCTTCAAAGGATCACGTTCCGACTTTGAATTGAGGATGGGAACGGTTTTGGCATCAGACTCAAAAAAATGTCACATGTTCATTGCCGGATTACAATG
The DNA here is from genome assembly GCA_009725065.1 of Utricularia reniformis. Taxonomy (NCBI): domain Eukaryota; kingdom Viridiplantae; phylum Streptophyta; class Magnoliopsida; order Lamiales; family Lentibulariaceae; genus Utricularia; species Utricularia reniformis. Next base: position 729,589 of record RWGZ01001192.1, on the reverse strand, counting down.
AAATGATGAACCTGGTTCGAGAACTTACCTACACGATATATATAATCATATGGTGGGTTCATTCTAGTGTTCTCAGAGTAGTTTGCACCAAGCATAGGACCGCCGTGAAGCAGACATGAGTTATATCTGTTAAAGTATGTCCAGGCAAAAATGAGTCTATGATCATGAGCTAGGCAATGTCCATATCAAGTTACGACAAGAGGTGAAAGAATGAACTTATAAGACTGCGAACATGAAATGTGAGATGCTTCCACTAGCTTGAAAAATTTCCAATTTGAACAAGTATTATGTATATTTGTTACTTTCTATCTTTTTCAAACGATAGAAATAAAATGCCCTTTTTTTATCACCTTCTGAATTTTTCATATCCATTTCGACGACAATGGATCAATCGACACGGGTACTGGTAAGATAGGAGTGAAGTTCATTACATTTTAGTATAGTCAATGATGGAAATTAAATTACATAGGATAGAGAAGAAATGCAATGTTCAGCTTGTCGTGTTGCCGATCAATCTCGAACTCGTCGAATTAGATACCAGGTCAAAATATTTTCAAATATGAGGAGTCTTTCTGTTTGCAGAAGGACCAATCGTGTATACGTACATACTATTTGTAGTGGTTCCTTTGTAGGGCATACCAACAATGACCAGATTCTGATCTTAATAAATGATAAGATCTCATTTCAATATTGTCATTTGAGGAGATAACGTTAATAAATATAAAACCGAGAAGACATATCGATTTAACGTGGAAAACATCAAAGAGAAGTGGAAAAAACTACAGTGTCAAGAGGGAATTCTCTCAACAAATTCAATAAAGATAAACTAGGCAATGTAATAGTGATCGAGATAAAAGGGAAGACCACCAATAAGAATAGTCGTGGGGAAAAGTAACATAGTGATATGATCAAAAATTCGGCTTAGAAGTGGAAAATAGACTGTGTCTTAGGTCTTGTATTCTTCTTCCTTATATAGGAATGATCGTTGATTTCCTCTATTGATTTTCCTCCAATCTGTTATTAAGTCTTCATGAATGCATCAAATCTCCTTTAATTCCCCAGTACGTGCATCGACCGTTACACCATTTCGAATAAGTCAGACTCCATATGGCAGGAATCCTCCACATTCTAGGAACCGATCTAACAACTGATGCTCGATCCAACACTTTGATATTTTTAAAAATGGTAGTTCTCTAGTGAGCCAGTCTTTGGCAATCTCAATTCTGTTGAATATTTGTACTAAACTACGAGTTTTAACCTACTTAAGCTACTTAAGTATTTAGTTTGTAAAAGTGTAAAGAACACTCAAGATTATAGTGTTATCAAATCTCGATTCTTATATTAGAATCAATGTTTTCATACCGATCCAGAATTACGTACCGGTCCGGACCGGTATGAGCGGTACGATCGGTATACCGGTTGGTATACCGGCCGGTACCAAATTTTATTTTATTTTATATTTAAAAAAATAATATTTAATTAGTTTTTTAGGATCAGATCCGAAAAAACCCGGAAATCAACCATAATACCCGGTAACGGGCGGTACGAAAAAAAATACCGGTACCGAGCGAAATTTGACGTACCGGACAGTATACCGTCAGGTATGAAAACATTGATTAGAATCGATCGAATCGACAATCCACTATATGACCTACAGTTTCAATTAAACAAAAAGAAACTTAGTAATGTTTCCAAACTACTAAGCAAACTACTAACAATAGGTAATTAAGCACACTCCAGGAAACACATTATTAACTGAAAGAGTAGGGTTTAGAGAAGCTTAGTGTAACAGTCGTCGCTACGACTGTGAATTAGCACTAAATCTGCACCAGATCTAGAGCTAATCTCAACTGTGTCTTCAACCCTTTAGAGGATCTGAAGGAACCAATGTTATTTCGTTTAACATGAAACTCAAAGATCGTTTAGTAGGCCTCTCAAGAAATACACCACAATGTTACCTGAGAACCATAAATAGTTTCTTTAACAGTGAGTATGTATATCACTAGCCTCAGTAAGTTCTTGAGGTTAAAAGATCTCAAGAACCTCAGGCCGCAGACTGTAAAGTTTTAGATTTCTGTAAGTATACAGACTCTACACATGCAGATAAGTTTCCACAGGTATTCCTCAAAGACCTCAAACTAGGGGTTCAAGATCTGAGTTAAAGCCTCACATACACACTAGTAACCATTCAAGTTCAACTGGTGAACAAGAGCGGTTCTAGCTCAACCACAGTCACAACATTGTCACTGATCTACGGTCACAGGAATCCACAAAGGCGTCCAAGTTCAACCGGTGAACAAGAACATCGCTTGCTAGCTTTTCAATGCACATCACAGATCCAAGGTCACAAGAACAGCTGAAAACAAGTTCACTCAATGTACTCAAGGTTTCAAGTCTTTCAAGAACACAGAGAACTTAAATGATTAAAAATATCTCACAAGGGAAGACAAGCAGACGTAGAGAGAAACATGCAACAACGCTCAGGCCAGTCCGCGGACAGGGACGAAACCCCGGCTTATAGTGGGCACCGCCTTTCAGTAAGAAGGCCACAACTATTAGCCCAACACTTATACGTAGTACATGCCCATTTGCAGTACACACACCCAATCATATTTGATAGTCCCAGACGATGTATATCATTATAGTAACAAATTCAACTAGGCCTAGATCCCAAAATCGCTAAGAGAGAAACGATCCTTGACCTTGGACCGCTATCTTATATGGGCTGCGACCTTTATGTTGTACACAGTCCCTCGTTTCCCATCACTATAGGAATATGTCAAATAATATATCTGGTAAATGAGCTTATGATGAGGCTAATGCCGCAGTTTCAGTCAGTATATCATCAGCATAACATTCAACATCCAAATCATTACAGAGGACTTAAGTTACCGTAGGGCCGAAGGGGTCATTGCTACAGTCCTGCTTCTTAATGGATGTGTCCTCCGCGAAGTTAAAAGTGAGTATTGGACTCATAATCCTTCTTATCACATCGAAGACGTGCCATAGCCGATTGATAATAATTAGCCTCAACTTCGAACTCCTTTTTATGCTCGATTTTCAGTTTGGTTATCTCATCATCATGTGTCTCCCTTTGATTACAAATTATCCTATCAGCTGCAGCACGGGCTTGCTACCCTTCAAGTTCGTCTAACGTATTTCTTATGGTAATTTCAGTGATTTTGGATGATTTCAAAATGAAGTAACGTCGAGTGTATTTTAATAATTGGGACACCCCGGAGCCACACGGTAGGTCGCTAATGATGTTTGAGTTTTTCGGATGATTCCGATGTCAAATGGCATCAGAAGTATTTTCGTAATTTGGACGAACACGAGTTCTTACGGCGAATCCTCATTTATAGTTTGGATATCTTTTGAATACTTTGAGCCGGAACAATGTTGAGAATAAATTTCTTCTTTTCATATGGTCTATTGTCGATCGAGAGGCATGCCGAATAATCCAGGCATTACGAAAGACACCCGTCTAAATCGAGCGTTTTTAGAGTAACTGGGCCAAATCGGATGAGACTTGAAATTTGACCCATAGTTGAACTTTTGGGTTTGGTTTTTCTATAAATATAGGCCTCTAGGTACAAGAAAATGGTTTGAAATCTGAGTTGAAGTTCTATTTCAGAGTTGAAGTCCGTGAAAATACAAGTCTCAAAATCCACGTTGAATTGCCCATGCATACAAAATCCACGATGAATTTAGTGTGTGAATAGTAACTAAGTATAAAAATCACGGGAAATCCTATTACGACACAAAATCGACGGTAAATTTGAGCCCAGCCCAAATCCTCTTTGAATTATGATGGTGAAACATGTTGAAATCAAAACATCACGGATATCGTATTGCCACTCAAAAATCTGTGGCGAATTGCACCTCCAAGCCATTTCAGTGGTGAATTATGATATGAATATGTTGTTGTGTAAATATGGCGGGGAATTACGTCGAATTATAAAATCTGTTGCACTGTAGGGTCAAATCCGTGGTGAATTTTAAGGTGGATAGTGTTTCATAGCAAAAATCGAACTGAATTTTTTCGAAATAAGAAATTCGCGGTGAATTTGTACTGTCAGACTTACATAATTGCTGTATGGGACAATGTATATGACACATGCAGATAATAGCTTGGTCATTCCTTCATATTAACGTGCATAATTTTTGAATTAGGTGGTCTTGCGGTTGCCTTCTTCATGTATTGTATGGTCCAAACAATTACTTCTTTATATTTCTTAATAGTGGTAATGAGTCTCTCTTGCTCTTCACTAGATAACTTGGAAGATATAATTAGTTGAAGAGACAACGGTTCATGTGCAAAACCTATTTAGGTGTTTTTGCAAATGTTTTAACTCGAGGTAAGGTTCTTGACTACTTTGATTGGCTATGATGACCTGAGAAATCGGGCTTCAGAAGTGGAATGATAGGTTGAGTTCCTTAGTAGGTGGACTAAGATAGTACTCATTAGAGGAAACATGAGGTAAATTAAATAAGTAAAGAATGAGTGGTTAAATTGCAATTAAAGTAAGTTAAAACACATAAAGATAGGGGTAGAACGAGCTAGGAGAGTATATTTGACACTTAGATATAAACAAATCTGTAAAATAGCATAAGGAACGAAATTCTGGACGAATTATAATTAGTTGTGAGTCCTTCATAATTCCTCACCAAAATATTCACATTCCTTGGAAAATCTGCAGATTCCTCGCGACAATTTAAAAACTTCAGATTTCTTAAGATATTTAACAGATTCCTTGCGAAACTATGCAGATTCCACGCGAAAATTTACAGATTCAAAACAAAAGCTTACAGACACAGATTCCTTATTAAATTTTACGGGTTCCTCACAAAAATTTACAGATTCCTTGTGAATCCTTCCTTGCAACATGAATTCATGGCGAATACTGTGAAGCATGTGTAATTCATTATGAATAAAAACCGGAACATGAGAAGGAAATGATAACGTGGACATGCAGAAACCATAATGAACTAACATAATGATAATATGACATCTCTAAACATGATACTAAGATGTGTTATGAAATGTAGGAAGCTCATATAGGCACAAAACATTAAGAATAACTAGCTAAGCGGAGTGAATATAATATATTAAAATTATGTTGATGTATAGGAAAAGAAATGTTCATATAGTTATATAAAAGTTATAGTATGTGAATGAAATAGTTCAAAATCGGGGCGAGGCTTAAATAACGAACTTGATATTGTGCTAAGTACATGCTCAACCAAATGTAGGGCATGTCTCACATATAGTGAATTATGTTCTTAGAACATAGAGGTACTTACTACACATGCTCCATAGTGCTACATAGTGCTAAGTCCACAAAATCCGGTATTTTGGCACTACCAAAATTTCAAGGGAGGCTCCATTTTATGTATAAAATCACACGGTTATATGATAGTGTGATATTTTTTGGGTCGGATTTCGATGACATTCACTATTTCATTTCGGTCTATTAATCGAAAATGATTCATATTTCGAATGATCGAAATGATCATATTATGTAGCAGGGATATGTAAGAGGTCAATATGGACCTCGGTTGTAAAGAAGATGGGTATATGGCGAACATACCTGTTATCGCTGCTAAAAATCTACAATAACAAAATTTAGACCCCTTTTACTGATAGGGGTCGAACGAAAAAGTAATACTAAAGCAAGAAGTAAAAAGACACGATTTTTGTAGGTGGAAAACCTTTCTGTAAAAGAAAAGATAAAAAACCACCCTGGCCGTAGCCTTTGAATCCACTATAAACGTCAAGTTCGTAGATTTACAATAGGAGAACATGATGTAGAAAACCAAAGAAAAAGATAATGTTTTGATGGCCGTAGTCGTAGGTTTCCCGGGCGAAAAAGATAAGAATAGCGGCCTCCTCCTTATGTCAAAAATCCAAGCTCTCCTCCTTAACACTTTAACTTTGTTTATATAAGTTATTTGTCCAGCACAATTATAACTCACTAGGCCCACCAATAATGAAGTCCAATAAATAATGACCTATTATTATTTAAATTAGGGACATGGGTCCAGTAAACAAGCATCCCGATCCAAATACCGCGATAAGCTATAAACAATGTCAATCATCAAAATATCTCGATCTTCTTCATTTCTCGACTTGGGAATGACTATATAGAAATATATTTGTCATCGAATAATAAATTTCTCAGGGTGATATCAGAATTCCCCTGATTTGCGTAGTCGAAATATTCGAGTACGCAAATCATAAATTTACCCTGAGAATATTGTTTACAATAAACTCAAAATAGTAGTATCACATTTTGCAACTGAATATACCAGACATGAGTGATTAAGCATATATCAACTAAATAAATATTATTGACTGAATACAATCATCGCATGAAACTTCATACATATTTCAAAAATAATGAGTGGAGATATTATTTTCTTATAACTGAACCTGGTATTATAATTATTCAAAATTTATATCTATGAACTCTGTAAAAGTATTCGATAACTTTTTGTTCCAAATGTTGTCTTTAAAATTTCTGATAGTTTCCGACAATCGATAAGACTCCTGTATGTAAGAATATCTTGATATGCCCGAATAAACTACTTCACAATTCCTCATATAATAAGTATGATTTTCTGAACACAAATAATAAAATATTTCTTATTGTTGGGGGTCATAACTGAGAGTCCCTAGTAATAAATAAAATTGTGAAGTCCACGCCATAAGACAGTCATTTGATCATCTTGGTCGTAAATGAAAATATCTTATTTTTAATAATGAAATCCATGTCGTTGTACCATCACTTGGTCATGTTGATCGTAAATGAAATTATTTGAGCAAAAATAATGAAATGTTATGTCATTGGACCATCACTTGGTAATCCTGATTTTAAAGGAAAATACCCAATCATAAATTAGAAAAACCATTCGATAATACAATAAGAATACCACTTAGCCATTTTGTTATGCCACGAAAATTCCAAGCCATAAAGAGAATCCATAAAATCCCGGTGTTGTTCCTCATAAATCGCCCAACACCCCTTACTTAGATTGGGTATAATCACGCATAGGCAGATCCAGTACATTGGCTTAGGTGGACTTTTGAATGCCACAGAGAAGGCAGATGTCTTTTCACGGATCTCAATAAGTATTCAGTATCGCCCTCACTTATGGGTCTCAACGAGCACCCAAGAATCACGGGCCTCAACTAGCGCCCCACTTAACTTCACAGTTCGGGTCTCAACAAGCACTTGTGGGCCTCAAGTAGCGCCCTACTTAACTTCATAACTCGGGTCTCAACAAGCACCTGTTGGCCTCAAGTAACGCCCATCACGTTAACCTTTCGGGTATAAATTTGCACCCGGGGTCATCACACTTTTCCACCGGTATAAACTTGCACCCGGGGTCATCACACTATCCCTCCGGTATAAACTTGCACCCGGGTTCATCACACTTTCCCACAAGAATAAACTTGCACCTGAGGTCATCACACTTTCCCTCCTGTATAAACTTGCACCCGGGGTCAACACACTCTCGCCGCCGGTATAAACTTGCACCCGGGGTCATCAAACTCTCGCCTCCGATATAAACTTGCACCCGGGGCCATAACACTCTCGCCGCTGGTATAAACTTGCACCCTGGGCCAACACACTTTCGCCACCGGTTTAAACTTGCACCCGGGGCCATCACACTTTCGACCCGTCCATAAGACGGCGTCATTACTTCCTCGGCCCGTCCATAAGACGGTGCCATGCGGAAATGGACCAGCCTCCGACGAGAGCGCGACCCTCGTCGGCTTGTCATGGAGGAGTTAGGTATATACTTGCACCCTGATTTGCCACGGAAATATATCACAATAAACGGTCCCCTTAACATATTCCAACAATAATTATGTACATACGATTCTGCAGCGGACATGAAGACTCATCATGTTCAAAATATTTAGACGCAATATCTAATTTGACGAGTTTGAAAATGATCGACTATAAGACATGTGGTACATTGCATTTCTAATCTAACCTATTTAATTTATTCCATCCTCCTTCGTACTAAAATGCAATGGACCTACTCCTACCTTACCAGTCTCCTAGTCGATTGAATTCATGTTGTCAAAAAAGATACTTAAAGAATTAGAATATGACAACAAAAAAGAGGGGAAAATTTTTATTTTAAAAAGATCGATGAGTCACGTCTATACATAATACTTGCGCAAATTGAAAATATGCCAAGTCCGTGGCAGCTCCACCCCACTTATATTTGTGATCTCATACATTCCTTTTCTTACCACCATCGTAATCCATTATGAAATTTCCCATTCAAAATACAACTTGCCAACATGTTTACTCATCTCAACTTTCTTGATAGTGAGGGGAATTAATATACCGATTCCCCATATTTCGATAGGCAAATTGTTGACATCAATTCAATTTCTGATAGATATGAAATAATAAGTGCAAGAGATAAATGAATTCATTGAATATATAGGCATGATGTCCTGATAATCCAGAATATGTAGGAAGAATTCTCATAACAATAGATTTCACTCTCTTCAATAAGTTTCCAAGTGGAATAAACTCTATATTCCTTGTATTTGTTTCGTCATTATTACTGGTTCAACGGATCACAATCATAATATTATCACTTCATTTCAAAACTCTCATAACATCCTCATGTCTTTCCATATTGACCATGTGTTTGTAGTCATAAGTCCCCAGTGTTTATCGATAATATTACGACATCATATTTGAATTCTTTAGAATGATTCCCTGAAAGAAACTAATTAATCGGTCTCTCATTGCCAGTTAATATTCTACATATACCATCATTTTCATAAAATTGACACTCAAATGATCTTAGTTCTCCTTCTCGAATAGAACTAATGTAAGTGTATCAAGATTCGGCCATTGGTAGTTTCCTACTAACATAATTTACTCACCAATGATATTTGTCATTGTGTCTAACCAAGTCAGCTTTCTCAAAACTTCTCTTTACAGTGCAAACTATAAAACCAACGGCTCCCCAGGGAAAGGTGGCGACATTAACGATTCTTTACTCAAATACTTCATCAAACTTTCACAAGCTGATCGACATTGAATAATATTCATTTCTATTCATCTTGCAGATGCATAAGACCAAGAACATTCATCCCCTTTCTCACAAATGGCCATCTAGGAGTGCTGAACATAATTCGATACTTTCGCAGGATACTAAAACATTCGTTCATATGCTTAACATGATTTCCGCATTGTCGACTCTTTGTATGCATTCCTTGATGTAGACTTCCAAACATTCATCGATCGTATCCTTAAATATGAATCCACCTCGAATCTATCATCATACGAACTCTCCAGCTATTATTCAACTTTGGGACAACCAATTGATTCGTGATCCAATATACGTATCTTACAAGCTTGATGAGTCATGCTTGCAACAAACTTCCAACATATTCATCAATTGCCTTTTCTTTTTCCGGGAGAACTTCTNAAATATCATAACAATCCAATAGTGAAATAATTAAATCCATACCAGAATTCTTAGATAACGAATTCTGAAAAATCGGAAGCAACATTGTTATCTTTCCGCCGATAATTCGAACATTGAAATAATTACAGAAACTCATATCCACCGTTGGGAACGTAGAACAATGTGTCGTTAATAATATACGTAAATTTCAGAATAATCCAACCGTGAAATAAAGCATGTCATATAGAATACCATAACTCAATATTGCAGAAAATTCAGTCTGAAACTTTAAATGTTTGTCGTTAATTTAAAACTGAAACAACATTTAAAGGTACGTCCAGACTAATATATATTAATTTCAGAAAAATCCAACGGTCCAATTATGCAAACTAAATAGAATATCCGAACTGCGCATTACTGTAGGATTAGAAATAACAACCATATATTCGGATAGTAATCTGAAATTTGAAAGTGCCAAAAAACTGATCTTCAACAATCAGAGGACCGAAAGATATGTGTGAAACCATGCTAAAAATTTTCAGAACAATCCAAAGGTAAAACAATGAGATTCGAATCAAAATTTCAGAATTACATATAGTAGAAAAAGCAGATACGAATAATTCTAGACCAACGTTAATTAGAAAATCCAAACGACCATAAAATTCGATCTTCACCGTTCAGAACTGAGATCCATATGTGTATAACAGTATACAAAAATTGCAGACCAATCCAACGGTTAAATATATAGAAACACGCTGAATACCAAAGCTGCGCTGAATCGAAAAAATATTTGCGATTTCCATCCCATACTCCGAATAAAAACTCAATGGGATTAAAAACGTCCCCACGGACGGCGCCAGTGTTATCGCTGCTAATAATCTGCAATAACAAAATTTAGACCCCTTTTACGGATAGGGGTCGAACGAAAAAGTAATAAGAAAGCAAGAAGTAAAAAGACACGATTTTTGTAGGTGGAAAACCTTTCTGTAAAAGAAAAGATATAAAACCACCCCAGCCGTAGCCTTTGAATCCACTATAAACGTCAAGTTCATAGATTTACAATAGGAGAACATGATGTAGAAAACCAAAGAAAAAGATAATGTTTTGATGGCCGTAGTCGTAGGTTTCCCGGGCAAAAAAGATAAGAATATCGGCCTCCTCCTTAGGTAAAAAATCCAAACTCTCCTCCTTAACACTTTAACTTTGTTTATATAAGTTATTTGTCCAGCCCAACTATAACTCACTAGGCCCACCAATAATGAAGTCCAATAAATAATGACCCATTATTATTTAAATTAGGCATATGGATCCAGTAAACAAGCATCCCGATCCAAATACCGCGATAAGCTATAAACAATGTCAATCATCAAAATATCTCGATCTTCTTCATTTCTCGACTTGGGAATGACTATATAGAAATATATTTGTCATCGAATAATAAATTTCTTAGAGTGATATCAATAACCGAGCTATTTTATGTTCACGGTATCAAATCTGGATGTCCATGTCAGTTTGATGAACTTCAATGTACTTTTGACGATTTATTGGAAGAGTATGTTTTCCGATAGTTCTAATAGTTTCCGAAGTTTTCAAACATTTGATATTGGGATTCAAGTATGATTTATATTCGGCATGGCATAACGATCCTTTGGAGAGGTCGTATGTTTTTCTAACTAGTTTTGTGGCGATTGTGAGTATTGCATGGAGCGGCGGTTGATTGGCCTTTGTGAGAAACGTGAACCTCACATGGAAAATGAGTGGATGCGTAGTTTCATAGGAGGAATTTGGTCACGTGTTGCTTGATTGTATATATGTGCACAAAATGGTTGGCGAGAATGTTTGTTGCGGAAAGTTGGAAGTTCCAAGTTAACACTATTTACCGATTACATGAAATGATAAGAGGTTACATGAGTATATGCGGATTGTCATGTGGAATATGTGATGGTTCCCAAGGATAGGCGATGGTGTCAATAGCAATAATATAACCACGATCCTAGTTGCGATCCGAGTTCACCCATTGAATCCGATTTGTGAATTTTTGAAGGATCATGAGAAGTTTTATACTACGTTTAGACAGGGATAATGTATAAAATAAAGTTCGTAGCAAAATGAGAGGTTATGGAGAACATGAGAAAGGTTGATCGTGGTTGGTTTTTAGAGGATCCATACTAAAGTATGGAAGAGCTTGGACTCACATATGCACAACGTATTCGGGAAATGAAAGATTGTATACTTATGGTCACATGACGTTGCCGTAAATCATGTGTTCGATCAAATGTATCGATGCCGAAGTCCAACATGCAAACCTTGTTGGTATTCAATTGTAAGTGTATTTATTCAGTTCCAAGTATATCTCGCCATGATTGAATAGAAGAAAGGTGGATCTCTTATATACACCCGCCCCTCTATTACAAGCACCGACACCGGGACTCATGAGTCCCAAGTATTTTGTCATATTTTCATTACAGTTCCGATTGGTGTCCTGTGTTGATTGGTTTTTGGAGAACGATTAGCTTGATGAGTTGAGTTATACGGTGGAAGGAATACCCAAGACCGAGGTCAAGGAAGTTGGTTCGATTATCCAACCCAAGGATATAGTGACTGGCCCTAAGACCGATTTAACATGACATGGGGAAAGACGCCATAAGTATTGAGGATCTCACTCAATATACATTCAGTTTGTTCGGGATTCTAGATCAGTGCGAAAGAGTGAAGTTAATGATGTGGGTTTTTCTAGTTTTGAGTTATCAATGGGGTTTTCTGGTTATCCATTCATAAAGAATCTATACATCTATCGTGCATGTTCCATATGTTATATCCTTTACTTTGGTGGTTTAAGTTTCAAGGTTAAGAGGCCAAGGAAGTTTATGGTAACTTGGTGAATTATTTGGTGTTCAAGAGATTGTACATATACAAGAATATAGAATTTAATATCTTAATATTCAAATTGAGAAGTTGAAGAGCACGTCGATAAATTATTATTGCAAAGCAAGAAGTTAGTATGCAAGACAAATCATTGGTGAATGAACAAATATTTATCGTGATAGAAGGAGAAACATCATATATGGGTAGTGAAGAAGTGTTTCAAATGACAATATAGTCATCAACGGATAATTAAGGAACTTCTGAAGTTGTCGTGGGATCACATAATGGAACTCCAGCACGGAGCTGTGTTATTTAAAGATCTATGGGGCGTATATTTATGTGGCGGCATATGTGTTCATTAATCAAGGCTTCCTAAATGGTTATACAAATTGTACGGGCCTTTTCTCCATCATTCAAGAATATTCGACCATTTCATGAAGCAATCAGATCACCGCGGTTTCCTTGTTGTTTCAGAAATTAATAGGTCTTGGTCGACAAGTATTGTCCGTTCGGATCATGTAGGTCTGTGTTAATGAAAGCCCCCGGAATTATAGTTGAAGATTTGGAATTCAAGAAAATTGCTGAGCTTGAATGGATGAAGTTAGATCTCTACTCGATGATCAAGTTATTGATAACACAGAGCCCATGTTGAAGAGGATATCTAATTGTTTTTCTGAACAATCCCGAAAGGTATTCGTTCGGGTTAGTCTTAATCAATCGCGAATGGTTTATCTGTTCAAGTTACTTCGTCATCTAGAGTGGTTTCCGCCTAGAATGATCTTCATCTGGATGTTAAGCAATCAAGATTTTTATTCCAATAATTTAAAGACATTTAAGGACTATGGTTGTTGGTATTCAAAAATATCAACCATTATCCAACTATGTTGGAAGAGATGTCAAATTTGTGTTATTTTATTGATCACCCGGAATGGTATTCGTCCGGAAATATATGATTATTGAGCGTGCTTTCTTAATTCACATGTGACATTATCGAGCTGACGAGTATCTTGACCGTATATGTATTTTAGGGTTTAGTTCTTGGCATACAACTAATGAACAACGTGTTCAGTTGATCTGGTTTAACAACAATTTTGTTGCTCTCGAACGATTTGTTATTCTCCCAGTCACATTGGGATATCAGGAAATATCAAGGCATTTATTAACGGAATTCGCAGTGGTGGATCTTCCTATCCTCTTTTACAATTTTGCCCTTGCTGGAAGTGCTTTAAATCTAATCGGAGCTATCATATCTCCACCCCATTTTGATGGTGAAATTCCATAACTTGAAGTAAATATCTTCCTAGTGTTATGTTCCGAAGCGGTATGAAGGTGTCTAGTGCGAAGAAATGCATCTATATGGTGGCTTTCTAAAAGAAAGATTGAGTGTATTAACATGATATGGTTTTGTTCTATAAGAAGAAGAGAAAATGGTTTAAAAATGGAACATCTATTATTAAGGGGATTTTTTAAGAATGAAAATGAATTCCTCGAAAGAAGTAGATAGATATTCACCCGTGAAAATGAAAAGATAATTATTTGAAGATGTTGAAATCGTGTTGCAAGCAAGGCTCGTACAACTTGTGAAACACACATAGTCGGTCACGGATCTAGTGATGGCTCCAAAGTCGAACGATATCTAGAGAGTTTGTATTGATTTCATTTAGTCAAGTGAAGCATAGTTAGAGGACCTATGCCTACTGGCGCTATTGACATACTGGCTTATCCGACCGGATTGTAGTTTTCCAATTATGCCTTTTGGTTCAAGAAACCAGATGCCATGTACCGACGGTGGATGAAATCAATATTTAAAGATGTGGGGAGAAGAATGTGTGGAATTCAATAATGATGATATACAGAATCAATATCTAAAGACGTGGTATGGAAATATTCACGTCTAATATTTCAACGAATGATTGAGTATATTGAGAAAGTATTCAATGAGGTGGAATCCTTCTAGATGTGAGTTGTTGGTGAAAGACGGAAATTTTTCTTGGTCTATGATGATATTTGTAAGAGAAATATAAATTGATAAGTACATAGTCGGGTGGTTTTTGAAGGATTAAAATGTTATATAAGTATCGATTTGTTTAAATCCCCACTCCTCCTCATAAACCTTTGGGTTTATATTTTGCGCATCCAAATAAGTCGTAAGTGCTGCTTTAGTTGGGTTTGATGATGAGAAAGAAGGGTCATAATGATGTTAGTAGGAGACTACAAAAGGTCAAATTTCGATGAACCGACCTTAGACCGGTTAAGAGATAGGATTTAAGATCTTATGAAGGTAAATCTCATTAAAGTGATCATATATGCGGAGCCTTCTATTGACAAAGAAGGGGTGGAGTAATTATTTCATTCCAAGGAAACGTTTAAACGAATAGTACATGACATTGTCACATTTGCAGTGTACACTCCTAGTACTAGACTTGTTTTGATGGCCGGTGAAGTAAAGATCCATGCTATTTGACCCAGTAATGGGATATACACCAAAAGTTTCCACGTAATAAAACAAGTATGCTTAGTACATTGTTATGAGCGAAATTTCTTATTCTCAAATTAGAGATTGCGGACAATTGCGATATTCGGAAATCTAATTTATTCAACATTGGGGACTTGCGAATAAAAACGTTTGGTCAATATGGAAGAATATTTGGACATTATAATAGTTTTGAATTGATATGGAGATGATATAATCGCGACCCGTTGAACCAGCAACCATAAGGGGGCGAATACCAAGAATCTACAGTTTATTTCACGTGGAATAATGAGAGTTTGTTGAAGGGAGTGAAACCCATTGTTATTGGAATTCTTCCTCCATCTTATGGATGGTCGGAAAGTCATGCCTCTCTGTTCGAGGGATTGATATATCTATTGCCACTTATATAGCTAACCGATTTACCCCCAAGTTAGCAGATAAATATTGTTGACCGGATTGCTGAACAAAGATGTTTAATGAAATCAGACATTCTATGCATTTGCGGGGTATTCAGAATAATGGGTTGTCAAGATTTATATCTTATACAGTGAAGTGTATTGCGATACAAGAGAATACTCGTGCCTATCATCATTATGGAGAAATCACTAGTGAGGTTATCTTGAGACGAAGGTCAATCTTTGGAATCGCGTAATTGGCAACCAAGTTTGCTTTTAAGTATTAGAAGTGGCAAGTAGAACCGGTTAGTAAACAATTTATATCTCCGCTAATCATCTTGTGTCAAGCTAAGTGCATTCATGAAAGAAGTATATGCTGGGGACTATGCTGACTATGGAAGGTTTATGAGATAAATATTGCAAATTAAATTGAAGATTGAGCCAGTGTTGCTATAAGTATCTACGGTGAATATGACAAATGAAATTACAAGCTAAGTCTTACTCTGAGTATCTATTGCGAGAATTAAATAATTGTTCATAATTGTCCTATCGACACATGGGGACTGATATTATTATAGGCTTTCGCGATGGCTGTGGACATGAAGAAATTGTGCATAATGGTATTGAAATGAGACATTGAACGTATCCCGAGTTTGGGAACATGAAATGAGAAGTTTGTTCTGATCGCATTTTTTGCTAGTTTGGGATTCCTGAGGACTTGGTGTCATATAATGCAATGAACTTTTTGTAAAGCAAGCACGTGAATTATGCAAGTATTATCATGTCTCGCAGAAATAGTGCATCGTGCCTGGGAGAGGCAAACGAAGCTCCCTCTAATGTTCCAATTCTATTTTCGATGTTAGATATTGCGCACAATTTTATGGAGAAAAGCACGAGTGAATAATGCATGCAATATTATGTTATGTTGCATTCTATGCCTAGGACTTTCAGAGTCACTAATGAATTTTATTGAGACACGTGAAAGCTAAATTTCTGATGTATTAAGAACCTCGTAAGGAGCGCAACTAGTCAAATTGAGGTTTGTTATTACGACTGCGTTCATTGCTATTAATTGTTGTTAAATTCCATGCATGTTGTACATGGAGTGGGAAATTTGGTATGAGATCACGGCGGTGGTGAGAGAAGGAACGTATAAGATTGTGAATAAGAGTGGTGAGGAGCTGCCATGGACTTGGCATATTTCCAATCTACACAAGTATTATGTGTAGACATAACTCATCGATCTTTTTAAAATAAAATTCCCCCTCTTTTTTATGGTCATATTCTATTTTTTGAGCATCTTTTTTGACGACATGAATTCAATCGACTAGGGGACTGGTAGGATGGGAGTTGCTCCATTGCGTTTTAGTATGATGGAGGATGGAATAAAAGAATAGGTTAGATTAGAAATGCAATGTACCGCCTGTCTTATAGTCGATCATTTTCAAACTCGCCAAATTAGATACTGTGTCAAAATAATTTGAACATAATGAGTCTTCCTGTCCGCGGCAGAATTGTCTGTACATAATTAATGTTTGAATATGTTAAGGGGCCCGTTTATTGTGACATAGCCGGATTAGAACCAAGCATATTTCTATGGCAAATCAGGGTGCAAGTATATACCTGACTCCTCCATGACACGCCGACGAGGATCGCGCCCTCGTCGGAGGCTGGTCCATTTCCGCATGGCACCGTCTTATGGACGGGTCGAGAGTGCGATGGCACCGTCTTATGGACGGGCCAAGGAAGTAATGATGCCGTCTTATGGATGGGTCGAGGGTGTGATGGCGCCGTCTTATGGACGGGTTGAGAATGTGATGGCACCGTCTTATGGAAGAGCCAAGTAAGTGTTGACGCCGTCTTATGGACCAGTCGAGATAATTTTATAGTCCCTGCTGCAAGTTGATTCCGTGATGACCACGGTGCAATGCCGATGGGACAGTGTGATGCCGCGGTGCAAGTTTATACCGTGATGACCACGGTGCAATGCCGATGGGACAGTGTGATGTCGCTATGCAAGTTTATACCATGATGACCGTAGTGCAATGCTGTTGGGAAAGCGTGACAATCACTGTGCAAGTTTATGTCATAAGAGAACGTGCAAACATATATGCAAATGCTTCGTTTAACCGATCTCCTTAATAATAGATGTTCTATTTTTAAACCATTTTCTCTTCTTCTTCTAGAACAAAACCATATCATGTTAATACACTCAATCTTTCGTTTAGAAAGCCACCATATAGATGCATTTCTTCGCACTAGACACCATCATACCGCTTCGGAACATAACACTAAGAAGATATTTACTTCAAGGTATGGAATTTCACCATCAAAATGGGGTGGAGATATGATAGCTCTGATTAGATTTAAAGCACTTCCAGCGAGGGAAAAATTATAAAAGAGGATAGGAAGATCCACCACTATGAATTCCGTTAATAAATGCCTTGATATTTCCTGATACCCCAATGTGACTCGGAGAATAACAAATCGTTCGAGAGTAACAAAATTGTTGTTAAACCAGATCAACTGAACACGTTGTGCATTAGTTGTATGCCAAGAACTAAACCCTAAAATACATATACGGTCAAGATACTCGTCAGCTCGATAATGTCACATGTGAATTAAGAAAGCACGCTCAATAATCATATATTTCCGGACGAATACCATTCCGGGCGTTTCCGCATGGCACCGTCTTATGGACGGGCCGAATGACGCCGTCTTATGGACGAGTCGAAAGTGTGATGGCACCGTCTTATGGACGGGCCGAGGAAGTAATGACGCCGTCTATGGACTGGTCGAGGGTGTGATGGCGCCGTCTTATGGACGGGCCGAGTAACTGGTGACGCCGTCTTATAGACGAGTCGCGAATGTGATGGCGCAGTCTTATGGACGGGCCAAGTAAGTGTTGACGCCGTCTTATGGATGGGTCGAGATAATTTTATCATCCCTGATGCAAGTTTATACCGTGATGACCACGGTGCAATGCCGATGGGACATTGTGATGCCGCGGTGCAAGTTTATACCGTGATGACCACGGTGCAATGCCGATGGGACAGTGTGATGCCACTGTGCAAGTTTATACCGTGATGACCGCGGTGCAATGCTGATGGGAAAGCGTGACAATCACTTTGCAAGTTTATGCCAGACGAGAACGTGCAAACAGATATGCAAATGCTTCGTTTAACTGATCTCGAGTGCAAATTTACACTCAGCTACAATGCAAGTTCGTCGAGAACATATTACTATGAGAAATACTAAATGTCGTTTGTGCGACAAAGATATCCTTGTTCACGGAATTCATGGCCCATTACCCGGATGAAATCATGTTATTTATTGTCCAAGAAAGAAAATATTATACCACATGTTTGCCTGGTTAGCTATCTGTCGTCCACTAGGAGCGAAACCTATTAAAAGATCACACATTTTCTATTTTGATTGGAATGGACGGTATGATTTTTGTGATCGTATTCATGGTTTTCACGTAAGTAAACGATCAAAATGGCCAAATNTCATGTTAATACACTCAATCTTTCGTTTAGAAAGCCACCATATAGATGCATTTCTTCGCACTAGACACCTTCATACCGCTTCGGAACATAACACTAGGAAGATATCTACTTCAAGTTATGGAATTTCACAATCAAAATGGGGTGGAGATATGATAGCTCCGATTAGATTTAAAGCACTTCCATCAAGGGCAAAATTGTAAAAGATGATAGGAAGATCCACCACTGCGAATTCCGTTAATAAATGCCTTGATATTTCCTGATATCCCAATGTGACTGGGAGAATAACAAATTGTTCGAGAGCAACAAAATTGTTGTTAAACCAGATCAACTGAACACGTTGTTCATTAGTTGTATGCCAAGAACTAAACCCTAAAATACATATACGATCAAGATACTCGTCAGCTCGATAATGTCACATGTGAATTAAGAAAGCACGCTCAATAATCATATATTTCCGGACGAATACCATTCCGAGAGATCAATAAAATAACACAAATTTGACATCTCTTCCAGCATAGTTGGATAATGGTTGATATTTTTGAATACCAACAACCATAGTCCTTAGATGTCTTTAAATAATTCGAATAAGAAACTTGATTTCTTAACATCGAGATGAAGATCATTCTAGGTGGAAACCACTCAAGATGATGAAGTAACTTGAATAGATAAACCCTTCGCGATTGATTAAGACTAACCCGAATGAATACCTTTCGGGATAGTTCAGAAAAACAATTAGATACCCTCTTCAACATGGGCTCCGTGTTATCAATAACTTGATCATCGAGTAGAGATCTAACTTCATCCATTCAAGCTCAGCAATTTTCTTGAATTCCAAATCCCCAACTATAATTCCGGGGGCTTTCATTAACACAGACCCACATGATCCGAACGGACAATACTTGTCGACCAAGACCTGCTTAATTTCTGAAACAATAAGGAAACCGCGGTGATCCGATTGCTTCATGGAATACTCGAATATTCTTGAATGATGGAGAAAAGGCTCGTACAATTTTTAGGAAGCCTTGATTAATGAATACATATGCCGCCACATAAATATACGCCCCATAGATCTTTAAATAACGCAGCTCCGCGCTGGAGTTCTATTATGTGATCCCACGACAACTTCAAGCGTTCCTTAATTATCCGTTGTTGACTATATTGTCATTTGAAGCATTTCTTCACTACCCATTTATGATGTTTCTCCTTCTATCACGATAAATATTTATTCATTCACCAATGATTTGTCTTGCATACTAACTTCTTGCTTTGCAATAATAATTTGTCGACGTGCTCTTCAACTTCTCAATTTGAATATTAAGATATTAATACAATCTCTTGAACACCAAATAATTCACCAAGTTGCCATAAACTTCCTTGGCCTCTTAACCTAGAAACTTAAACCACCAAAGTAAAGGATATAACATATGGAACATGCACGATAGCTGTATATATTCTTTATGAATGGATAACCAGAAAACCCCATTGATAACTCAAAACTAGAAAAACCTACATCATTAACTTCACTCTTTCGCACTGATCTAGAATCCCCAACAAACTGAATGTATATTGAGTGAGGTCCTCAATACTCATGGCGTCCTTCCCCAAGTCATGTTAAATTGGTCTTTGGGCCAGTCACTATATCCTCGGGATGGATAATCGAACCAACTTCCTTTACCTCGGTCTTGGGCATTCCTTCCACCGTATAACTCAACTCATCAAGCTAATCGTTCTCCAAAAACTAATCAACACAGGACATCAATCGGAACTGTAATGAAAATATGACAAAATACTTGTGACTCATGAGTCCCCGGTGTCGGTGCTTGTAATAGAGAGGCGGGCGTATATAAGGGATCCACCTTTCTTCTATTCAATCATGACGAGAAATATAGTTGGAACTGAATAAATACACTTACAATTGAATACCAACAAGGTTTGCATGTTGGACTTCGGCATCAATACATTCGATGGAACACATGATTTATGACAACGTCATATGACCATAAGTATATAATATTTAATTTCTCGAATATGTTGTGCATATGTGAGTCCAAGATCTTCCATACTTTAATATGGATCCTCTAAAAACCAACCACGATCAACCTTTCTCATGTTCTCCATAACCTCTCATTTTGCTCCGAACTTTATTTCTTATATTATCGTTGTCGAAACGTAGTATAAAATTTCTCATGATCCTTCAAAAATTCACAAATCGGATTCAATGGGTGAACTCGGATCGAAACTAGGATTGTGGTCATATTATTGCTATTGACACCTTTGCCTATCCTTGGGAACCATCACATATTCCACATGACAATCCGCATATACTCATGTAACCTCTTATCATTTCATGTAATCGGTAAATAGTGTTGACTTGGAACTTCCCACTTTCCGCAACAAACATTCTCGCCAACCATTCTGTGCACATATATACAATCAAGCAACACGTGACCAAATTCCTCCAATGCAACTACGCATCCACTCATTTTCCATGTGAGGTTCACTTTTCTCACAAGGGCCAATCAGCCGCCGCTCCATGGAATATTCACAATGGCCACAAAACTGGTTAGAAAAACATAAGACCTCTCCAAAGGATCGTTATGCCATGCCGAATATAACTCATACTTGAATTCCAATATCAAATGTTTGAAAAACTTCGGAAACTATTAGAACTATCGGAAAACAGACTCTTCCAATAAACCGGCAAAAGTACATTGAAGTTCATCAAACTGACATGGACCTCCAGATTTGATACCGTGAACATAAAATAGCTCGGGTATGTTCGCCATATACCCATCTTCTTTGCAACCGATGTCCATATTGACCTCTTACATATCCCTGCTACAGAATATGATCCTTTCAATCATTCGAAATATGGATCATTTTCGATTAATAGACCAAAATGAAATAGTGAATGTCACTGAAATCCGACCCGGAAAATATCACACTATCATATCACTGTGTGATTGAATACATAAAATGGAGCCTCCCGTGAAATTTTGGTAGTGCTAAAAAACCGGATTTTTTTTTTGGAACCCTTGCATCCCTTTGACATGTCTTCGGCACATATTCATGCAATATGATAATCTTTCAATGCACTCATAAATAGATCCCCCTGATGAAATCCCGATCCGGAGGTTGGTTAGATGTTCCTAATACTGAGGACTCTTCCGGTGTCACTTATTGAGTCCCCGATAAAATATCACTCCTTTCGTCTTCAACTACATAAGGGTTGCAATCCGATACACTTTCTTCATCTATATCACTCTTATATTAGAGATCCCATATCCTCACAATACATAACAAGCTCCAAGCTCAGCACAAGAGTGATCAATGAGATTAAGTCTCGGGTCCCCACGGACGGCGCCAAACTGATCTCGTCTAAAAATATTTTAAAGAGTTTATTTTTAGATCAGTAAATTTGTAATTACTCAAAATTTAATTGTTGTGGGGATACGAGCGATATACGAGGTTGGGCCCACAATGTGTGTGCTTACATCATCGCGAGAGTGAAGCTCTACCTTGGTTTTCACTATAATAATCGAGAGATACAATTACAATGAATAGATATCGATAATATGAGCGAAAACGGTACGAAAAGCAATCAAATTTGTTCCGCCACGCCGAAACTGCCGAAAACTCACGAGTACAGGGCTGGCCGCGAGTTTTCGAACCAAATCTCGCGAATAGTGATGTAATCAAGCGAAAACTCGCGAATGAAGGCCTGGCCGCGAGTTTTCGAACCAAATCTCGTGAATAGTGGAAACTCGGGAATGAAGCAAAGTGTCGTGGGTACGAAGCTGCGTAACGGGGGAAACCAGACGAAAACTCGTGAATAGTGGCTCAGACTGAACGGGTCGCGACTTCTCGAACGAAAAGTCGCGGATAACGAAATCTCACGAATACCGAGATTAATTCAAGCGAGAGACATGCCTTGGGAAGCGTGCCTAGAATCTGAACCTTTTTTTTGGGGCCTAGGGTCTTATATTTATAGAAAAATTCTGTCCAATAAGTTAACTTGAGGTCCAAAAGCCCAATCTTAGTAACATTAGCCCAACTTACTTAGAAAATATCCAATTAAAACGGAATAAGTTTCACAACATCCCGGAACTTCAAAAATGCACCCTGATCGAACATGAATAACACGTAATGCCGAGAAAATACCTGGGAATACTCTTTAACCAGTTGATCGTCTCCAAATGCTTAGGAGGTAGCCAAAAATATCGCATAAGATTGCCAATGAACTCTCCGAGTGCCAAATTACGAAAATACCTCTAGCATCATTTCCAATCAAAATCATCCAGAACAGCTCAAAACACCATCAGAATCCTCATACGTACGCCCGGGATGCCCAAATTACGAGATTACCCCCAAAATTACATCGTTCAATAAATATAATAGAAAATAAAAATACCTTTAGTCACGTCAGACGAGCCCCGGGGTTATCATAATTACATAAATAACCCCGGGCAATATAAATTAGGAAATTCAATCATTACCAATTCAATGTTACTTTTCTTTTTTCAAATTCTCATTTTGTTTTTTTTTTTGTTTTTTGATTTTCCTCTCAATTATTTCAACAGGATTCTTATCTATTATTCTGTCATTTTTATTCAAGATTCGAATTCTTGTTATGTAGATCTTATTTTTGTGTTTTTGTTTTCGTATTGCTTTCTTTTCGATTTTGTGGGTGTTTAAATCAAAATTTATTCAAATTCATTTAATCATAATATTTTCGATTTTCTTGTTTTTTAGGTAAGTAAAATAATCCGCTGATAGGGCAAACAAGATATGTTCATGGGTTTGAGGGCAAACAATCTATTTGGGATTCTGTTTTGTTTAAACTCTAATTAAATTGAATTATGTGGACCGTTTATTTTATTTATCTTATTTTTCGCCTTTTGGAAATGTTCTTTACTACAAGAACATTTGTTAATAATTTTTAATATTTATTCATTAATTTCATTTTTAATATATGCTAGCATGATAATTGTTTTTAAATTTTTTTTATGTATTTGTATAGAGTGTTGTCCGATGATACTAATGGTCTCGATAATAAAATCATAAATTTAAAATTATAGTTATTAAATGAGTTCATTAATTTTATATTGTTGTTTTTAGATTCTTTTAATTTATTTAAAGAAAGATATTTTATAATTTTTGAAATATGAAAATTGTAAATAGTTGGTTAACCGCTATCCCAATGGTTAATTCAAAGCGGATGTGGGGCGGGTAACAAAAAGATGAGACGGGAGCGGGTAGCGGTAGACATTATCTTAGGCTGGGTGGGTAACGGTTACAGGTAAAACCGTATCATATTCGTCCCGTTGTCATCCCTACTAAAAGACTAATTCAAACATTTATTGAATATAAAAATAAAGAGACTAATTCAATAACTAAGAATTACTACTACTTCTTACTTTTCATTTGAAAAATACCAAATTTACAAATAAAATTGAGAGCACACAGATTTCCAAAATTCCAGTCAATAATTAGGTTTGCGATTTATTGTTAACTTTTAAAATTTAAAAGCTAATTCATTGATATGAATGAGCGGCTGGAAAATTAAAAATCCAGAGCAAGTATTTTAATGACTCAAAATACCTAATTAAAGAACTAATTCACTCATCTTCGCATATGATATTTAGTATTTTTAAAGAATTCGAAAATAGTTTTAAGATAAATCTTTATACTTGTTTAAAGAAGAGTTCCAATATTTAAGCCGAAAGACTTGTTCTTAGAAATTAGAATTAAAATCAATTTCTCACGTGTTGCAGACAAATAAAATAGTTTCTGAAAAACAATTCATAACTGGCATCCAAATAGTAAGGTATGATTTTTTTTCTTTAGATTTTTGCATCCATATCTACCGTAAGCTTTAAAAGAAAGCACACAATTGTTTTTAAAAAATTATACAGTGGAAAAGACCCGGAAGAAGGTTTTTATTGTTTTACATCTTTTGATTTGAACCAAAGATATGATTGTTCTTAAGAATTGTTGGAATTTTGGATAAAATTTTTAAAGAAATAAACAACATTAGTATTAAATATAGTAAATATAAAACACTATCAGAAAGGTGATTTGATCTTTGTTATTAAATCTAGTTGAGTGTTGCTTGTGATACGTTATAATGACGCTGAACTTAAGAACAATTCCGCCAAAATCAGTGTCCTCCATGTTACACAAGTAGCAAGCTCTCTGGCTCAAGAGCGATGATTGTTGTCGATGAAGTCAGAATCAACGCAGATAAAAAAGAAGATAAAACAAGAGAATACAAGTATTCTCTATTTCTTGATATATTATCTATATCTCAGTATTCTCAGTTTCACAGCCCAGTCTCTATTTATAGAAGACATGAGAATTAATAACGAAAAGAATATCACCACATATTCTTGCCATTAGAATAGGTAAAATGATAAATTACTTAGAGAATGAGTCTTTATACACAAATATAATAATAATTATGGTATATTAATACAATAATTATCAATAACCTTTTAAATATAATATATATGGATATTATCCAATCGAAATATGTCGCGATAATGGAAAATTGCTCTCAAAATTGCATGCTGCAATGGATGACATCATATTTTAATGGGCTGATGTCATCCTATTGTTGACCTTGGTCAATACGATTTTCAACGCATTGTTCGATCGGATTTCACTTGTTCGATCTGTTTATCAATTAGAAGACATAATTAAGAGTAATTTAAGGATCCCGATCAGTTTTAGGTTACCCGTGTTTAATGACGAAATTGCGAGGAATTCCGAGTAGTGTTGTGGACAATGTAGGAACTAAAGGTAAACTAGATAATCAGTCTAATAATAAAAAGTTTATATTCAAAAGTAAATTACGTTTTTAAAAATAAATTATTTTGAGGTATGTTGTCCGGGCAAGCGAGCCCGCTAGGCCAATGTATCCAATAAAGAGGAAGTGTTTTGGGATACGCTGTCTAGGCGAGCAAGCCAGCGAGCCAAAGTATCTCCAGAGGTTTTGATGTGCCATAATATGAATTTAAGATTCGAGGAAGAAGGATGCACCGACCTGGAACCATACTAGTACACATGAGCCACAAGGCAAGGCATGCTCGAAGTTAAGGAAGCTAATGTTACGAGAGTAAGGTGGAACCAACCGAGGTCGGGGAAGAAAATATGGCTCGTCGAAATCTAACCCTAAAGGAGATGTGAGCTTGGGCGAGACATGTTTCCTAAAAAATTTGGACGATGCCTCTTGGAGATCTGACCATCATGTAGAATTCGGCAAGATAAAGAAAGAGACACATAATAAAAGAATAAATGAAGTGTTCAAGTAAGTTTTAACCAGGTTTTATAATGAAATTTACAATGAGCTTCAAGAGAGATCACTTTTCAAGTATGTTTCAACGATATTTTACGATGAGTTTTAAAGAAGTCTTTAAAGCATGTTAAGTTTGTAAGAAAAGATGTTTTAGCAATAAAATTATGGTTAAAAGAGTTTTAACCGAATTTTCAATTATTCGATTAATATCCTTCTAAAGTTTTGTAGTAAATAAATCGATTATGGAGGACATGGGAAGATTGGTCGTCGGCTGATGCTTAGTGTGTTTAAGGAGTCGAGACTAGAGAGAGTTGTTAAGATGTTGACGAGATAAAGTGCACGAAAGAAGTATACAATGTTTTGTATAAAATCCTTTATGTAGAAAAGTTTCATTGTTGTAAGTTTCTTATATTATTATATAGAAAGCACCTTGTGTTCCAAAGAAAAGTGGAGCACGGCAATGTCCGGGTAAAAAACAACTAGGTTGGGTCTCGGGAGTGACACCATCTAAGAACTGAAATCATAGAAAATTGGATATTGGACATCGGGTGATTCAATCACATGACAAGAAATGAGAAATTCTTCTTATCAATCGGGATCTAACCAGATCATAGACCTGAGAGAGGAAGAATAAGTGAGAGGAACAAGAAGCCTAGAGAGAGTTGTTAAGATGTTGACGAGATAAAGTGCTCGAAAGAAGTATACAATGTTTTGTATAAAATCCTTTATGTAGAAAAGTTTCGTCGTTGTAAGTTTCTTATATTATTAAATAGAAAGCACCATGTTTTCCAAAGAAGAGTGGAGCACGTCATGTCCGGGTAAAAAACAACTAGGTTGTGTTTCGGGAGTGACACCTTTTGTTAATGCATGAATTATGATAATGGGTCAGACGTTGATCGGTATATTGTCTCAATTGTATTCGATCGACATCCGCCTCGATGCCAAGTCAGACGCTTGCCACAGCCGATCGAAATCATCAACATTCGATAGGTAATAAACAAATGATCTGCACGGTTGGTGATAAATGTCAACAATGGTTGCACCACCAATCTCACGCAGCGCCGCATGACTTATAGGCAACAAAAGTCATATAATTCAGCTCTAGGGCTGCTGATGAGATAAGGAAAGATTACGATTAGATTTTATATTTTAAAATTGTATCATCACCCTATAAAAGGGGCAGAAGGTAGTGAGGAAGAACAAGCTCTTTCCTCTGCTTGCTACACTCATCTTCATAGTAAAAATCTTCTTGGGTTTGGTACCCTGTGAGTTTTCCTCCCGATTCTCGGGTTTCCCACGTATAATTCTCTGTTTTTTTCATTACGATAACCGAATACCTGCAGTTATGACTCACTAAAATTCGAAATAATAAAGAGTAGATTTTACTTTTAACATTTGACGCTCTCTGTGGGGACCGATATGGTAAACCTATTGAGAAGCTTTGTCTGCTATTTTTGTGCGTTATGGAAAACCCATAATATGTGGAGGCTATGGAAACTCACCAGCAAGAATCACATAACATTATTTCTGGAAGAGATGTGATCACCATCGACCCGCAATCCCTACGAAAAATGGTGGAATAAATGGTCGGGGACCTCCGTAAATCAATCTTGGCCTCAGGACAAAAATCTGTCAACCAGATGCACACTCAGAATCCTCCAGACGATAACCCAATTGGAGCAGGTGCAGAGGACAACCGACTTAGAGACCAAAGCTCAGATGAGGAGGAAATTCTCGGTCGACCACCTTAGAACGAGTTGGCATGATCGGCTGTCGATGCTGACCAAGCTCGCTTTGAGGAATTGGTGGCGGAGCTGGATGAAATAAGAAGGTGACGATCGGGGCTGGATACCGATCGTCGACCAGATTTCTTTCAAGAAGCAATTGATCAACCCATCAAGAGAGATGCGGGAAAGGATTTTCTACTTGATTCGGAGAACGCTTATCAGAATCCCCGCATAGATAATGGAGTTTCCACATTACTTCAATTGCGTCTGCACCCATTTTTGGAGCATATCATGAAAGTTGTACTCGAATGTTCGTTCCGAGCGTCGGGAGGAATGCCGGCATTCAGTGGCTCAGGGGACCCCTTAGATCATTTTGTCATATATTTGAGCTACGGATGGGGACAGTCTGGGCTAGTAATTTTCTTTTGAAGATTTCTCCATACTATTCACACATCAATTCACTCCCAATATGGGTCCTCCAAGGAGCAAAGCATAACTTTATGCTTTAAGATATACATCCGGGAAGACCACTTTGAGACAATTCTTTGAGAAATTTATTCATGTGGCAAGAGGAATCAAAATGGATCCCAATGAGAAGCTCAATATCTTGCAAGAGGTGCTAGGGTCGTGTGAACATTCTACTAGTTTCATCAAGAATCCACCCACTTCCCTAGGTCAACTGACCCAAAAGATCAACAAATACATAAAAGTGGAAGAGATTATGGATGCTCTTCATGGAAAAAAAGGAAGCTACCTTTGCAAAGCTATGGAAAAGAAAATCCATCCTTCCGATAAAAGATAGATGGAAGTGAATTCGTGCCAAACCGGGGCACGGATACTGTGAATCAAAATGTATACTGTGAATTACACAAATCTACTTATCACTCAACAACTGAATTCAATGTTTTGGGAAATCGCATCAAAGAACTTGTGAAAGAATGAGTTCTAGAGTATAAGAAGGGCAAAAACCCCTAAAAAAGAATCGGGACAGAGAAGAAGTGAAAGGGATGACGATCGCCGCTATGCCTCTAGACAGCATAACGATGAACAGAATAATCAACATCGGCAGAACTACCAAGATTAGCGGAGAAACGGTTGACGTGGCAATCGTGGTGGTTGTCGATGGCGATCACACGATCGCCAGAATCACAGATATGATAACGATCGACACGATAATCGACGATCTCCTGCGCCAGAAAGCCTTCCACCACCTCCGGCAGTTCTCCTCCAAAAAGAGTAGCTCTAGAGAATGTCAATTCCGTGGAGAAAAACTCGATGTACCTAGAAATATTTGTGATTTCTTGTTGCGATGGTTAGGATGTTTCTCAGAAGGAGGGGAAATGTCATGTCAGGGAAGTATTGAACTCATCACAAGTCATTTCGGAAACTGCCGAAGACCAACATTACATTCGATAACAATCACAAGGAAGGTATTTCCGAACCCCAGAATGATCATATCATCATAACTGATGTCATTGCCAATCGCAGTGTACATCGGATTTTGGTTGATCAAGGGAGTTCTTGTAATATCATTTCTAAGGGAGTGATCGACTCAGGGTTTAAGTGATGTCGACCTGCAACCCGTGGCAATGACATTATGGTCCTTTGACTAGCACTAGGTCACCCCCCTGGAAGGATAATCTTACCGACCATGCTTGGGAGTGTATAGAAATCTTGATCGGAAATATTGGAGTACGTCGCCGTGGACATCGACATGACATGCAATGCAATTTTGGGACGCCGGGGCTCAACGCGTTTGAAGTTGTACCTTCAATGGATCATTTGAAGCTCAAATTTCCGACCGCTACTCGGATAGTGACTATAAGTGTCGATCAAGCTACTGCTCGTTCATGCTATGTCTCTACTTGCCGATCCAGAATCCATGCTATTGAAGACTTGAGAGAGCCAAGAAGGGCTATGGAGCCAGCTTGTTTTAAAGTTGTGGAACTTTTCGGAGAAGACCACTCGAATTAGTTTGGACCTTGCTCCAGCGTTTGAGAATAATTTGATTAAATTGTTACAAGATAATATAGAGGTTTCCGCTTGGAGTCCAAAGGATCTGTGTGGGATAGATAGAGCGGTGATGGAGCATCACATTAATACTCATCCCGATGCTCGACAGGTAAGATAAAAATTGTGTCGTTTTTCACCACAGGTTGTAGAATTTATTGGGCAGGAAACTGTGAATTGGTGGCTGCCGGATATGTGAAGGAGATCAAATATTCCGAATGGGTGGTCAATCCTATGGTGGTGCGGAAAGCTGGTGGGAAATGACGAATATTAATTAACTACAAGAGGCTCAATAAATTCTGTGAGTCAGACCCATACCCCCTTCCACACAATGACATGCTGGTCGACGTTGTTGCTGGGAGCACATTGATAAGTACCATGGACACTTACTCAGGATATCAGCAAATTTTTCTTGCTAAAGAGGATCAGAAAAAATCATCATTTGTGACACCAAGTGGAGTAGTTTGATATACTGCAATGTCTTTCGGATTGAAGAACGCTGGGGCTACTTTCTAGCGTTTAGTTAATTTAATATTCAAAGATTTGATAGGAAAGGAAATTGAAGTGTATGTGGACGATATGATTGTTAAGTTGATGAATGACGAGGACCATATTTCCTATTTGCCGGGGTATTTTGAAGTGTGTCAAAAATATTATCTAAAGCTTAATTCCTCAAAATGTTGCTTTGACATTCGTAGTGGGAAGTTTTTGGGACATTATGTCTCTAAAAGAGGGATAAAAGCCAACCGTGAAAAGACGAAGGCCATCATCGACATGACCCCGCCCAGAACAAAAAAGGAATTTCAGAGCCTAACCTGTCGGCTAGCCGCTTTGAACCGATTTATTTCTAGATTTGCCGATCGATATTTACCGTTCTTTAAAGTCCTTCAGCAAGGTAACAAACTGAAATAAGATGAAGTGTGTGAGCGGGCGTTCGACGATTTGAAGAAGTATCTATCAAACCCGCCTCTATTAGTGAGTCTGACAAACGACGAGCCTCTAGGCTTTTATTTGGCAATTTCGACTGTCACAGTCAGCCCTGCTTTGGTGACGATCGGTGATGGGGGCACTGACCGATATATTATGGGTCACACTCTGCTTCTTGCTGAAACCACGTACACGAACATTGAAAAATTTGTTTTGGCTCTAAAAAAGGCTTCAGTTAAGCTGAAGCACTATTTTGATGGCCGTCTTATTCAAGTTTTTACCGACCAACCTTTGGAAGCTATTTTATCTAAATCGGATACAACCATGAGATTGTCTAAATGGGCTATTCAGTTTAGTACGATGAATTTGAAGTTTGTACCTTGAAGGGCAATCAAAGCTCAAGTCTTGAAATATTTTGTGGTAGAAATGACAAGGGTCACTGTGGGCACTAAGCAAGAAGATGACGTCTGTGACATGTTTGTTGATGGGTCCACACAAGGTGGGGCTAGTGTTGGAATTTGTTCCGAGTGACCTCTTCGATTAGTAACCATCGACATATACGAACCTATCGATAGACGATCACCTCTTTGGCAATCTCGTTGATGAGCCCTGGTGTTTCTTCTATGCAACACACGTGGTAGAATGCATGCGCTTCCCTCGTTGTCGTTGACTCCTTGTCGATCGTCATAACTTTCAAGCTGTAGTAGCATGTTCGAAAAGAGCATCTTAATGTATGGCTTGCGTCGAACGTTGCTTATCAGGAAACTTCTTTGACATAACTCCATTTTTAATGCGGAAGATAAAATTCCTTTGATTTCAGAGAAGGTCATATAATTTAATAAGTGAGATATGGTTGGGAGAGTGAGTTGTGTACAATGTTTTAAGGATTACTTTTTTAAATGTTTTATTCAAACCGATCAACGTGGTCAAAACACACAACTTTAACGAGTGGGAGTCATGAGTGACACATATGTTCTAGAATGTAGACATATATAGCAGGGGCTACTATTAATAATTACCCACTACGTTATTAAACTCTACCCCCATGGATTGATATTATGACTATAAAAATTGATTCCATAATTTATCGAGCGTATGGTTTTTTGATATTTAGATGATCGACAAAATGTACGACAGTTAGACAAAATTTTGGAAGGAATGGTCTTGTCGATCGGTATGAACCATAATAGTTGGCAACCTGTATTGAGTTGAGTGTGGCGATCGTCGGTTCATGTACTACTTATTGGCATCGGTATCATGATCGAAGTTATTATTATTGGGTCATTAATATTAAAGTAAAGAAGACTCTGAATAAGATAAAATATACAAGTGACTAAGATAACATTCAGGAGGAAAAGAAATCGAAAGACAAGTCTCCTAAACTATATATAACAAGCTTGTCCAGTCGATTGGCATGGTGTCGAAATTCTGGATCAGAATCGTCCACTTAAATAGGCGAGCGGGGGTTGAACTCCCCATCTAAGTAAGGGGGTTGACACGCTCCCAGCCCTTGGAATTTGGATTGAGCTCAAAGATGTTGATAATCTATTGTTTTATAATATCTTCTACTCTTCCACCGATCCAAAGGAGTAAATTGTCACCATATTTTTGAATGTTGGGGAGACAATTAACCGATCCAAAAGTGACAATTTGTCCTCTACATGCTTGTCGATCGTTTGTTGGAGAGTGGTGATCTAACAGTCATATTCCGAACATTTCTTTGTAATGTCCAGGAGAATGCCATCGGCATAGCTCATGAGGTGTTGGACTTTATCTTTATGAACTTTAAGGCGCGACAGTATTCCTCCTCAGCATATCTAAGGTCGCGTTCGGCAAGGTTGACATTCTTCCGTTCGGCATCTAACTTAATGGCTAAGAGGTCACGATGTGTTTCAGCTTCGACTCTCCTCGTTACTTTTGTTTGAGTTTCTTTGGCTGATCGGGATGGCTCCTTGGTGATCACATACACTCTATTTTTCATAGTCTTGTTTTCCTCCTGAATGTGAGGGAGTTCTTGTGTTTGACGCCTTGCTTTGGCTAGCTCCCCCTCTAGCCGAGCGGCTTTATTTATATCTTCTGCAACTTTATTCATTTCTTCAGCGATTTGATCGTTTGCTTCTGAAAGTTTCTTCTGTAGAAGGGCGGTCGCCTTCAAGGATCATGTTGTCTTATGATACATAGACAAAAGTTCTTTCGACATCTGCATCGATCGAGAGTTAGCATGATATGAAACATTTAGTTAAAATTATTTGAAATACCTCACGGAGGGCGATCGATGCTTTGCTGAGCGAACTAGGGAGAGGGGTCGACAGGGCGATCGTTCGTTATTTGAGTTTGGACTGGAGGAGGCGAAAGATCGTTCATTGGGGTTGTTTCCGACCTTACTGGAGACTCCTTCGGATAGTCGATGAGTTAGACTTACTCAACCTGCAGGAATTCATTCAACAATGAGCGTCGTTCGGCAGTCCAACCGACGATCCTATAACAAATTTCAAGAGTTAGATCCTCAAAAAATTGATTTATCCTTTCGACAAGGGGTTCCATTTGGCATCGTCAGCTGACCACGATGCTTCTGCCGCCTCAAAAACATCAATTTCTACAGCAATTTCCACAAAGGAATGTGGCGGCGATGATTGCGATGGAGATCTCTTTTTGGATGAAGAGACCTGCAGGCGAGAAAAAGTTAGAATATAAGACACAACAATAAAATAAGTATTTGACGATCGGAGGATAGTTACCTTCACCTTTTTTGCCTTCTTCTTCTGCAGTTTTTAGCAATCATCTCCTGCTTTCTCTTCAATTTTCTACTATAAGAGAGTTTGGAGGAATAAGTTGAAACATGAAACAAAGTTAATATTGGAAAACCAAATTGATAAGTAAGAACTTACGTTCTGCAGTTGGCGATAGAGGTTGAACCTAAGGTCGACTGATGCAATCACACATCGATCGACCTATTATGTGCAAACAGATAAGGTTATCCTCTACACACAACACTTTCCAGCTGAGACGATCGTCTTTTTCTGGAGTGTGGTCCATCAAGGTCGGCAGGTTCTTCGGTAGATCGGCGTAAATTGTTGATTCTTTGCCGTCGATCATGAGTTTCCCTGTGGCGGCCAACACTTGGAGAGGGAATTCAAGGTTGTTATCTTGAATCCCAACCCAGACAAAAGTGTTGTACCAGTCGCGTTGCAAATCTGGTTTTTCGACGAGGTCATTGTTCTTGCCTCTGTAGGTGAAATACCACAGCCTGCGTTGAACAAAGACATGAATTCCCGATCGCCACATCACCTTGTAGATCGTCAGGAAGTTGGTGACGGTTGGGGCGATCTTTGCAGTGTCGTAGTAGTGGATGAAAGCGACGATTACCAAGTAGCTACTTAGCATCAGTGTAAAAACGGGCATCGCCAGAGCCACAGTAGTTCAGCGACGAATGGGTGGAGTGGAAACCTAAGCCCATTCTTCAAAGCAGAGATCGTCACTAGCACAGCATTGCTCAGTGACGATCGGCCAGCAGCGGGCCATGGTTCAGACCCAGGTTCCCCTGCTTCCAGTTGATATTTTTCAGGAATGCCATATTTTTCACGAACGGAGTCAAGATTCAATGAGGGAACCATCTACAAATGAAATTCATTATCAAAAATTAAATTGTCACTGGAAATCATATGTGAAACCGCCGGAATCTGGAGAAAATTGTAAAGACTCGCCAGAAAAGCCATAAAAGTGTGCGTAAGAACATGAAAAGGGGATATCAAGATCAAGAATGAACACAAATGTAAGAAAGTGGCGAACCTCAGTAGATCGTAAATGCGTTGAGAAAAGAAAGTGGTTGCCAGAGTTAGTCGCGAAGATTGCTAGAAATCGCTTGAGAATCGTAGAGTTCGCAAGAGTGGAAAGTGCAATAGAAAATGACAATGAAGGTAGGGTTTGTTTAGGCTCAATGCTCAGGGTTGTGTCACGTGGATGGTTAAGATCACGACCCTCTGAATTCTGCATAGTTTTTTAAGTCGGCGATTGGACAAATCTGACACATTGTGCAGAGTGCGCAGAATTTGAAAAGGCACGTGTCGATCATAGGGCTCTTTGTCGATGGGTAAGCGCACAAAAATCATGACGAAGTCAACTTCCTTTCGACATTGGACAATGACGATTGCTTGAAGTTGATGGGCTAATATTAATGCATGAATTATGATAATGTGTGAGACGTCGATCGGTATATTGTCTCAATCGGATCCGATCGACATCCACCTCGAGGCCAACTCAGACGCTCGCCACAGCCGATCGAAATCATCAACATCCAATCGGTAATAAACAAATGATCCGCACATTTGGTGATTAAAGTCAACAATGGATGCGTCAACAATATCAGGCGGAGCCGCATGACTTTTAGGAAACAAAATTGGTATAAATCAGCTCGAGGGCAGCTGATGAGACAAGGAAAGAGTACGATTAGATTTTGTATTTTTAAATTGTATAATCACCCCTATAAAATGGGCAAAAGGTAGTGAGGAAGAACAAGCTTTTTCCTCTGCTTGCTACACTCATCTTCATAGTGAAAATCTTCCTAGGTTTGGTACCCCGTGGGTTTTCATCCCGATTCTCAGATTTCCCACGTATAATTCTCTGTTTTTCTCATTATAGCAACCGAATATCAGCGGTTATCACCCACTAATATTCGAAATAATAAAGAGTAGATTTTACTCTTAACACCTTCTAAGAACTGAAATCACAGAAAACCGGATGATGGACATCGGGTGCTCCAATCACATGACTAGAAATGAGAAATTCTTCTCATGGTGATCAGTCGGGATCTAACAAAATCACAAACCTACCTGAGAGAGGAAGAATAAGTGAGAGGAACAAGAAGTCTAGAGAGAGTTGTTTAAGATGTTGACGAGATAAAGTGCCCCAAAGAAGTATACAATGTTTTGTATAAAATCATTTATGTAGAAAAGTTTCACTGTTGTAAGTTTCTTATATTATTATATAGTAAAGTACATTGTTTTCCAAAGAATAGTGGAGCACGGCATGTCCGTGTAAAAAACAACTAGGTTGGGTTTCGGGAGTGACACCTTCTAAGAACTGAAATCATAGAAAACCGGATGATGGACATCGGGTGCTCCAATCACATGACTAGAAATGAGAAATTCTTCTCATGGTGATCAATCGAGATCTAACAAGATCACAGACCTGAGAGAGGAAGAATAAGTGAAGAACAAGAAGCATGCAATACATATACGAGGGTGTTTATACATAATTTCAGAGCCCACCTCTATAGAGGAAGCTTTATCTATGGAAGGTTGGAGAGCGGCTATGGAGGAAGAATTAAGAATGATCGCTAACAATGGGACTTGGAAACTAGAAGATAAATGTTGATCAAGATGTTATCGAGACCAATTGGATATTTAGAACTAAACTTTGATGCTGAAAAGGAAGTTACAATAAATCTGGAATTCCCACAAAAGCCACATGAACATGGTAAACAATAGACATATGGACCATATATTGAGGAACATCCCAGGAAAATCTAACATGAACATAATTAATAAAATATTAATATTTATCGATTTTAAATATTGAATATCGTTTATATGGTCTTGATTTATTGTTATATAAATATAATTATAATTATAATTTTATTTATTATTAATTATAAACTAATATAATTGACAAAATATCAATATTAAAAAATATCATTTTTACCCCAAATCCTATTGTTGCCAATCCGAATTCTCTAGCAGTAAAGTTGGCGTGTCAGGATGTTAATGTAATATTTTTCGAGAAAATTGCAAAGATGACCCCTAATATTTGAAATAGTGTAAAGACGATGTCCTTATACTTTCAAAATTGTGTATGAAGCACTCAAAATTTACATAATCCGTGTGGTTGACTCTCCAACTTTTTAAATTTGTAAACACCGTACTCTCAAAGTTTAAAATTTGCATGGTTGGCCCCCAAAGTTCCAAAATCGTTTATATACAAAGTAAAATTACCATGAAATATAATAACTGTTATGGTCCCTTTTTAGGGGGTACCAACAGTCGTCCGGTTCGTTCAAATAACGAACTCGAAAACATTGTAAGACAAATTAGTCTTTTAACAAGCGGATGTTACATATTTCTCCGGTACATATTTCTCAGAGTCAATTCTGAACTCTTTGATATGATCAGAGACTAAATATCAAATCAATAAACAAAATCTGGCAATTTCAATATGTGAAAGGAACGAAGTCAATTGCACAAAAACACAAAAAAATATCGTATCTGAGGGTCAAATATAAATTGTTTTAAAATTTTGAGGGTCAACTATGCAATTTTTAAACTTTGAGAGTATAGTGTTTACAAATTTAAAATATCGGAGAGTCAACCATACACATCACGTAAATTTTAGGTGCTTCGTACGTAATTTTAAAACTATAAAAATATCATTTTTACACTATTTCAAATATTATAGGCTAATAAGAAACACAACTCAATTTTTTTACCCCTCCCCGGTCAGTCCAATGACATGTGCTGAGAATCCTAAATCAGTACTCTAGTTCAGCTTGACATTATTACCCAGAAAGAGCTCAATTTTCGATATTGTTGTTAAGGATCTCTTATTCTAATATCTGAAAAAAGGATCGGCTTGTGACGGTGTTCCGACTCCCGAGTATCCTCTTGTGAGTTGTGCGGGCTTCTTGTTCCTGATTGTAGAAAATGCCCCTAGAGCAATCCGCCGGGAGGCCCCGACTTGCATCGCGAGTCCGATTGGTGTACGCCTCCTGCCGGCCATGGACCCTATTTTTTGATTTATCGGCTTTCTGGCTCCCGGAAAGTTACGCCGATGCGACGAATCGAATCCGCCGAAACGTGAACTATTTCCGGGTGAATTACGTTCTCGTTGCCCTAGTTATAATATTCTGCAACCTAGTGTACCACCCCATCTCCATGATAGTTTTCTTGATTGCTTCTGTTGCCTGGAATTCTCTTTACTTCGGCCGTGATGAGGCGGTTGTTTTTATGGGAAGAATGGTGGATGACCGCGTTGTTTTAGTTATTTTGAGTCTGGTTACTGTTGTAACTCTTGTTTTTAGTTATGTGGGATTGAACGTTCTTGTATCTCTGATTATTGGAATTTTAGTAATTGGAATTCATGGTGCATTCAGGGATGCGGAAAATTTGTCATTGGACGAGTCCGAGGCAGCTGAGGCTGGTTTACTCTCATTTGTGGGTTGAACATGAACATGCATAGAGAGGTTGGCAACTGCATTTGTAAATGCAGATTGTTTGAGGGATTTGAACAAGAAATTGATGAATGAAAGCGAAAGAGAGATTCATTTTGGGGCGCTTTTGTTTCAAATTCCAGTTTTGATGTCTGAATTTTCATTGTATGTTATGGTTTTGATTGGTATTTTGGGGTTTTTTTTATAAAATTGATGTGCTTCTGTTTCATTGTGAAGATGATTGATTTTCTGGTACCCTGTTCTGAGTTGATTGATATGGAACGGAGATTTCAACATTTATAACGAAGTGTTTTATTATACGTAGTTATGAAGTTTGAACAAGCTGCTACATCAGTCCTCTCTTTGTAATCCACATTAACCAAAGTTTCCACTTTAGTTGAACTTGTCGTATTCATAATCATGTAGAGATGAGTTAAACAGAATTTCTTGTGAAGTAAATTGTAAATGTAACTTGATGAGACTTATTTCTACTTGAAATTGTCTCATCAACAAGGTGTGGATTTTCAGCTTGCAAACAAATCGGTTAACATTCTAATTCGAGCTTGTTAAGGCATGAAATGCATCGATAGACATATTTCATGCCTTAAATTGATCATCAGCTCGATTGTGTTGATAATGGTGGAGGCCAAAGAAGATTGGTGGGAGACCGATTGATGTCATATCTCGGTACCAACATGACTTTGGTGTTCAGAAAGTTTTGTTTCGTGGCTCGAGAAGCCACACCGAGATGTGTGTGACGATTTAGTGTAAATAAAATATAGGTGGGCTCTCTTATGAATGAGAGAAACCTTCTGGAATGACATGTTCAACGCGCATTGTGAAATAAGCATTATTCATCAATGTTGTCCCCCGTTTTTATTGGAATTCATCTGAGTTTGGTGTTGCATGAGTTTCCCTCTTGGATCTTGGGTTTCCCACACAGTTCTCTTTTATACACTTATCGAGTATCAACAATCCCCAACACAAATAACTTCAATATTACAAGAATGGTGTTTTAACCCATAACATTTGGCATCTTCCATGGGACCTACT
Organism: Utricularia reniformis; assembly: GCA_009725065.1. NCBI lineage: Eukaryota > Viridiplantae > Streptophyta > Magnoliopsida > Lamiales > Lentibulariaceae > Utricularia > Utricularia reniformis. The sequence continues at coordinate 690,685 of RWGZ01001192.1, read as the reverse complement.
AGTAAACCACTAAATTTGGTTCTATTGGAAACAACAACTACAAGTAATGGACGCACAAAACTCATAAAGAATGGAACAATAGCGTTTCTGATCGAGAGGTCATCACTCTCGACCTTCAATTGCTCCAAAAAATGGTGCACAAAAGCATCATTGTTGTGGATAGAGGTTTGTTGCCCAAACTTCATTAGGGGTTCCCCATTGGAGAATGATAGTGTGCAGACGTTGTTGTGGAACTTATATATGACAACATTGGAAACCTTAGCTCCGACGTGGAAGAAATTATCAATCGAGAGACTGAATCCCTCCCGCACACGATAAACTTCGTTGAGGAGAAATCAATACATCCACGGCTGATTGTCCATGATGACCCTGATCAAAGTAGGATCCAAGAATTGATGGATGAGCTTAAGGACATAATGAGGCGAGGACATGTGTTTTTTCAAAACCATGTGATTTCCACGTTTCTGCCTATTTTCACGTGGTTTTGTTCCAAACCACGTGATTTTGTTTCAAAGTGATGAACTCATCCTACTTAACCTTGTTGCCCCTGCCGATGACTCTGAACTCCATTTACAGGCAATAATCAAGCCTTAAAAGGAATAAAAGGGAAGCCCACAAGATTATTAAATCAAGCCCAAGTTCGTTATGGCCCAATTGCTAAAGAATTCTTTGCTGCTGACACTCATAACGGCAAGTTATCTTCAACGCTATTTTTTGCACTTCTATATATATGTGACTCTGTAACTTGAACAATTACCAGAAAAATACTCTATCTTTCAAGCCTTTGCTCACAAACTCTTCATTCAAACCAGACTCTAAGATTGGGAGTTACACAATCCTTTCATGGTGTCAAGAGTGGGATATATCTGAAAGCAGAAAAAATACAAGTTCAAGCTCAAGCTAAAGCTAAAAAATAAAAAACACACAAAGCTCAGGTACTTTTAAAACTCACAACTTTATAAGCCATATTGCACAACAATTTTTCAGGAAAAAACAACAATGTCTGGAATCGTACCTCCACCCACATTTACCGGAAAAGGAGACTACCGAGGATGGGCAAGAAAAGCGCAACTTCATTTGATATCCTCGGAACTATGGGAAGCTTTTGAAGAAATTACACACCAACCTGAACCTGTAACAGAAACTGAAAAATCTGCATTAATACTCAACAAAGCAGAGAGAAAGAAAATGGAAGCAAAAGGCTTAACAATGCTAGCCTCAGCAGTAGCAGATGACGCATGGGACCTAATCATCGAATGCACCACTCCCATTGAAGCCTGGAAATTACTAGAAAAGACCTATTCGATTACACCTAACCAGTTGGAAAAACAAATAAATTATCAGTGGAGAAGACTGGACAATCTAGTACTCAAACCTGGAGACTCGATTACCACACTTGCCGAATCTCTAACTGATACCGTAAAACAGCTAAAGAAACTAGGTGAAACTGTAGATGAGAGAAGACAGAAAGAAAAAAATATTAAATGCACTACCAAACTCCTACAAAAGCTCCATCATGGCAATAGAGGTCAACTTGAAGAGCTATACTATAGATCAACTGCTTGACACTCTTTACGGCCTTGAAATTCGTGAAAAAACTGCGAAGAAAAGGAAAGAGTTGAAGGGGCCTTTTAAACAATCCACTATGCAACAAAAGACACTGGTAAAGCAGAAAAAATAGGTTCATACCCTCCCTGTACGCATTGCAAACAGAAGAATCATCTTCCTGAAAACTGCTTCTGGCATCCGGACAAATTGTGCTCATTTTGCAAAGAATAGAGGCATATTGAAAGGGTGTGCCTCAAGAAACCTAGAAAGGAATTCTTCGAAAATCAGCAAAGACAAAAGTTTGATAATGTGACTGACAAAGCAATGAGCAGTGTACTTTATTTACCTAATGAGAAAGAAGTAATTGATATTTACTCATTGCGTCAAGATACTATATTAGCAAGCTCTATAAATCTAAGGACAAAGGGAACCTGGCTCCTGGACAACGGGTGCAGCAATCACATTATGAAAGACTTCTCATCATTTATATCATATGCTCCTGTCATTGGAACAAAAAATTGAAACAGCCGATGGAACTTTTATATTGATACATGGCATAGGCACCGCACCATAAGACTTGAGATAGAAAAACACCTCTTGGATATCAAGGAAACTTATTTTGTGCCTGGAGCCTCTCATAATGTACTAAATGTTGGACAGTTAATCGAAAAGAAACTAAGGTTCATGTTTCAAAATCAGCATTTTGAAATTACTACTGAAACGGAGAAAGAAATTCTCAAGATACAGATGGAAAGCTGAGTATTCTCGATTAAACCACCACACTCAGGTGGGCAAAACACTGAAATGTGCTTATCAACTAAGGAGATTACTGAACTTTGGCACAAAAGACTAGGAAATCACAACTATGCCTCACTAAACATATTAAAGAAAGATACCTTAGCTGAAGAAATTCCCGAACTCATTACAGATCATAATGTCTGCCAAATATGTCAGCTAGGAAAATCATGCAGGCTGTCTTTTGGATCTTCAACCTAGACTACGAAAAGGAAGCTTGAATTAGTACATAGTGATATCTGTAGCCCAATGAAGACAAGTACACCAGCAGGGAACAAATACTTTCTACTATTCATTGACGACTTTACCAAATACTGTTGGGTATACTTTATTGCAAATAAATCAGAAACTATCAACTGCTTCAAAAAATTCAGGGCACTGGCAAAAAAACAAAGTGGAGAAAAGATTCAATATCTAAGAATAGACAATGGTGGCGAATACACATCAAATGAACTGAAAAAGTTGTGTGAAGACAGTGGAATTGTACACCAATTCACAACTCCTTACACACCTCAACGAAATGGAATAAGTGAAAGCAAGAACAGGACAATCATGGAATTGACACGATGCTTATTGATAAAAAAAAATATGCCACTCACATATTGGGGAGAAGCAGTCAACACAAGTGTTTATCTCCTAAACCGACTACCTATTCAAGGATCTGCTCTTTACAAAACCCCTTTTGAATCATGGCATAACAGAATTCCAAACATTGAACATCTCCGAATCTTTGGCAGTATGTGCTATATGCATGTACCCCAAGAAAAAAGGACTAAACTTGACTCTAAAGGACGTGCTGGAGTGTTTATGCCTTACAGTGAAGTCTACAATGGATATGGAATCTTGGATCTCTCTACATTCAAAATCTCTATAAGTAGAGATGTATTTTTTGATGAAAAAACAAACTGGGAGTGGACTCAAGAATTGGAAAATTCAGAAACCAGTACGAGGACTCAGAAAACAGCAAATGAACAAAATTGGAATCTACTACAGACCTTCCCTACAGAATCTGCTACCATTGAAATATTTATATCAGAAAAAATCTTCGAAGACAATTATGAATCAGACAACATAACTGAAAAACAAGACATCGGGGAATTTTCTCTACCTGACATTGAAACTGAAAATGGGACAGAATCTCCAATCTTAATAGAAGCTGCCTCCCCTCCTGAAAACTCCAATAATAACAATCTCTCTTCTAAGAAAAGTCCTTGCGACTCAGAATCTGAAAATTTATCCGAATCAGACTATCACTCAAAGGAAACATTCTCTACTGAAGATGAAGAGGAAAATTCCCAGAAATATAAATTTTTGACCGACATTTACGATCAAAGTATGATGGTAAAAGAACCTACCTCATTGAGTAAAGTCTTGGAACATCCTGGCTGGAAACAAGCTATGATGGATAAATTGGACATGATCAACAAAAATCAAACATGGACTCTCATGGACAAACCTGAAAAAAAAAACTATTGGTGTTAAATGGATCTACATAACCAAACTGAACAGCGATGGTACCATAAATAAATTAAAGACGAGAGGTAGAGAAGGGCTACTCACAAAGGGAAGGAATTGATTTCTCTAAAACCTTTGCCCCAGTAGCTCAATTAGACACAATTAAACTGTTACTCGCTGTCTCAGCTTGCAAAGGATGGACTGTATACCATCTTGATATTAAATCTGCGTTCCTCAATGGCAACCTACAAGAGGAGCTTTATATTAATCAGCCCCTGGATTTGTCAAACAAGGAGAAGAAAATAAAGTGCTCCTACTACGAAAAGCCCTATATGGACTTAAACAAGCTCTTAGGGAATGATACAACAAAATTGATTTATATTTCAGAGATTCTGGACTTATAAGAAGTAAAAATGATCCAATGCTTTATACCATGGACAGTGAGAAACATGGAAACCTTATTATATCTTTATATGTTGACGATATACTAATTACAGACAGCAGCGAACTCCTCATACAACAGCAAAAACAAAAACTTATGGCCACATTTGAGATGGTAGATTTAGGAGTGATGAGTCACTTTCTAGGCATGGAAATCACACAGACAACGAAACACATTTTTTTGTCACAGACAAGGTATTCTCAAAATCTGATAAAGAGGTACAAACTCGAAAAAGGGAAACTTATCTCTGTGCCAATTTCGCCTGATGCAAAACCAGTACCTATAGAAAGTTTAGTGGAAAGTCACTCAACAGATCAAGTAAAATTAATAGAAGAGAAAGCTTACCGAAGTATCATTGGAGCCCTAATGTACTTATGCGCCACTAAACCGGACATAACGTTTGCAATAAACCTTCTATCTAGGTTCATGTCAAAACCTCTTCAGAATCATTTTGATGCTGCTATAAGAATTCTAAAATACATCAAAGGCACTTTAAATTTCAATATTTTATACAAAAAAACATACTAACATTATCCTTGAAGGCTTTGTTGACATCGATTATGCAGGAGATACTCTTGATAGCAAATCAACTACAGGATACATGTTTTCACTAAGCGGTGCTGCTTTCGCATGGAACATCAAGAAACAATATCCAGTTGCACAATCTTCCGCAGAGGCTAAATACATCGCTGGAGCTTCTGCAGCAAACCATGTTGTGTGGTTAACAAAGCTATTTGTGGATCTGAAAATTCCAATTGAGAAACCAATTACTCTATACATAGACAACAAGTCTGCCATTTTCATGGCAAAAAATCCTAGCCAATTCAGTCGCTGCAAGCACATGAAGGTCAAATATCATGCTCTACGAGACTATGTACAAGAAAGAACGTTTAAATTAGAACATCTACCCAGTGATTCCCAACTCGCAGACATTCTCACAAAGTTACTATACCCCAAACAATTTGGCTTCCTTAGCAATCAGATGGGTATAGTCGAAAACCCCTCATCATACAAAAGTGACAAAGGGTTAGGCTTACCTCATCACGGGGGAATATTTCAAAGTGATGAACTCACCCTACTTAACCTTGTTGCCCCTCCCGATGACTCTGAACTCCATGTACAGGCAGTAATCAAGCCTTAAAAGGAATAAAAGGGAAGCCCACAAGATTATTAAATCAAGCCCAAGTTCGTTATAACTCAATTGCTAAAGAATTCGTTGTTGCTGACACTAACAACGGCTAGTTATCTTCAACGGCTATTTTTTGCACTTCTATATATATATGACTCTGTAACTTGAACGATTACCAGAAAAATACTCTATCTTTCAAGCCTTTGCTCACAAACTCTTCATTCAAACCAGACTCCAAGATTGGGAGTTACACAATCCTTTCAGATTTCCATGTTTATGCCTGTTTTCGTGTTTTTTTTCGCTCCAAACCACGGGATTACTACATTTTCTGCCAATTTCACGTGGTTTTTATTAATCGTCCCGAATTCTCACTCAGTCAATGCGTTTTTGTGTTGTTTGCTTGTTAGGTGTATTTTTCCGAATTATTACCCTTCCACAACTATTTATAGTGTCATTTTATGTCTGATTGCAATTCAACCCATTTTCCCTTCTAATTAACTCTAAATCAGTTCAACTCATATAAAAGACCCGAAATCATGTTAGCATGTCAGGAACCCGATTCAATACTCAAATCCGACCATACATCCTAACGTTCCATCCATCCCGATGGTTATCTGGTGGTCATTATTTCGCACTGCTTCCTCCCTCCATTTGGCTATTTATGCATATGGTTCATATGACCTCAAGACCTCGTCGGGATGCTTGGTTGAGTAGTTAAAGTCCTCGGTAATGCCTCATTATATTCCACCACCTCCAACCTCAACTCATGTATTTGTCTTACTCGTAGGTTGGCCAACAAGCCTTGACTTTTTCTGATCAATGCATGTGCCACATGGATTGCTTTCCGGGATGATATTGGATATTGATGACGTAGTCCTTAATCAAATCTAGCCATCTATGTTGTCTCATGGTCGGTGAAACTTTGCACTTCACCCCATACACATAATGCCTCGAGATTTGTAGTGCAAACATGACTGTTGTGAGTTCTAAATCATGGGTCCGGTAGTTTGCTTTGTGCACCTTCAATTACCGCAATAACCCTTTCTTCTTGCATTAGAATGCACCCTTTTCGATGCATCACTGTGGAGTGTGAAGTCTCACCCGGGATTGGTAGCACTAATACAAGTGGCGTAGTTAATTTAGCTTTCAAGCATTCAAAACTCTCCTCACGTATTTAACTTCCTTTATGGTAAGGTTGGTGAGTCGTCTAGCTATCCTTGAAAGCCCCCAACTTAAGTTTCACTAATACTCTACTAGTCCGAGGAAACCCTAACTTCTCGAGCATTCCTAGGATTTGGCCATCCAGTAATTGCTTTTAATCTGGTTGAGTAGACACATACAATCTCTATGGATACCACATGCCCCAGGAAAGCTTTACGGTTAACCCATAGCTTGCATTTGTTGTAGTTAGTGCATAGCTCATTTTCTCATTATCTATAATACCAATCTCAAATATCATTAGTGTTCCTCCCTATTTCCGAAATACAATAAAATGTTGTACAAAACCTACGTCACACGGGTACGGGATACGGATGCTGAGGTGCGGGGTACGGTGATTTTAGAAGTATCTGATATAAGGTGAATTAAATTCAACATAATAAAATAATCAATATAAATATTTGAAATTTTCAAAATACATAAATCGGTAAAAAATAATGAGTTTTAAAATAATTTACGAACAAAGTATGAAATTTTTAATTCACCTTTGATAACTTATTGTTTTCACCGCCTTCCAATCAACTGTGCAATTTTTCTCACTAAACACGCACTCAGTGCTTGTAATTCTCAAAATTGAAGCACACGTGCAACATAATAAAAAACACAACTTCAAATTGGTCCAATTACTCATGAATTTAATCATCAAATCCATGAATGCAGATAGGGCCTTCGTTAATCCAGACAAAACCACATTGCACTCATAATGATCATGCCTTGTCCATATAGCCGTTTTTAGAACATCGTCCCCCTTCAGCCTCACTTAGTGATACCCTGATCTTAGGTTCCATTTTTTATAATACTTTCGCATCTCTTAATGTTAAATGATTTAACTTAATAAAAAACAAGTATTCTGATTTTACCACATCAAAAAAAGAGGCTGACCTGATGAAATAGGATGGTTGGAATTTCAGGTAGAAATTGGGTATCTTTTGTTAATGCTAGTAGAGAGAAAGAATAGGGTGCTTTATCAATTGCTAGGACAATGATGATAGAAAAATTTGCCAACCCCCAAAAACATACACTCTATGTCTATCGGTTGATCAAATAATTTACAAGTATATCAATTATACAACAATACCATGAGAACACACAAGTCATTTCTACGACGAAGAACAAAGCGAATCAATATCGTAATCAAAACAACGTTGTTTTGTGTTAGTTATCAATCGTCGAAACGAGTCAGAGAGTCTAACTCCAAATGACACAGAAGTGTCGATAGGTCACATAAGTGAACATGATGAATCCAATCCTGTCCTGTGCTGGCAGAAAGTCCAGTGCATCAGGCAGGGAGGGATAAATGATTTATATAAAAAAAATTAGAATGATATAGTACAGTGCATAGACAGGGAAATGTGAAAGTGAGATAAATAAAACAAGGAAGAAGGATGGCCGACTGTTACTTTGATTGGAGGCTTTCCTTCTGCAAACCCAGTTCTAGTGCAATAAGTCGAAGCAGCACTTGAACCAGCTCCCTAACCCTCGGTATCCTACAGAAGATCTCACTAAATTCAGAAATGTCTTAATGTATCAACCAATTATAAATTCCAATCTACGGAAAGTCCTTCAAATGACCCATACAAATATAAAAAACGACCAACACACTGCCATCGGACCCATAAAAAGAAAACCATTATAAAATTAATTGCTATCGGACATATGTTTCACCAAATATGGACACATAAAATACGGCGAAAACCTAGTTTTGCTTACCTGGACATAACTAGCTCACAAATTGACGGGAATAGTACAAGCAAATGAGTATGTCTTTTAGCAAATCCCTCCCTTAAGTGTGGAAGCAGAGGAAGACAGCTTGCTAGCTCTGGATGAATTACTAGACTGGATAGCTGCTGTAATACAAATACAAGTTCTTCTTCCCTTGCTTGAGGCATGGTTCGCCCATCTGCATATCAAAATTAAATATCCAAATATAGAGCACAAAGGAACAAACAAAGGCTCCTAGAAATGAGTGTTTAGTTGTAAATACAAACCCAAGCTGTTCTCATCTGTTACGAACTTGGCTATTATGAAATCAGATCTAGAGGTCATTGTTGTGATCGATATTTTGCTGAGTTCCGGGTTCGGAAGGTTTAATTCTCCTTCCCCACAGCTGCAAATAACGCTTCCATGTTGACAAATTGAACACAATATTCATTTAAGAAAACTGATTACACACATTATGCTTCAAATCAAGTTACCTGCTCAAGGAAAATAGTTTCTGTAAGCATGCCAAAGAGAATCTACTGCAATGAGCAGGCATTAGCTCAACCGTTTCTATTGGCAAACAGCTGGTGCGTGAAGCACATCGATCTATAGTGGAAACCAGTCTTTGTAAGACCTATTAATGAACGATTAGTGAATGCCCATGAGTCATGTTGCAGATAAATATAATAATTTTGTCTCCTATGAAATATATATTGAAATGACTACTAATCGGAGAGATTATCAGTTGTAANTTCTACAATCATTGTCTACCCTTAAAAAGTGAGAGTCCCACTGGCGCCATTAGAAGAAATGCTTAATTTTCAGATTAAAGCTGCAATTGCTGTTGGTCAAGACCCAGATTAACTTTATTATAACATGAACGGAAAACTAAACATTTCATTAAACCAAAACTGGATTTTTGGGAGTTAAAAAAAACAACAAAATCTTTGGAAATCAAACAGAAGATGTGATTACTAAGGGCCTCATTAGCAAGTCATTCCATTATGATACCCATCGACCAGTAGTAAGTGACTGCTAATAGAAACAAGAGTTTAGAAATAAGCAGGAAAATATTACGTTCAACTGAAAAAACAGGATAAAACACCCGCGAGGATTAAGCCTAAAGCACTGAACCTAAATAATGGGCTAAGTTTTTATCAGGTAGAAATTAAAATCAAAGAAATTTATAAATTCGACTGACACAACTAGCATATCAATCATACTTCCTTCAGAGTGGTTAGGATCTCCTTCATAGCAGAAGGTGCAATCGCATCATGAGAAATGAGTTTCTGCAGACAAGAGAGCCCAATCACGCTCAGTTTCACATTCTTAACTTCACAAGCCATTACTAATATCCTTAGAATTTCCTCGTGGTTGGCAATCTCATCTGGGCTGGATAGGGATCGAAGCTGAAAGTGTAAACAAACTAAGGTTTCCATTAATCAATTCATCAATTAGGAAGCATAAACATACACGCATAGTCCCTGAAAAACCAATTGGAAACAGAAAACATTGATTGTGTGAGACAATTCAATGCACTCCACAAGGGTCTATCCAAAATTCATGGTGAAATTCAGCAAAAAATACCTTCAAGATTGCATGCTCAGCGGCATCCTTGACTGCAGGATAACGGTGCCGGGACTCCGCTGAAAGAGCCCTTAGATCCGACTCCAAAGCCGACATGAAAGTCCACATACCCAGTACCCTGAAACGGTTCTTCCTCAGCCCTTTCTTCCTCCTTTTATGCCTATGGAAGAATATCAAACGGGAAACCCAAACGCAGCCTAATACTGGGGGCAGATACAGAGCAGATCTACATCAGCAGCAATAGGTTGTTTGACAACACAGTGACACAGTAGAGCGTATCACCGACTAAAACGTCTGAGAGTGGAGACGATCGCGATCGGACTCTCGAAGTAAGCAAAACTTCAGACCGTCCAAGGAACACTTTGTTTTAAATTTTCATTATACCATAAATTTCATGTTTAGTATGGTATCACAATTTTAAGCTAAGTCAAATTTAACTTATTTTAATTAAAAGAAAACATAATTTTGATCCTCAAAGTTTGGATAATTTGACAATTTTGATCCCAATATTTTTATTATTTAACGCTAAATTTAATCAAGAAAATTACAAAATCAACCATCAACTTACAATCAGTGTAAAGACGATATCCATATAGTTACAAAATTACATAATTGGTCCTCAATGTTAAATATAATTTAACATAATCGGTTTAGATCTGATCCCTACATAATTCTAGGCTGTATTCCGTTATCTAAATCCGATTTTCCTTTCTTCACGCCGTTAACATAATTTAAACGGAATGAAATTAACCCAAAAATTGTTTCTTTCTATTTCCGCATGCATGAGACCCCAAGAACCCTAATTATGTTTATGTAATTTTTTTATTCGGGCTAATTGGGGTTTCTAATTCAACTACAAAAACAAAGTCAACCCTCGGTAATTTTGGTAGCCCTAGAGATATGGTTGGGTCTTTTATGTAAATTCAGATTTGGTTCAGGAGGGTCATTACGAGCTTCATTTTGCTTAATTTGTTGTATAACACAATCTATTTTTGATTTTGTGTCTCTAGATGTGTATGTTTATAATTTTTTTCTTGGTTGTTTTTTTATTTTTTCTGTGTTTTGTTGGTTTTAATCGAGTTTTCATATAATTTGGCAATTCATGTTTAGGATTCGACTTGCTATGGTACTTTGTTGACATTTGAAATTTCATTGTTTTCTTCGTTCTTCTTATTTTAGTACTGATCTAACTTTGTTGTAACTAACTTTATATTTTACTGCATCTGCTACTCAGAACTCAATATATTTCTATATTTAATATTTATGACACAGATCAATATACATATTATATACATATTTAATATACATTAAATATATATTTCAATATATTTAATATTTAACATTCATATTATATTTATATTTTAATATTTATTATTTTATGACACATATATTTCTATATAGTCGTTTCTGAGTAGAGAAATGAAGCATATCGAGATATTTTTATGATTGATATTGATTATAGTTTTTTTGTGGTATTTGGATCGGATTACTTATTTAGTGGACATTTGTGCTTAATTTGGAAATTATTAAACTATTATTTATTAGACGTTATTATTAATGGCTCGAGAGAATTATAATTGGGCTCGATTNTCCGGGATATAATAGTCCAAAGGAATTATTTAATCACAATCATTCATCTCTTCGGACGGTTATTGAAAGGTCGTTCGGTGTATGGAAAAAACGTTTTCATATTCTGGATGATATGCCACACAACCTGAAATTTAAACATCAGGTATCTTTAATTCCTGCAACCATGGCCATACATAATTTTCTTCATCATGTAGATGCTAACGATGATGGGTCTAACTTGGATAAATCCGATAAAAATAAGAATGATACAATTGATCGAACTAGTGAAAGATCTGAAGAACCAGAAAATTATCATTATGATGTTATGATGTAGATGACAAGAGATAACATTTGTGAAACATTATGGAGAGCGCATCGTGGTGGAGTTGGACAATCTGGACGACCTGACTTATGAATTTATGTAGTGTCCTTTATTGTTTGTATTTATGTTGTAGTTGGAATATTTCGAATTTAATTATTTCGAATCTAATCATATTCACAACCAAAAGGGCAATAATGTCATTTATTACTTAAAATGCATTCTACATCTAACTTTTTACAGAACATCATCACATTCTGCAATTCAATTTATAAATTACAGAACACTAAATGCATTCTTGATCTGTGATCGCATTATGAAAACACATTCTCAAACTGCATTCTAAATCTCAAATCACATGCATAACATAGCCATCTGTTCTTAATATTTTAATATTAAGTTGCTCAGGTGATGGCATAGTTGATGTTTTAATATTTTTTATCTGTTTTGATATCGTCCTAATAAATTTATTATTTTATGACACATATATTTCTATATAGTCGTTTCTGAGTAGAGAAATGAAGCATATCGAGATATTTTTATGATTGATATTGATTATAGCTTTTTTGTGGTATTTGGATCGATTACTTATTTAGTGGACATTTGTGCTTAATTTGGAAATTATTAAACTATTATTTATTAGACGTTATTATTAATGGCTCGAGAGAATTATAATTGGGCTCGATTGTACATTATATAAGGATGGTTAAAGAGTTATAGAGAGGAGGGAGTTTTGATGGTTGACCTAATGGAGGTTTTATCGATGACCTAAGGAGGAGACCGCTATCCACTTATTTTCCGGGTAGAAAACCTACGACTATGGCCACCGAAGATGATCTTTTTTATTTCGGTTTCTACATCTTATTCTAGGGTTGTAAATATGAAAATTTGACGTTGATAGTGGATTCAAAGGCTACGGCCGTGTTGGTTTTTTATCATTTCTTTTACAGAAAGGTTTTCCAATTACAAAAATCGTGTCTTTTTATTTCTTGTTTCGTATTACTTTTTCATAGGACCTCTACCCATAAAAGAGGGTCTAAATTTTGTTATTGCTGATTTTTAGCAGCGATAAAATTGGCACCGTCCATGGGGACGTTTTTAATCCCATTGAGTTTTTATCCGGATTTTGGGATGGAAAACACGAATATATTTTTCGATTCAGCGCAGCTTTGGTATTCAGTTTGTTTCTAAATATTGAACCGTTGGATTGGTCTGCAATTTTTGTATACTATTAAACACATAGTTATCTCGGTTCTGAACGTTGAAGATCGAATTTTATGGTCGTTTGGATTTTCGAATTAACGTTGGTTTAGAACGTTTCGTATCTGATTTTTCTGCTATATGTAATTATGAAATTTTGATTCTAATCTCACAGTTTTACCTTTGGATCGCTCTGAAATTTTTTACCATGGTTACATACATATATTCCTGTCTAGTGATTGGTGACGATCAAATTTTATGATCATTTCAGATTTCGGTTTACTATCCGAATATATGGTTGGTATTTCAAATATTCTAGTCATGCGCAATTTGAATATTCTATTCGTTTTGCAACATTTCACCGTTAGATGTTTCTAAAATTCATATATATTAGTCTGGCCATATTGGTAAATGTTTCAGACGGTGGAGATCGATTTTAAATGTTGTTTTGGGTTTTAAAATACCGCCGAGCTTTCAACGTTTCAATTTTAGTTTTATGCGATTATGAGTCGTTATATTCTATATGATATATTTTATTTCACCGTTGGATCATTCTGTAATTTACGTATATAATTAAAGACACATTGTTCTATGTACCCAACGGTGGAGATCAGTTTCTGTAATCATTTCAATGTTCAAACTATCAACGGACAAACAATGTTTCTTCCGATTTTTCAGATTTCGTTATTTTTGGAATTCTAATATGGATATGATTATTTCATCTTTGGATCGTTGTGAGACTTATATATATTGATCAAGACAGATTATTTAATGTTATGAATGGTCTTCGTTGCGAAAAGTGCAGATCGATTGATCTTATTTATTTAGGATTTTAAATTATGTAATCCAAAGAATATGGATTTCTATATTTTATGGATTGAGATGATGTGGATTTTATGATAATATGATAATCTCTTCGTGTTGGTATTCTTTATGGTATCTTCTGAATGATTTACTAGGTGACTCGTATGTATTATCATCATAAGTTGATAAATTGTTATGATATAGTATCAAGATTACATTTTTATTTTTGAAGGGAATTAATCATATGATTGATTATAATAGTATTGCAATTATATTTTTATCATGATCTGGTTATATTCTCAAATTGTTATCGTTTTGGTATTATCTCAGGTATCTTCATAATGATTGACGAAGGGATTTTTAACTCGTTAGCCACCTTAACAACGAGTTATTTAATCCATATAGAATCTTATGGATAACCGGAAACTCACAAGAAAGATTACAAAACGATATATGAAGTGAAGTTGTTTGTCTACTTCGAGACACGCAAGTGTCAGAATTGACGTTCCTATTTATGATCAGAATAGTCAAAAAATTGCCGTATGGATGACACGGATTTTCCCATATTTTATTAGGCTTGTCATAAAATTATTTCATGGATGATAGAGATTTTCTTATTTATAATATTGATTGTCAAAAGTACCATAATTAAAGCAATCAAAATCGAGTTATATTATGCAAGATTCTATGAGACAAAATGTTGAGCAAATATAGTATTAAGGTTTCGAGAAATTGGAGACTTCCTTCATTTTTGGAAACATAAGAGAATTCGATATTACGAAGAGGAAAATATAAAAGTTCTTGGCTTTTATGGGGAAATTTATTGTCTTGCCCCAATTATAGGTTGTTTCTTGAAAATCCTATATTAGGACTTTTGGTTTTCTATTTTTTATATATAACAAGTGGAACTCAGCCGACACTTTCTGGGACGAAGATTATTCTTAATTTTCTAATGCCCAAGGCGTTTTAAAGTCAGAGTTTCATCATTCATGAAATCTTAATATTAAAAAAAAGTGGGTCGTGTAGACGAGAGTATTTGTAGGGTGCCATTAATTGAGATACGAACAAAAAACACAAGATCAGTTGTAACTGTAAATTAAGATATTTCCTTGAAGTATGTTAAAGAGAAAAGCAAATTCCCAGCGGAGATATAGGGATGACTAAGATGAAAAAAGGATGTAAGTAAGAGATTGTAGAGTTCATATAACAATCATGACGATTTGGAGAAATTCTAAAAAGAGTTCAACACACTATTTTATTTTGCAGTTGGAGTAATAATGATTTAAACACTTTTACATCTTTATTATGGTTTCATAGCTTTGCATTCAATGCGCTCATAATATTACAATTTTGGAGCACGTTGGTTCTTTTCTAATTGATTGGTGGAGTCGGAGTTGAGTCTTCAGACTGAAGACACTTGAGTTGATTTCTATTTGATTTCACGGTGTGGCAAAGGCTCCAAAAAATGTAAAGTTGTTGATTTGATTTTCTGCCAAAGCGATGAATTAAAAAAGGATGAATCTTTTTGCGATGAACTATGAAGATCACTATTGATATGCACGGGGATATTTTTGTAATTTAGATACCACGAGAATCTTATGGCACGCCTTCCAAGGTATTCTGAATATTTTGAGATAAAGTGACTTCAGAGGTATTTTATATTTAGGACAACCCTGGGATATTGTGTTTTCGTAATTTATAGGCCCTGGAGTCACATATAAGAGTTCCTAATGATATTATCAATATTTTTGGAAGATTCCTAGATAAATTGATGTTAGGGTTATTTTCGTAATTTTGCACTTGGAACTCATGACGGAAAATAATCGGTGGTAGTCTGGATATATTTTGAATATTTCTGATATTAAATTATGTCGATAGTATTTTAGAATCTTTTCGTAGGTCGAGGGTCGATAACAGAGTCGAAACCTCGGATAATTGGAAGAAACGAGGGTGATGTATTATCGGGGACTCAATCAACACTTTCGGAAGAACCCCCGATCGCCGAAATCATTACTCAGCCTTCTCGGAGAGGGAATTCGTCCGAGAAGGTATCTATTAGCTATCTACTTACTTGGTGTTTATCAAAATGTTTTGATTTCAGAAGAGTGAGCCGAGTAATTGCCTGAAGGAATGTTATCTCCCAACATCAGTACGTTCACGATATGCTAATCATAATAGTGAAGAAAGGAACGTGGAGGAGCATATCATGAAGTGGACATCTAATTATATTTCTTAATCATCTGAAATTGTATTCGTTCGGATTAGTCTTAATCTATAGTGAATGGTTCATCTGTTCGATTTACTTTACTATCCAGAATGGATTTCGTCTGGAAGAATATTCATAAAGACTTTAAGCAAATGTGTTATTAGTCGTAGTATCACCATATCTGCCATTGGTGACTAATTGATTTTTCCAAATACCTTTATGGAGTAATCTATCAACATTACCTTTTTTAGTCATTTAACGAGATACCGATAATTAAGATTGTTGGGGATTTGAAAGTAGCAATTTCTATCAAACCGAAATGGGATATATCGTGAAGGGGACATTGAATTTATATATTTATTAATTGTCCGGAATGGTATTCATCCGAAATAATAATTTTATGGAACTCCCCTTCTTCAAATTTCTTTTATTGATCGTTTTTAACAATATTCTTCCTGAAATATATATTTATGAAACTCACCTTCTTAATTCACCAACGACATTATTGAGTTGAACTATTAAGCTCCATCTAGTACATTTTATGTTAGTCGGGTTTAAAAACTGTGTTATTTCTCCTGAAGGATCTATTTTGTAATGGTGAATCTTCCTATCATCCCTTATAATGTTAGTCGAGATCAAAAAATATCGAGGACTTTAATGGTGGAATTCGTAGTGGTGAATCTTCCTATCATCCCTTATAATGATATTCTAGAGGAGTGCTTTGTACTTGATCGGGGCGATTGTCTCTAAGCCCATTTGATGATAGGGAACCCGGAGTTAGGACGTTCTTGTTGTAATATTATGTGCCAAATCGATATGGAGGGCTCTAGTACGAAGAAATCAGTTTGGATGTTGGAAGTCTTATCAGAAAACAAGAGTTGATTCAAATGATGAGGTCTTCTCGGAATGAAAACGATAAGCAGATGAATTATGTGGTTATTAAAGCAGTTTGAAAAGGAGATGTCACTAGAGATTGAAAATGAGTTCAATATAAGAACTGGAAGTTCTCCCCTAAAAAAGAAAATCAATTGATGAATAGGTTGGAAGTTTGTTGCAGGCATGACTCATCTAACTTGTAAGATACGTATATTGGATCACGAATCCATTGGTTGTCCCAAAGTTGAATAATAGTTGGAGAGTTGACATGATGATAGATTCGAGGTGTGATTTTGAGTTTCTTAATTATGCCTTTTATTTTGAAGAATGAGGGAACCACGTATCAACCTAGGTGGATTCATATTTAAGGATAAGATCGATGCATATTTGGAAGTCTACATCAAGGAATGCAGATAAAGAGTCGACAATGCGAAAATCATGTTCAACATATGAACGAATGTTTTAGTATCATGCGAAAGTATCGAATGATGTTCAACCCTTCTGGATGTGCTTTTGTATGAAAGTTGAAGAATGTTCAGTCTTATGGTATCTGCTAGATGAGTAGAAACTAATCATGTCGAATCGAGAAAAAAATTGTCACTCTTTCGTGCATCGTGCAATGTAAAAGTTTTGGAATGGAATTGCCAATGCCGACCGACTTGTGAATGTTTGAAGGAGTATTTGAGTAAAGCACAATTTATGTCACCGCCTTCCCCAGGGGAGCCACTGGTTTTATAGTTTATATTGTCTAGAGAAGTTTTGAGAAATCAGACTTGGTTAGACACAATGACAAGGAACATCGGCCAGTAATGTATGTTACTAGGAAATGATGTCGAGGCCCAATCTTGATACATTGACATTAGTTTTATTCAGAGAGCATAGCTTAGATCTTTTGAATGTGAATCTTATGAAAATGGTGGTATATGCAGAATCATTCACTAGCAAAGAGAGATCGATCAGTTAGTTTCTTTCATGGAAACGTGATAGAGAATTCAGATATGATGTTGTAATATTACCGATAAACACCGGGGACTTATGATTACAAGCATATGGTCAATATGGAAGGATATGAGGTTGTTACGAGAGTTTTGAATTGAAGTGAGAATATTATGATGGTAGTCCGTTGAACGAGTAATAGTGAGGAAACAAATACAAGGAATCTAGAGTTTATTCCACTTGGAAACTTATTGGAGGGGTGAAATCCATTATTATCAGAATTCTTCCACATATTCTAGATTATCATGAAGTCGTGCATTTCTATTCAAGGAATTCATTTATCTCTTGTACTTAATATTACCTAACTATCAAGATTTGAATCAGTGTCAACAATATGCATATCTGAATATGGGGGATCGATATATTAATTCTCCTCACCTTCAAGAAAATTGTGATGAGTAAACATGTTGGCAAGTTGTACTTTGAATGAGAAATATTGTATCGGATTATGGCGGTGGTAAGAGAATGAATGTATGAGATTGCGAATATGAGCGGAGAGTAGCTGCCATGGACTTGACATATTTCCATTTTGCGCAAGTATTATGTATAGACGTGACTCTCCAATCATTTTTTAAAAAACCCCCTCATTTTTAAAATATTCTAATTTTTTCTATCATTTCTAATGACACAAGATCAATCGACTAGGGGACTGGTAAGATATGAGTGAGGTTCATTGCATTTTAATATGATGGAGGATGGAAACTAAATAATTTAGGATAGATTAGAAATGCAATGTACCACCTGTCTTATAGTCAATCAATCTCAAACTCGTTAGATCGGATACTGGTTAAATTTTTTTTTAAACCGAAGAGTCTCTGGCTGCAGCAGAATCGTTTATACATGTATATTTTCGGAGTATATCAAGGGGCCCGATTTTTTGATAACCGGCCACCTACCGAGCATGATTCCGTGGCACACGGGAGCCTTTTTGGTTGACTCCTCCATGACACACCGTCGAGGGTCGTTCCCTCGTCGGAGGCCGGTCACAGTCCGCATTGAGAAAGAACCTGAGGCCGGTCACGGTCACATCTGTCTCCTCCGTTGTCCCATAGGGCCTTTTAGTGCGGGGGATTGGATCTATCAAGTCGGAAGTAAAAAATTTACGTCAGTCTAAGGATTGTACCCTGAACCTGACGCTACTTTCATCTAGATAGTGAAGGTCTTTAGTGCGAGGCACCCGAGCTACCCGAGTAGGAGTGAAATATTTACGCAGTCAAAGAATTGTACCCTGAACCTGGCGCTACTTCTATTCGGGCAATGAAGGTTTCCTACGTTTACTTATTCCTGCTGAGGAGATCGGGAAAGGTCTGATTGGTGATGGTGGAGCATGCTAGCAAGTGTAAAACATAGTGACATCTGCCTCTTACGATGGTTAAGTGGGTAAAACTTCTTAACGCGAGAGACTTGATCCATCTAGGCGAAAATGAAATATTTACGTCAGTCTAAAGATTGCACCTTGAATTTGACGCTACTTCCACCTAGATAGTGAGAGCCCCCAACGCTTTTTGGTAGAGTGCAGGAAAGGTCCGGGTATGATGATGATGGTGTAGCGTGCTAGAAAGTATAAAGCATAGTGACATCCGTCTCCTCCGTTGTCCCACAAGGACCTTTTAGTCATGGGGATTGGATCTATCTAGGCGGAAGTGAAAAATTTACGTCAGTCTATGAATTGTACCCTGAACCTGGCGCTACTTATTCGGGTAGTGAAGGTTTCCTACGTTTACTTACCTTTGCGGAGGAGAACGGGAAAGTTCCAGATGTGATGGCATGTAGCAGTTCGTGATGGTATGTGAGGCAGAAAGACATCCGTCTCCTGCGTTGTCCCATAGGGATCTTTTAGTCCGGGGGATTAGATCTATCTAGGCGGTAGTGAAAAATTTTCGTCAGTCTAAAGATTGTACTCTAAACCTGACGCTACTTCCGTCTAGATGGTGAAGGCTCTCCGGTGCGAGGCACCCGATCTAACCAAGTAGGAGTGAAATATTTACGTCAGTCTAAGGATTGTACCTTGAACTCAACGCTACTTCTATTCGGGCAGTGAATGTTTCCTACGTTTACTTACATTTGTGGAGGAGAACGGGAAAGGTCAGGCCTAGAAAGGATGCAATGATTATGGGTGCAACTGTATACCCAAAAAGTAAACATGATGGACGCTACTTGAGGTCCACGGGTGCTTGTTGAGACCTGAGCATATTGGAGTAATTAGGGCGCTAATTGAGGCCCACGTGCTTAATGAGACCTGAGTTATGATGTTAAGTAGGGCGCTACTTTAGGCTCATGGATACTTGTATAGACCAGAGTTGTGAAGTTAAGTGGGGCGCTAGTTCAGAACTATGATTGTTGAGTGCTTGTTTATACCCAAAAGTGAGAGTGATATCGGATTCTCATTGAGATATATGAAAAGACATCCGCCTCCTCATGATCCTTAAAAAACCACCAATGCCAACATGCTCGATCTGCCTATGAGGGAGTGAAAAATTTACGTCAGTCTAAGAATTGTACAATGAACCTGACGCTACTTCTGCATAGATATTGAAGGCACTCTTTGGTGCGAGGTACTCGATCTGTCCAAGTGGGAGTGAAAAATTTACATCAGTCTAAGGATTGTACCCTGAACCTGACGCTACTTTCACCTGGATCGTGAAGGCTTCCTACGGTTATTTTTGGAGGAGTGCGGGACATGTCGATCTAAGTAAGGAGTGTTGGGCGCTTGTTGAGGTCCAACACCGGGATTTCAAGAATTCTCTTTATGGCCAAGTATTTTCGTGACATAGCAAAATAGCCAAGTTGTATTCTTATTGTATTATGGCATGATTTTCATAATATATAATCGGGTATTTTTGTTTACGATTAAGAGGACCAAGTGATAGTCTAACGACATGCATTTTGTTATTTATGCTCGGGTAATTTCATTTACGATCAAGATGACGAATTGAAAGTTCTACAACATGGATTTCGTTATTTATAATCAAGTGTTTTCATTTATAACCAAGATGATCAAATGACTGCCTTATGGTGTGGACTTCACTAAATTTTATTTATGACATAGGACTCTCAATTATGACCAGAGTTAACGTAAGAGTGCCAACAACAAGGAATATTTTATTATTTGTGTCAGAAAATCATATTTATTATACGAGGAATTGTGAAGTTGTTTATTCGTACATATCGATATATTCTCATATAGCAGGAGTCTTTTCGATGGTTGGAAACTATCGGAAAATTTTAAAGACAACATATAAAAAAATTATTATCGAAGAAGTTTTACAGTGTTCATAGAGTGAGATTTTGAAGAAGTATAATGGGAGGTTCAGTAATAAGAAGAGAATATTCTCACTCAATATCATAGAAGTATATATGAAGTTGGTTTCGTGATATGATGATATTCATTCAGTGATATTTATTTATTTGAGACATACTTATTCACTCCTGTTTGGTATATTCAGTTACAAAATGCGATAATACTATTGTGAGTTGATTCCAACAATATTCTCATGGCAAATTTATGAATTGTGTACTCGAATCCTTCGACTATACAAATTAGGGGACTTCTGATATCGCCCTAATAAATTTATTATTTCAGGACACATCTATTTCTATATAGTCGTTTCTGAGTCGAGAAATGAAGCATATTGAGATATTTTGATGATTGACATTGATTATAGCTTTTTTGTGGTATTTGGATCGGGTTACTTATTTAATGGACATTTGCGCTTAATTTGGAATTATTGGGCTATTATTTATTAGACTTTATTATTAATGGCCCAAGAGAGTTATAATTGGGCTGGATTCTACATTTTATAAGGATGGTTAAAGAGTTATAGAGAGGGGGGGAGTTGTGATGGTTGACCTAATGGAGGGTTTTACTGGTGACCTAAGGAGAATACCGCTATCCACTTATTTTCCTCCCTGAAAACCTACGACTATGGCCACCGAAGATGATCTTTTTTCTTTCGGTTTCTACATCATATTCTAGGGTTGTAAATATGAAAATTTGACGTTGATAGTGGATTCAAAGGTTACGGTCGGGGTGGTTTTTTATCCTTTCTTTTACAGAATGGTTTTCCACCTACAAAAATCGTGTATTTTTACATCTTGTTTCGTATTACTTTTTCATAGGATCTCTACCCATAAAAGGGGGTCTAAATTTTGTTATTGCTGATTTTTAGCAGCGATAACATGTTTCTTATCATGTAACATAGTAACTTTTGTTGCTTAGATATACAGTGGATGCTTCAAATTCCTGGGCAACTAGTATATAGGTTGTATTGGGAATGATAAATTCAGTGATGAAATGTAGAGTTGCAATTCACTATGGATATTGATTGCTTGACTTGTTTTCTTGATTTTATTCCATATGTGAATTTTTTTTTGTTATGATTTTTTTGGAATACAATTTATCGTTGCAATTGGTGTGGGAGTTAGACATTTAAATTACTGTATCAATTGTCTCGTATTCTAAATGCTTATTTTGCATTCTATAATTTAAATAAAGTTGTTTTTTCATTTTGTTAATTCAAAGGTCGTATGGAGTTCAATAAAGAGAAAGAGGAGTCAATGGTTGGACCTACGGCTCATTCTACAAACGTCAATGAAGACAAAGATGATATCTTGGATGCAAATAAAAAACCGGATGATAAAGTCCCTAAAGAGGAAATCTCGGGAAAAGGTAATAATGAAAAGTATTGTGATGGTAAGCAATCCCAGTGTCACATATCTGTGGATAATGTTCAATACTCCAACGATTTATCAAAGTTGGAAGATGTCGGTAAAAATCAAGATATGCATCCATCATCTCGGAAAGTAATTGACCCAACTTGTTTATGCATAATAATGCATTGGTTAGGTTGTGAGGTAATTATTTCATCATTTGTGTTGATACTAAATATAATTGGTTTATAGTTTAACACATGGATTTCTTGAATGCAGAAAATGGCTTATACTTAGAGATAATGAACATGTGAAAGAAAGTTTAGTTACTTTTTATATTTTAGATGGTAAAGAACTGTAGATTGAAAAAAATGAAGCAGATCGACTACGTATACGATGCATGTGTGGAAAGACAAAATAATGTGGATGGTATGTGAATGTTACTAAAAACAACAACATTGGTTGAATAGTTAAAGATTACAATCCTGAACACAATGGTTGTTTATAGGACAAAGAAAATTCTTCTATTACGGCAAAGTGGTTAGGAAAAAGATATATTGATTGATTTAATAATGATCCTTCTTTGAGTGTTTCAAAATTTGGAATGAGGATTACTGATGCATTAAAGATTGAGGTGTCGTGACATAAACTTTTCAGTGCAAAGGAGTTTTCTATGAAGGAAATAAAGGAAAGAGTCACTGCAAACTTGAATAGGATAAGGAGTTACATTCTTCAACTCGAACAGAGCAAGCCAGACACAACAATAAATATGGAGAAGACAATGACCTTAGATGGTCTTCGATAGTTTAAGAGAATGTATGTATGTTTGAGGGCTTGTCGTGATGTTTGGCAGGCTTGTAGACCGATACTTTGCATCGATGGGACGCATACGAAGGAGGTTTGTGTGCCTAGGTAAATAATTATAACTTACATTAAAATTGTATTTGGGTAACAAATTTGTTGGTGTTCATATGAATGTCATGGTGACTATTTACCCCTTCGCATACGGACTAGTGGAGTCTGAAAGTCTTGAGAGTTGGAGTTGGTTATTGAAATTGATAAGAGCCGACACTATGATCATAGAAGACAACATGTATAAGTATACAATCATGTGCGATAGGGGTTCATGATTGCTCTTAGCTCTTCAGTTGGTTTTACCGAATGTTCATGTGACTTGTTTTTATTTTATTTAGTATTACATGGTACCAGTTTAAGGATAATGACACAAATCTCTTTGATTTGTAGGTTCGACATTGCCTTAGGCACATTTTCGCCAACCTCAAAGTAGAAAATGTTAGATGTGTTATATGGGTAGCTGCAAAGTCAACAACAAGGGCGGACTTCGATAGAAATATGGATGCACTACGGGGAATCAATGAACAAGAATGGAAGGAGATGAGATACATACCTTCAAATCATTGGTCTCGTACATTTTTTGACCACATATCAAAGAGTTACATTTTGTTGAACAACACGGTAGAAAGTTTCAACAAAATGATATCAAAAGCACGTCGTTAGCACGTTATCTAATTTTTTGAGGATATGCGAGCAATGATTTCTGATCTTAGGTGTCGTAGAGCCGAGATTGCATCTTCGATGTTAGGTGAAGGTGCATCAGGAGTCTTGATAAAGGCGGATCCATACAGATGGACTTGGCTCGAACAAGATGATGGACATTGTTACAATCTGATAACACAATGTTGTTCATGCAACGTATAGCAATTGACTGGTTAGTGTTTTGTAGCTTTTATTTGAGTGGATCACACATTACTCATTTGTATTATTTATGGTTAGGTATACCATGCAAACATGCAATGACAACTATCCTAAAACAGAAGCATTGTGTAGACAGTTACATAAGCCCTTATTTTCGAGTTTCAAATTTTTTTGCAGCATACTCTTTGCAGCTCGAGGGTATTCCAAGTCATGTGCATTGACCGCTTAGCCAAGAACAACCCCTATTACCCCTAATGTTTGGGAAAGTTAAACGTGGAAGACCATCACTAAAGAGGAAGAAGTCTGTTCACGAAATGCGAGACGTTTCAAACATCGTCTTTGAATACAAAACGAAGAATGACATGTGGTAAGTGTGGTGAATTTGGCCACAACAAGAGAGGTTGTAAGCGAGGATCTCCAAAACTTGATGAAGAGGTACCACTTCGAGTAATATTTTTTTATCACTTATATTACTTTGCATTACTTGCTGTGGATTATTAGGATGAACAACATTTCAAAAAGACAAACTACAAGAAATACGAGAATTCATATGTCGGGGTGGAGTCATCTATTGATAGGAAAGAACATTAACTACAATATAACGTTTGGTTAATTTATTAAATTGGGTCCCCAAAGTTTAACATTTGGCAAACTTAGTCCCTAAACTTTGATGTTGGCAATATCGATCCCCAAAGTTTAAACATACCAACAAATCTAGTCCATGAAGTTTCATAAATTGGTGAAATTGGCCCCCAATTAATCTAACGCCGTTAGGGTCCTACTAGGGTTTCTGTGTCCGACTCGAATAAATTTTTTTATAAAAACTTAAAATAGTTTTTTTGGTATTTTGATTGGTACCGCCCGATAACGAGCGTCACCGATATTTTTACCGTTACCTTACCGATATTGGTTTTTTTGGTTGGAACCCGAGTTTTCTGGGTCCGTTGACGGTAACTTCTCTATTGAATTCAATAATGAAGTTAGAAAATTCAATATTCTTGACACCATGAAATTTCAAGAAGAACCACTTACTCCATCGAGTGTAAAGACGGTAGATTTGATTGCAAGTATATTATTAAATACTTCTACCCATAATTCATTGGTACTAGAAATTGCATGTGATTACAATCATATCCCATTACCTGATTTAGAGGTTGTTCATGTAATGGAACTTCTATATGAGAGTCCACCATTGATGTATAAGATGCATTTCTGAAACTGTTGGAAGAAATCATCAAACTACCACATTCAATCATACATGCCCCTGAGCTCGAGTTGTAACCCCTACGAAATTGTTAATGCATGAATTTGTAGTGACGGATCGTCGTTTCTAAGAGTCGAGCATCATCTGTAATTAATCGAGTCGGCTATATAGAAAGATGATCGACTGGAGGACGATCAATCGAAGGGAGGAAGAATATGGTCGACATATAGTGCCGATCGAGAATCAAGTGCAGTTGTGGCAACACGGTCGACATAATACGAACGGTCGTTGTTAATTCTTGTACTTAGCTAATTTGCGACATGGGCGGTGGAGATGGATTTGTCAACAAAGACTGCACCACCAATCCAAGCAGCGCCGCATGACTTTAGGGGGGTAAAAAGTCCAATTTATGGGCTCGAGGAACAACAAATAAGATCACAGAAGATTTACTAATATTGTATTCCCCTTTCTCTTATAAAATGCCTAGCAGAGGAACATATGTTATTGTATTTCTCTTCATTAGTGACACTTCTTTTGGGTTTTGTGCCGCATGAGTTTTTCTCCCCGGTCTCGACTTTCCCATGTATAATTTTTGGTGTCTTTTCTAATGGCAACCAA
The DNA here is from genome assembly GCA_009725065.1 of Utricularia reniformis. Lineage (NCBI taxonomy): Eukaryota > Viridiplantae > Streptophyta > Magnoliopsida > Lamiales > Lentibulariaceae > Utricularia > Utricularia reniformis. Next base: position 664,652 of record RWGZ01001192.1, on the reverse strand, counting down.
TTACCAGCGGTCCTCATACATAATATATCTCTAGCATTACGGTGTAGAATTTCAACTGGTAACATTTGGCGCAGTGGGGACCTACTGGTAAACTCAATGAGAAACTCACCCATCTAGCTTTTTCTTTTCGTTTTTCATGGAAAATCTAGAATCCGTGGAAGCTATGGAGGCCCAGAACAAATAGATATCCCATAACAACATTGTTGGACGAGAAGTTATTACCCTAGATCCGCAGTTTCTACTGTAAATGACAAAGGAAATGGTCGACGACCTCCGTCAGTCAAGTCTCGCTTCATGGTAAAAGTGAGTTGTCTAACCTCATGCAGGAGATCTTCCTGATGGTAACATTCCGATCAGGGTAAACACTAAGGATAATCAAAGTTCTAAAAAATGAGCTACCCCAAGGGACGAGCGTCGACCCCGATAAGGTGCGAGTACATGAGTTGGTGGCTGAGCTTAATGCCATCAAGAGGCGATGAACTGTAGCTAGACTTAAAACGCGGACATGCTTTCCTTCATGATGCAATTGAACAACCGATAAGGCAAGATGTGGGAAAAGATTTCCTTTTAGACTTAGAAGATGCTTATCAAAACCTAAATGCAAACAACGGAGTTTCAACATTGTTGCAACTTTGTTTGCATCCATTTTCGAAAAAAACATGAGTGTTGTACTAGAACGTTCATCCCGAGCACTTGATGAAATGCCAAACTTTGCCGACTCTAGAGATCCCCTCGATCACCTATCTCATTTCGAGTTAAGGATGAGACCGTCCAAGTCAGCAATGCTATATGCTATAAGATCTTTGCAGCCGCTCTTCAGAAGGATGCAAAGTCATGGTTTAAAATCTGCCTTGGGGATATGTCTGCTCTTTCTTTTTTACTAAACAATGCGCTCTTAACGTTGGACCTCCAAGGAGCAAGGTAGAGTTATATGCTCTCAAGTACATTCCTATAAAAGAAAGCATGCGACAGTTTATAGAAAAATGTAACCACGTTGGCAGGGGAATCAAGTTGGGTTTGAATGAAAAAATGGATATATTACATCAGGTTTTGGGACCGTGTGGCACTCAGCCATTCTTATCAAGAACCCATCTGACATCATTAGAGCAGCTAACCCAAATGATTAACAAGCACCTATAGGTTGAGGATACTATGACTGCTCTTCATGGGAAGAAAGAACCCACGAGAGTAAAGCCTGCGGAAAAGAAAATCATCCTTCAGATAGAAGATGGAGAGAAGTGAATTTGTGCCATACCCAGGGCACATATACTATGAACCAAATGGTATACTACAACTACACAAAACTAACGATCACTCTACGACCGAATGCCATATTTTGGGGAATTGCATCAAGGAATTGGTGAAAGAAGAGATTCTAGAGTATAAATGGGAAAATATTCCCAAGAAAGATGCAACCGGTGATAAGAGAAGCGGCGACCGTGAAGACGATCATCGATATGCCCCTCGACAAAGGAATGAGTTACGTGGTGATTACCTCGACAAGCTTATCAGAATCAGCAAATAAATGGTAGACGAAACGATCGTGGTGGTCGATGCTAGCGACCTAACAATAGACAAAACAACCAACGATCTCCCACTCCTAATGTTCTTCCATCGCCCCCAGAAATTGAAGCTCCATAAAACATCAACTCTTTTGGAGATGAACACATGTATCGTGATATTTTTGTCATCTCACGAGGAGGTCATTGAGAAATTTCTCGGAAGGAAAGGAAACGCCATTCTAGGGAGTTGTTGGGCTTGCCCCGGGTCATGTCAATTGAGGAGGCCCTGAAACTACGAGGACTAATTTCACTTTTGATAGTAGAGAGAAGGAAGGGTCTATAGGATCCTGGTCTATGAGGGGAGTTCCTGCAATATCATCTCCAAAGGTGTGGTCGACGCATGGGTTATAATGCGTTCGACCTTGAACTGGTAAAAATGACGCTTTGGTCTTTTGACCAGCTATTGGTTGTTTCCCTAGGAAAAATTGTCAAAATTCATATCAATGGACATTGATATGACCTACAATGTGATCTTAGGTGGACTAGGGTTCAATTCATTTGAAGCCGTTCCTTCGACTATGCACTTGAAGTTGAAGTTTCCGACCGCTGTTGGAATAGTGACTGTAAGTGTTGAACATGTCTGTGCATGCTCATGTGACATTTATACTTTTCAATCCAAGGTCGATGCTATTGAAGAATTGAGGTAGCCGAGGCAACCAGCAGACTTCAAAATTGTAGAACTCATACCCAGAAACTTGTACAGAACTACTCGCATTAGTTTGAACTTTGTTATAGATTTTGAACAAGATTGGATAGAGCTTTTGTTGGACAATGTATAAGTGTTCGCGTGGGATCCCCAAGATCTTCTGGAAATTAATCGAGCGGTGATGGAATACCACATCAACACCCATCCTGATGCCCGATGTAAGGACCCCTTGGGGGTGCGAGAGAGGGTACCTTAGGAGAATCCCTACATCGGCTATAGACGAGGAATGATAAGAGATTAAATATAGTGATTCGTCTTCCATTGCACGAGGCCTTTTCCCTGGCAAAGTGGCAAGCAGAACGTTAGAACTGGAAAGTTAAGCGTGCTCACCCTGGAGCAATTCAGGGATGGGTGACCCACTGGGAATTGTGGGTGCTAGGGAAAAAGTAAAGTCGTGAGGATTAGGTGGGTGTCATTAGGGTCAGCCTAATCGAAAGCGGACAATATCGTGCAAGCGGAAAGACGGGTCGTTACAGCCGACCAGTAAGATAAAAGCTAAGACATTTTTCTCCGCAAGTGTTAGAAATTATTGGGGAAGAAACCGCAAAATTGGTGACTGCTGGACACGTCCAAGAAATTCAATACTTTGAGTCAGTAGCCAACCGAATGGTGGTACCCAAATAAGGACGGAAACAGAAAATATGTGTTGATTGTAAGGGGCTCAACAAAATTTGTTAGTCAGATCCATACCTTCTCCCCTATATTGACAGGCTAGTCGACACTGTCGCAGAAGCACACTTATGAGTACCATGGATTCCTAATCAGACTATCATGATTTTTTCCTCACTCAACATGACCAGAAAAAATCATCTATTGTTACTCCAAATGGTGTCTAATGCTACGTTGCTATGCCTTTCGGAATAAAAAATGTTGGAGCCATCTACCAACGTTTAGTCAATTTGATTTTTAAGGATTTGATAGGAAAACAAATGGAAGTGCATGTGGACCAAGGTAGTCATACTGGTCGATACCGCTAATTTAAGTCGTGATAGGTACGAGCGGTTTTTTAGATAAACCGTTGGTATATAGGTGATATATCGGAATACATGTGTATTGGTCACAAACAACATTTACCAGTATACCACCGGTATGACTTCCTTGATGTGGACGACATGATTGTTAAATCTATAAATGACGAAGACCATATTTCCTATTTTTCCCGAAGTTTTGAAGTATGTTGGAAACATGGGTTGAAACTCAACCCCTCTAAGTGTTGCTTCGGAATTTGGAGAGGCAAGTTCCTCGGCATTATGTCTTTGAAAGAAAATAAGAAGTGAACCCAAAGAAGACCAATGACATCGACATGACACCTCTAAATAGATTCATTTCTAGGTCTGCCGACCGTGCTTTACCATTCTTCAAGGTCCTTTGAAAATGAAATAAAATGGAGTGTGTTGAAGAATGTGAACGAGCATTCGAAAATATGAAAATACATTTGTCGAGCCCACCTTTATTTGTGAGTCGATCGATCGACGAACCTTTGGTCCTTTATTTGGATATTTCGATAGTGGCGGTCATCGCCTCTTTAGTGACGATCAACGATGGTGTACACCAGCAAGTCTAATATGTAAGTGAAACTTTTCTTCCTGTTGAGACGAGGTCCACCAACATCAAAAAATTCTTACTCGCTTTGAATAAGGCCTCGGTCAAGTTGAAATACTATTTTGAGGGTCATCTTATCAAATTTTTACTAATCAACTTTTCGAGGCTATCTCATCCAAGTCTAATAAGACAACAAGACTATCCAAAAGGGATATTTAGCTCAGTGAGATGAACTTAGAGTTTGTGCCTTAAAGGGGGATCAAAACACAAGTATTGGCAGACTATGTGGTGGAGATGACGAAGGCCACTGTGACTACCGAACATGAGATGGTGTTTGTTACATTTTTGTTGATGGATCCACACAAGGTGGAGTTGGGGCATGTATCCGCTTCGTCACCTCTCGGGAAGAACACTTAAATGTGGCAGTGAGACTTTCATTCATTTGTTCTAATAATGTTGTGGAATACAAGGCATTACTTGCAGGAATACAATTTGCCTTGGACAATGGGGTAATGTATATATCATGGTTTCACAGACTCAAAGTTAGTTGCAGGTACTTTCGAGACCCATGAACCTGCTACGCAATGTTACAAGGAAGAAGTTGTCAAGGTGACCAAATCGCTAAAATCATTGGTGCTAACCCATACAACAAGAGAAGAGAATCGGGATGCCAATGCTTTGGCACAATTGGCTGATACAATGTGGCAGTCGACCTTTAGTCGATGGAGCCTGATACATTGAGTATCGAAGGATAGACCATGATGGCCGACGGTCACTTGACCTTTAGGGCAAGGTCACTTGTGCTCAAGCTTCGACAGTTGGGTTTCTTTTGGACGACCATGATGGCCGATACTAAAGAATTTTTCCAGAAGTGCCAACCATGTCAATTCCATGCGAACTACCATCGACAACCAAGTTTGATATTGAATCCCACACCACTTACGTCTCCATTTGACAAGCAGTAGAGTATTTCTACAAATGAGTTGAAGCAGAGCCGATTTCTTTGATTATAGAGGAAGTTGTTAAGAAGTTTTTATGGAAAAATATTATCTCTAAGTTTGGTGTACCGCGCGTGTTAGTGTTCGATAACGCTACATGATTCACTGGAAGAAAGGTCAAGGACATGTCTGACGAGCTCGATGTTAAAAAAATGTTGTCTTCAGTCTCTCATTCTAAGAAGAATGGTCTGACCGAATTTTTGAATCGTGCCAAATTTAAAGGAATAAAGAAAAAATTGGATGACTTAGGAGGCACTTGGCCGGATCAATTCCAAAAGGTATTGTGGGCTTTTACCATACTACTCCAACACACACAATAGGGGAGACTCCTTTCTCGCTTGTTTATGGATCAGAAGCCTTGGTTCCAGTTTAAAACACTTTGAAATCAAAGCTAGTCACAATGTATTCTGAAGATAACAATGATGAGCTAGTCACACTTTGAACTACGATCGATGTGATGGTAGTTCGACCAAGCGAGCACCTTTTTATTCCATTGTAGGGGTTGAATGTTTTGTCTCCTGTGACCTCTCCGGTTGTTTATAGCCAACGGAACCAAATGTATTGTTCGACCATGACCTCTTCGGTAATCTCATCGATGAAGCCCTCCCATGTCTTGCTATATATTAAACCACGTTGGATGCCTATGTTCAAGAATTGTCATGAACATCTCTTTGGAATGACCCGTATTGAATGTTCTCTCATAGTGGAAACCTCTTCAATGATTCCCCTCATATAGGGTTAAATAATAGCAACAAAACTTCTAAAAAGACAAGCACCCTGTGGTGGGACAGTTTTGACACTTTCCGATGGTGTGATTGTTAGTGCTGAATTGCTAAAATAAGGCTTCCCTAGTGCTTTGAGATACTTATAAGAACATCGATCAATGAATTAGGTTATTCACACCCTCTTCTTTCCGAGCAATGTACCGTTCGTGGTACATACGTATTGGATTCATCCTACAGTATTTACCAAGGCTTATAATAGATTACTTGCTACAGATATGTGTAAACCATAGGGATGATACCAAGTCGTAATATTATATGATTAGGTCACACTCTTTTCCGATTCTGATCTAAGATCCAAGTATCTTGATGGAATACGATTGATGTTTTTCCATTCAACTTAAAAGTTCAACATCTTTTGTTGAGTCGTTGGTATTTTCCGATCGGTTGCTACTAAGTGCTATATCGGTCGTTGATGTGTGCTATGTCGGTCGTCGTTTTGTGCTTTCTACAGCTGGCTTAGATTTGGATTAAGACTACACGATGTTATTGAGGGTTTTTATCAAGATCTACATGATTGACGGTACCATGGGCTAATATAATGGATTACCTATTAATAACATATATTATCACGCCCACAACATTGATATCATGGTGATCAACACTGCATGAATTCTTTACCTTATTATTATTGCCGATATTTGGTCTTAATATCCCTTGGTATCATGACTTATAGGTCCAGATGCCTATAAACGTTTATTCATCTCACTAAAGTATCTTTGGAAAGATCTTTGGTATTTTCTGAGCGACTTGTGAGATTGGGGTTATAATCGATGCTATTTTGATCGTTAACGTATTCGTTTGATACTTAGATGGATCATCAAGGTCGATCGACATTCTGATTAAATGTTATTTTCGGGATGGACATGATTTTTGAGTGTTTTTAAGAAATATTACCTTAAAGTCATGAAGGCCGTCAAAATATATATAAAGGTGATCTACAAAATACATTTTACATTCAGGAGTGAGTCTATTCACCTAGTCGATCTATTACAAGCTCATCAACCAGAGCAACAAGGTGCCTAAACTCGGGGTCGTCGTCATCCGACATCATCGGGAGCGCATGTTGAAGTCTCCGTTTAAGGTAATTGGATCAACACTCTCCCATTCTTCAGAGTTTGGGTTCAACCCAAATATGTTCGTCATTTGACTGGTGAGAATATCCTTCTATTCCTCGACAATACAGAAGGAATGAGTCGTTGCAAGGCTCTTGAAGGTCAGTGATGTGATGAACTGCTCTAAATAGCTTTCCAGATCAATGACATGATGGTCGACCGATTCTTGAAGCTTGGTAATCTGATCTTCGTATATTGAACACCTTGTGGGTAAGTCGACGAAGGTTTCGTTGATCACACCCATAAGCTCCTTCAACTTGTTTCCATGTATCTAAAGAGCATGTTGGTGGTTTTCCTCTGAGTAACGAAGAGCTCTCTCGGCGCTATTGAAGTTCTCACATTCAGCTTGGAGTTGAATGCTAAGAAGGTCGCACTTGTAAATCACTTCGGTTAGATGATGTTCGGCATCAAGCCTCCTTGTCGTTTTTTATTAAACTTGCCGAGTCTAGTAGGTGCGCTGTTGAGCGACTACTTCGACTCTGTTCTTCAAGGTATTCGTTTTCTCCTGAATGTGGGGGAGATCTTTTATTTTCAACCTTGCGTCGGTTAGCTTCTCTAGTCGAGAGTACTTATCTTCTTCTTATGTATTTATGTTGTAAAAGAGCGGTCACCTTCAAGGAATACGTCATCTTGTGATACATTGACATGAGTTCATTCGACATCTATGACGAACGAAGTTTGAAAGTGTAATACATAGGAAAGTTGAAGTTTTATTTTACATTACCTCGCGAAGATCGACTGCAACATTACCGAAGGAGGCAAGGGGTGGGGTCGACATGGTTAAAATATACATTTTATTCAAATTACAGTATGTTTACCATAGTTTTTGTAAACAATTTTCTAAAACCCGATCATAATTATCACGGTTACCTCAACATACATCATGGTCACCGCACCTCACCTCACCGTGATATGTTATTTTAGTTGATAAAAAATATGAATAAATGTGAACTTATTAAATCTATGTCTATTTCCATATTCAACTCATATTGGATTTGGAGATTGGATTTGGAGAGTCCATTATGACTACTAAGAATCCAGTTCAAGATGGTTGGGAAAATAACACAATAAATATTTAGGGTGGATTCATGTGTCATCTATAAATGCGAGAAGGTGAATTTCAAAAATGATCTTTCTAACCTAGGGAAAATGTGGTTGTGCAAACTTTCCAAGGCTTTGAAAGTAAGGATTAGTGGGGTTGGACGTTTTGCATTCTTCATTGGCTTATTTCTTCCCTTTTCATTTTCATATCATGTTTGTGTCATTCTTGTCATTTAGTTGATAAGTTTATTTTGTAGTCAGTTATTAAAGATGAGTCATGCCATTTATACTTTTATTTTATTATTAGATTTTCTCTACGTATATAACTTGATTTCCATTTATTATTCTAATATTAGTGAGTTATTATTAGATGTTGATATAAGAGTACCTCATGAAAACATTATTTGATTCTCTTATTAATTAGTGTTAATTATTCACTTTTGATTGGAACCAGAGGAACGGGTATCGTGTTAGGACAGTAACCCATATAGAAGAGGTTTGCCAAAAGTTGAGGCTCAAGCAAATTGAATCAGACCTAGTGAGATTAAGCCCATATGGAAAATACGATTGCTAAAAACACTAAATGTTAATCTATCCTCATGGCATTAGACCGGTCCCCGTCACGTCTGATCGGTATTGACTAAGGTGCTCAGAAGTAACAGTATTCTTGGCAGGTGCACTTCTTATGGGAACATGTCAAATTTGCGTGAGATTAGGAAGGAAAGTTTACAACCAACCTCTATATAAAAAGGAAGATTTGGAAATCAAAGGCACCAAGTTTTTCATCATTCCAACATGCTTCCCATTAGTTCCTGACACTCTTACTACTGTTCTCATTCTATTGTAGCGATCACTATTGTATTGCCAATTCATTATTTAGTGAATCAGTCGTAGAGGATTTCCTCTCAACACTATGGTTTTTACCCATTATTTAGGGGTTTTTCATTTTATAATCACCTTTGTCCTTTCTGTTTTTTTATTCAAAGTTGTCTCTACAAACAAAAAATTAAAAAAAGATGTTGATAATTTATTACAATCAGAATCCGGTGACTGTTAATACTCCCTAAAAAGAAACTATAACAGTTTGGCGCTGTCCATTGGACTACTTGTGAATTAACCGATTAAGTTCACTACGCGAGGAATCACAAAGGCATGACGACAAATCCTACTACTGCGACAATGGTGATGCGCCCCAAAATCCCTCTCATGCTTTCCCATCAGGGGATCCCAAAGAACAACCGCTACGAAAGGATGAAGAGGAAACCGCAAACCATTTTTCAAGGATGCGTAACTCACATGAATGGACTTCCGGGGAGTTATCATTTCCTCTCGGAGGAAACAAAGAACATGTTATTTTCCCCTCATTATTGGATATTGAGTAGGAATTTAGAACTTGACCCGAAGTTCTTCGGTATCAAGCTCAGACATAATAGGATAGAGACTTTTGCGAGTGCCATGGAAATTACCTTAGAATATTTCTAAAAATGATTGTCGATTTCTGCAAAAGAACCGAGAACGGTGCGGTTTGAAATGTCACAAGAATTATCGCAAAATGGGGGGAAAGTGAAATTGCTGAGAAAAATCATGCCATATATTCCCCACTATTGACCACTGAATGTATGACACGTATACTATTAAGGTGGTTATTGGCAGACTGCAATTATCATGCGGTTTGTCACTAAGAAGTTGAAACGTCTCTTGGAAGGGGAAGCATTTTCGTTCCACCCAAAGGATAACTCACTGATCCTGGGATCACTAGACCGATGATCTGGCATGGTACCGATCATCGGATCGATCTGATTAACCAATGTCAACCAAAGAAAGATGAAATAAATTTTTTCAGAAGTATTAGTTTGATCACGAAGATGCTAGACACTCTTCAAACACCAGTTTGGTCTATAGTTGAACGACCGGAGTAGGTATTGAGTGGTTGGCTTCCGATCAAAGGCGTGATTGCTGCTGTGAATTCCAAGGGGCTATTGTTTGGAAACATAGGATGTGATATCGCGTAAGGGTTGTAGCTCATATAGAAGAGGTCATCCCGAAGTTGAGGCCCAACACAATTGAATCGGGACCATTCAGATCAGGCCCATATGTAAACTACGATTGCTGAAAACACTAAGACTTGGATCGCTCCTAAGGGCATTGGATCAATCCTTATCACTTCCAATTGGTCATGCCAAGTAGATGTTGACCAAGGGTGCACAAAAGTAACATTATTCCTGGCAGGCACGCTTCTTAAGAGAACTTATCTATTCTAAGGAATCGAGTAACGAAATTGGCATGAGATAATGAAGGAAAGTTACAACGCACCTCTATATAAAGAGGAAAATTTGGAGATCAAACACAACAACATTTTCGTCATTCCAACATGCTGCCATTTATTTCCTGCTACTCTTCCTTTGGTTCTCATTCTGTTGTGCCAATCACTATTATATTTCCAATTCATAATTTAGTAAATCAATCGCATAGGATTTCCTCTCGAAACTGTTGTTTTTTCTCATTTCTTTTGGGGGTTTCCACGTTAAAATCTCATGTGTCATTTCCGTTCTTTATATTTAAACTTATCTCTACAAACAATAAATTAAAAATCGGATTTTGATCAATTGCCATCAAAATCCAGTGATTATTGGTATCCCTAAAAAGCAACAATAACAACCGTGTATAGAATTGCACAAAAGTAATAAGTCGGAACTTCAATTGCGGATAGAACAAATATATTATACAATATGCTTATGAGTATTGTTAAAGTAAATTTCCAACCTTTGGAATCAATGGAAGAGGCAAATCCCTTATACCATCTTTGTTTCCCTAAAAAGCAACAATAACAATCGTGTATAGAATTGCACAAAAATAATAAGTCGGAACTTCAATTGCGGATAGAACAAATATATTATACAATATGCTTATGAGTATTGTTAAAGTAAATTTCCAACCTTTGGAATCAATGGAAGAGGCAAATCCCTTATACCATCTTTGTTTCCCTAAAAAGCAACAATAACAATCGTGTATAGAATTGCACAAAAATAATAAGTCGGAACTTCAATTGCGGATAGAACAAATATATTATACAATATGCTTATGAGTATTGTTAAAGTAAATTTCCAACCTTTGGAATCAATGGAAGAGGCAAATCCCTTATACCATCTTTGTTTCCCTAAAAAGCAACAATAACAATCGTGTATAGAATTGCACAAAAATAATAAGTCGGAACTTCAATTGCGGATAGAACAAATATATTATACAATATGCTTATGAGTATTGTTAAAGTAAATTTCCAACCTTTGGAATCAATGGAAGAGGCAAATCCCTTATACCATCTTTATACGTGGCCGTGGATATACCCATCAGCATCCAACTTTTCTCTTAATACTACATTATCTTCTCAATCTTATATATCATTTGAGCTCTCATCAATTTCACTTTTCTCATTATTATTCATAAGTATTATTCCAAATAAATTTAATTACATTTATTTCACTCGTATTTATCTAATTAAATTCCAAAATTTAATATTTAACTTATATTTTAAATAAAACATTGAAATTAATTATATTATTATTAAAATACAATTTTAGATTGAAGTAAAATATTATTGATATATAAAAATAGTCAACACAATCATTTGTGAAATTTTTTAGAAGATGATCGACGAGATCACCCTTTAAACATTGATAAATTCGACTAATGAATCAAGTATTACATGTTATTATATGTATTCTCCATGTTATGGTAATAATTTTTACTTATTAGTTTTTAAATTTTTATAAAAATATTTATTTCTTTAATCATAATATATTAAATTATGTATTTATTAATATTAATAATTTATATTGCTATAATATGTTCTATTAAAAATACTTTAAAAATTTAAATATATATATAATAGAAATCCGAAGAGAGAGAAATTCTTGCTCGGTTGCTACTAGTAGTTAAGGAATAGAATGTCGTATGTGAACATTATTCATAATTTAAATAAAATTACTTGTATAAATTTATGTGGTTGTTTAGATATGATAAATCTCGCCGTGCTTGACTTCAATTCACAAGGTGAGATCTTACGAATCGTCTTCATAAGTGGCTTTGATAGTGAATACTTTATTATGTAAGTGTATGAAGTGTAGGTTGTATTTATATAATTTGTTGATTGACCTTGATTAGGTTTTTCTATCAATTACTTGAAAAATGTTATTATATGTGTTAATTGACCAATATTCGAATGTGTATTGAAACTAATAATACTTTTTGTTTAATTTATGCATTCCAACATGTATCAAATTTATACGTTTAAGTATATGAACATTTGGTTGAATTTATATAACTTGCCAATTAACCTTGATTAAATTTTTCCATCAATTATTTATCATGTGTTATTTGATGAAGGCCTTGGAAATTTATCAATACCTTTTGATTTAATTTAAGCATTCAAACCATATGGTTAGACGTAGAATCAATCTCTTGTAAACTATGAAGGCTCGCATTTATTAACTATACATTTCACGATTGAAGAAAAATACATTGAACTTTTCACATTATCAAACGAAAATGAAAAGCAAGTAAATGAGATGATGTTTATAATCATACTAGAAGAAACAACAAACAAGCATTTCAATATTCTGTAGACCAAAAGGCTTTTGGTCAACTGCAAGTAAGACCAATAGAGTATCAAGTATATTCTCATCAGAATCAAGCACTTTGGGCACTGTTCTATGTTGAGGTATCAGAGGGCTCCAATTTTTGGGGGCTGTGACAATTTGCAAGAGGGGGATGGATGAGAATTCAACTAGAGTTAAAAATTAAAACGATAACCAATATATTAATTACCTTTTTCAGAGGCACCTTGGAATTGGTTGACATGGGTTTTATGATGTCAAAGGAGCATACTAATGATTCGTCAACACTCAATAGAGCACCTACGTTGTCGAATTCACCACCATAATTTGGGGCTGAAAACAGAGTCACCAGTCTACGCTTCGCGAAGAACTCGTACCCATCCTCTACAACCTGTTGAAACAAATGTAAAAAAGGTTTCGTACGAACATTCATATTGAGTTACTAGAAAAAAAATGGACCTGATGTCCCCGGCAAATAAGATCGAGGTCATTTTTCTCCAGAAACTCGGCAACAACATCTGGTCCAAAAACACACGAGACACCTCTATCACTGTCGGACCAACCACGAATCCGAGGGTCAGGATCTGACCAAAGAAGATCGCAAAGGAGACCAGTATCAGGAATATCTGTGGGTCTTGGGATGTCACCTATTTGATTTAACTGTTTTAAATCAGGAGAAAGGCCACCATGCATGCAGAGTATTTTTTCATCTATAAGTGCAGACACAGGCAAACAGTTAAAGCAATCTGTGAATATCTTCCATAGCCGAACATTGAATCTCCTTTTACATTCATCATAAAAACCATAAATTCTGTTTATTTTTGCATCTTCGTGGTTTCCTCTCAGAAGATAAACTTTATCTGGATACCTAATCTTGTAACCTAATAGTAAGCATATAGTTTCCAGGCTTTGTTTGCCTCTGTCTACATAATCCCCTAAAAAAAGGTAGTTTGAGGCAGGGGGATACCCTCCATACTCAAATAATCTTAACAGATCATGATACTGTCCATGTATATCACCTACAACGAAATAAGCAAACAACAATCACCAAACACTCAAACTATTGATGTCATGACTCCAATCAAAATATACATTGTCTCAATTGGATATCATCATATATCAAGCCGGTTGTCTTACTTGTGTCATTACCTGATTCTGACAATAAGCATTATTCCAAAAAATGCAATAAGACATGTATTACGAATAAAATGCATAAAAGAATGAATCCTCCAAGGCAATCATAGACTTATTCATAACGAAAATACCCAAGCCATTTGAAATAGATATCAAATATGAAAGAAGAGAAAACAAACCACAGATTCTTATGGGGGCATGAAGCTGGAGAAGATTGGTTTCGGAAAGGAAGATTGATCGGGCGTTAACGCAAAGCTGGCGGATCTCGGCCTCGGAAAGTTGTACCTGTTTCCCCCCTTTCCCTTCTAATAGCCGTTGAATAATGTCATCGAGAACTCCTTTGTCCATTGTCCCTTCCATTGTCGTCCACGAATGGATATCAATTCAATCGCCTCAAGGTAAGAAAAAGTTTTATTGCCGACGTGTTGGCATCTGGACAACGGAATCGTTAATGGTTTGGAAATTGGAAAGGAATGACTTGGTCCAGTCGTTGGATTGGATATGGAAAAAAATGGTTCCATATCTATCATTATTTTTTAAGAAATGAATATATTCCACCTTAAAAGTATTGTCCAAAGGCAATTGGTAGATATCGTGAGACTATGCTGATGTTTCAATTCTAGGTTTTCAAACATGTGCTAAACCCATCCATGATCAATTCAATCATTTTGATCGGTAATCGTAGTTCGGACTAGTGATGCTCTATGCTGCAAAATCTTCAAAGCCATGTTCCATAAAGTAACAAAATCTTGGTTCAATAACCATCCCCTCGCTCAATATGCTCGTGGATTTTACCATTCTGTTCAATAAACAATTTGTCAAATATGGGACCACCAAAGAGAAACGTAGACCTATTTGAGGTTGTTTATTAAAAAGTTCAACCACTTGGCTAGGGTATCAAAATTGATCCTAATGAAAAGTTGGATATTCTTCAACGGGTGTTGTGTCCATGTGAACTGTCGATCAGTTTCATTAAGAACTCAGACATCCTTGGATCAACTTACTCAAAAATCAATAAGTATATATAAATGCAGATCAAACCATGTCAACTCCATGGTAGTAAAGAAACCAATGTTGCGACCAAGTGAAAAAGAAGATTTATCCTTCTAATAGAAGGTGGACGGAATCATTTCATGTCAAACACGGGACACATATACTATGGATCAAAATTTATACTGTGAGTTACATAAAAACAATGACCATTCAATCACAAAGTGTTATGTCTTAGGAAGCCGAATTAAAGAGTTTGTGAAGGAAGAAGTTTTGAAGTACAAACAGGCCAAGGTTGACGACCACAAGAAGGATGATACGGACGGTAGTCTGAGTGATGAGTGCGACGATGACCATCATTACGCCACTCGAAAGTGTAACCATGCACGTCCTTGGCAAGGATATCCGCAACGATGAATGAACAATGGTTGGAGAAATGATCTAGCGGGATGCCATTGGAGGCAAAACGAAAGAAGATTGCATCAAAACGCCCTTGATCGCCTTAGACCCCTGACAACGTCAATTCCATCATAGTGGAATAAACCAACCATGAGATCTTGTTATTTTTAGTTGTAAGCGATGGGATACGTCGAGGAAAAAAAGGAAGCGACATTCCCTTCGAGAATCGCTAGGCAACTAACCCACCTCACCAAAAAGGAGGCGAAGTGAAGTACTCATGGGATAAAAAATGCGAGGCAAATTTCGAGTGTTTGAAAGCCAAGTTGACAATGAGACTTGTTGTGGGAGAAAATCTTACTGCATGATATTGAATTAATTTGATTTATGAGGACCACCGGTAACCAGTTGCCGTTAAGAAAACACCAAAGTTTTTATGTGGGAAACCCAAGATTTGGGAGGAAAATCCACAGGACACCAAACTCAGAAGGAGAATCCACGAATAAAATGTAGAGTACAGAGAATGTATGACTTGGAGCACCTAGAGCTTGTCCTCAACATTCCCAATTTCATTTTTTTATAGTAGAAGATGGAGAATCTAAAATTACATAATCTCTCGTATCTTCTTTATTATTCCTCGAGCCCATAAAATGGAATTTTCGTGCTTAAAAGACTTACCGGAAATTTCTAGGATTGGCAAAACCTTTATTTACATTTCTACTACCAGCCAACTATCCATATGTCAATTTCGCTAAGTGTGGGAACTCACGACGATTGACCATGGTAATGCCGTACCGCAGTCTCCATATTATTCATGCCCCTCATGCTCCTTATCCAAAAGACTGTAACTTGTACACATGCATGTAGACCATTCTTCCACATATGTCGACTAGGTTCATTTCAAACTGGTGCTCGGTCGTGCTAGATACAGAAAATTAACATGACTCGTGTTGACACTACTGACACTGTGTAGGGTTTCACAGTCTTCACCTATGCCTAGAAGTAAGGATTTGGGTGCGTCTTAATACATGAAAAGAAAGTGATCGAGTGTGCCTCACCACAATTAAAGGAGCACGAGGTTAAATACTTGACCCAAGATCTCGAACTTGCCACAGTCGTGTTAGATCTCAAAATCTAGACACTATTTGTATGGTGTAAGGTGCGAACTATACAACGACCACAAAAGTCTGAAGTATTTGTTTACACAGAAGGAATTGGGAATGAGACAGAGGAGATGGTTAGAATTGATTAAGGACTACGACATTAGTATTCATTACCACCCAGTAAAGTCCAACCAGGTGGCTGATGTTCTGAGTAGGAGAAACCTTTGGCTAAGTTGCTAGTTAAGTAGATGGAGGAGTTGAAACTTGAAGCGATAGAGTCAGTAGTGCTATCAATGTACATCCATATATACTCGAAAATGTCGAGAAGGAACATGAATCTGATACAGACTTAACTCGATGGAGGAAGGAAATATCAATGAATAGTGACTACAAAATGAAATTGGGCATGGATGGATGTGTTCAAATTCAAGGATTGTTAGGAATGGAGGTCGTGTGATAGTTGAAAGGCTGGATGACGGGTATTACCACCCGTGGGAAACCTAACATGAAGCGGTGATTTCGATCGACTTGATTGGCCCAGTCAACCGATCAAGGATACCAATCGAATGTGATCGAATGCAAGGACTATTAGTAATGGATGTCGGGTGATAGTTGAAGGGCTCAATGTAGGGTTTTCCCAACAAGGACGCGTGTGCGTACTGAGCGCACTAGAACTGGGGAGGAGTATTATGGAGAAAGACCATATTTCATCTTTTACAGTCCACCCAGGCAACACAAAGATGTAGCGGGACGTGAAAATGCACCATTGGTTGAACGGGATAACAACTGACGTTGCAAACATCATAGCATGATTTGATACGTGCCAACGAGTTAAGGAGGAACACCAGCACCTCGAGTGTTAATTACAACCCGTAGAAAATCCGAGTGTAAATGGGACCACATTTGTATGGACTACCACAGAGCTCACGAAAGAACGACGGGATTGGGAAATATTCGACAAGTTTACCAATGGAGGGTACTTTATAGCGATTAAAGTCATGGACGAAGTAGACTGAGTGGTAAAAAATTTACATCGACAATATTGTAAGGTTGCATGGGGTTCCGACGAGTATCGTGTCAAACAAAGATGTGAGGTTTACCTCTAGGTTATTGTAGATCCTACAGAGGTCATTCGTTACAAGACTCCGATGAGCACAATATACCATCTCCAAACGGATGATCAAACAGACATGACCAACTAAATTATAGTGGACATGCTCAGAGGTTGCGTGTTGGAATTTAAAGTGGGCGGGAGGAGTCCCACAATTACCGGATTTTGCATAAAACAAGATTTACGAGAGAAGCATTGGTATGACACAATTTGAAGCAATGTACGATGCGAGATGCAAAATCCCTCTATTTTTGGACGAAGTCAGCGAAAGGAAAATCACACGAAAAGAACTAGTGGAGATATGCAGAGAAAAGGGTGCCACATTATGAAAGAACATAAAGGTCGTGCAAGACATGTAAAAGAGTTGGGCGGATTCATGAATTAGATATTGGGGATTCAACTTACTTAAAGGTATGGTCGATAAAAGGAGTATCGAGTTTCACGCGATTCGATTGAGACCTCGATATTTTGAGCCTTCAAAGTGATAGAAAGAGTCGAAAAGCTAGCATACACAACATGTTCTTGGTCTCCCAACTAAGGAAGAATCTAACAAGAGGCATTCAGGAACGTGCGATGGAACCGATGTAACTAACCCCGGAGTTGATATATGAAGAGATACCAATGAAAATCCTGAAAGGGCGCAGAGGAAACTAAGGAGCAGAGTTGTCTCCATGGTAAGGGTACCATGGTCAAATCAAGTTTGGTCCCAAAACTAGGACAAAACAAGAGGTTATATCAGATCCCACTAGTTTTGCCACGAAACTTGATTTAAGGGGGAAAGATGTAACGACATACATAAAGTGAAAAAATCAAGAGTTGTTAGGTCAGTCTTCATATAGTTTCTTTCGAAAGCATAACCGTATAAGTCAGACGAAGGGAGAGGGGTGAAAAGTTAGTTAAGGGAGGAGGGACTAAAGGGTCATTAGTTAAGCAAAAACACCTATAAATAGGGGTAGGAAAAGCCTAGGGAGAGTCATTTAACACTTGAACACGAAAAGCACCTAAGAGAAACACCCAAACACAAATTCACAAAGAATTGTTGAAATTCATATGACGTTCACAATACAGTTAGGCCGGATTGGTGGTAGTTACAATATATAGTGATTTGAGCTAAGCACGGTTCATTCCAAAGTACGAGTTTTGTGTCTTCATCAAAAATCTCCCAAAGCTTTAAAGCTTCTAAATAAGCTTGCATATAAGAAGTTCAAATTGCATAATCTCTCTATTAAATTTCTAGACAGCTCTAGAAGAAGTTGCATACCGACACATGCAATAGATTTTGTTGAGTAGTTTAGCCGTCCGAAGTTTATGTTTCTTCCGGATTGAGAAATACCTTAGAGTTTCGATACCATTTGATGGATTCATTACGTATGATCGATGATGAAAAAGGAAAAGCAATGGAAAATAAAATAGCTAAAATTAAGAAATCACTCTCAATCATGCATGGAGAATGGAGAGGTGATTATGAGATCATGGAGGAGATCATGGCTTCATGGACTTGTGCTATTCTTTGGAGCTATGAAGCACAAATTTTAAGTGTCTAAATTCTGGAATAGATGGTATTCACTTCAACTCTCGGTTGGATTCACATGAGGCTTCAGCTATTCTCTCAAGATGAATGGAATCAAACATTCTCATATATTCATTCATTTTTAAACAAGAGTTTGAATATTCAATATCGTTAGTCATGTATAAGGTATTCAGTTGTTGGGTCAATTTTAGTCGAATAAAAATATCAGATAATCAGATTATACGAGAATTTGAATTGAGTGACATACATCATATTTTGTCAGATTCAACGTGTTGATGCATAGAGTTTTGACGTATTAGATAGACCAGCGTATTCAATCAAATTTCACTAAGAATTCGAGTATTCCGTGGCATTTAGTGTATTTAATCATGTATTATGTTTTTAATCGTGATTAGCATAGACTACATCGCATAAGTTGTATGTCTTAGGTCCAAAACCGATATAAAATTTTCATCAAATAGCTTGGACTACGATAACTAATCACATCTCAAACTATTTTTTAAGATGTTTCGTCAATCAATTTAATTTTAATTTTTTTGTTTTAGTGGATAGATACTTGGGATGAGCTATAGCACATAATGTGTGAGTTGGGTGCTATAGCTCATCCCAACTAACTATTACAAAGTAAAAAATGTACAATAAAGGGTTCGAGGATCAAAATAAATGACCACTTGAGGACATGATCGACCAAATAAATCTTAATGTCGAAGGCAGGATGAAATCTAAAAAAATGGGGGCAAAGCTGAGATCCGCGATGAATTTTTTGAGGAATAGTGAAATATGTGGCGAAAATTTCCCATGATGTACAATTTATCGCGATTTTCACACTACAACCGAATTGCACGCTGTTTTTACTCTGCAACATTATTAATAAGTCAAATCATAACACAATTCTGCACGATTTTTAAACTACAACACTATCCATAAGCCAATTCATCATGATTTTTCCCCTGTGGCACAATTTATCTGGAAAATCAATGTTCATTGGTAAAATTTCACCTGAATTTGAGATTTAATCAAATTCCTCGGGAATATTACAATTAGCAATATTTCGGCGAACATAGACTAAGATTTCAAACCTTTTTTATGTGCTAGAAGGTTCTATTTATTGATAACAAGGCTCATCAATTCAACTCTAGGTTAAAGCTTAATCTCACTCATTTTGGCCCACAAGCTGCAAATGGTCTATTTCATGTCATGTAACGTTTGGAACTCGTCGAATCGTTCAGGATACATCACGATTGACCTTTAACAATGAAAAATGATGAAAATACCCCTA
This sequence comes from Utricularia reniformis, assembly GCA_009725065.1. Classification (NCBI taxonomy): domain Eukaryota; kingdom Viridiplantae; phylum Streptophyta; class Magnoliopsida; order Lamiales; family Lentibulariaceae; genus Utricularia; species Utricularia reniformis. The sequence continues at coordinate 644,749 of RWGZ01001192.1, read as the reverse complement.
CTATCGTTTTACGTAAAAAAATGCGAAAACACTCGAAACATCATCAATGAGTGCCATTCGATCCTCGGGGTGTTGAAATAAAAAAATACCCCTAAGGTCGTTTCACCTCGAAACAATCTGAAAACACTCAAATATCCTTGGAATTGTGCCACAAGATCATCGGGGTGTCCAAATAACGAAAATTACCCTAGAGTTGTTCCACCTCTAAACAATCCGAAAACACTCAAAATATCATGGGGACGTGGAGAAGATCCACAGGGTGTCCAAATGATTAAAATATCTCTGACGTCGTTTCACCTCAAAACAATTTGAAAATACTCAAAACATCCTAGTAGACGTGCCACACGATCATCGGGGTGTCCAAATTACAAAAATAACCATGATGTCGTTTCACGTAGAAAAAATACGAAAACACTTAAAACATCATGGGAGATGTGCCAGATGGTCCTCGGGTTTTCCAAATTACAAAAAACATCTAATGTCACATTAATATGGAACACATAGAAAAACTCAAAAAAATTTGGAGGACGCTAGATGATCACCGAGGTATCCAAATTATAAAAATTACCCCCGGAAATATCAATAGTCCATTGGTTTTCCATCAATTCCGATGAGATAACCATACCTTTAGAAAGATTTCTCTCATTGACGCAGAAATTTAGACACAAAGAATGCTTAATTCTCACACCGGCAAAATTTTTTACCGAATCTTGACTAGTTACTCCAATACTATAAACAACAAGCGAGACCCTCATAATCAATCATCGCGAAAACGTTTGCATCAAAAAATTCATCACGAAGTCTCTTGAAATTCATCGTGAATTCGAAAGCTTCGTAATTAATCGGGAAAATTCAGCTTCATTTCATCACGTAATTTTTTACTATTAATGCATGTATCTACAAAATCAGGTTGGATGGTTGGCAATTCGTCATGTGTATGTGTAACGACCCCAAAATGGGTCTAGCTGAATTAGCAAAAAAATATTATATAAGACTTAAAGTCCAAAACGTAGAATAAAACATAGTTCGACATGCATCAAAGTTTAACGACATAATTTGAAAGTGTTTCAAAAGACCAAACTCTAGCACCGAACAACCGAAGACCTCCTTCAGATGCCCTCCTCATACCTCGTTCTCGTTACCTAAAAAATCTATAAACCGGTCACAATCTATTAAAGAAACTACACACACTCTACTTACCATTCTATTTCTTAAAGACAAAACTAAACGCACTTGTAAACCGTCTCTTTTATTCATGTGCATATTTCTTTTCTATTTTTAACTCTCCTTCTTATCTTCCTTCTTCTTTTCATTTAAACCATATTGTGGCCGAGTGTAACATGTTCGATACATGTCCCGCCCAAGCCAACCGTTAGCTGTTGGTTGACTCGACGGGCCGTATGCTTCCCTTCCCCTAGTGAGTACTTAGGCGCTATCCATTTTCTCACTCGGATCTGTTATGCTCTTTTCGTACGTATCTTTTCATTTTGGAACTTATCGTTCACTTCATCACGCATGCCATTCCTTTGGCGAATCGTGCGCTAGGCACGATGCCTGGATCGGTAGGATGGCCCATCTTCCCTCGCCCCGAGTCTTATTAACATTCATCCCATTCATTCGTGTCTTTTAATTTTCTTCTTATTAACCCTTCACGTTCCCTATGTCAGAACCTTCCTGATCTCGTCTAAAAATATTTTAGAGAGTTTGTTTATGATCAGTCAATTTCTTATATAATTTTGCTTTCAATTCTTATGGGGACACGAGCGATATACGAGGTTAGGTACACAATGTGTGAGCTTACGTCCTCGGGAGAGCATAACTCTACATTGGTTTCAACTATAATAATCAAAGCATACAAGTACAATCAATGGATAATGATAACCTGAATGAAAACGGTACGAAAAACGATCGAATCCACTCCGTCGTGCCCGGAGTGAGGGGACTCACGACTTATCGCCACAATGTCGCGAGTGTATGCAAAATGTCGTGAGTATATGCCAAATATCGCGGATGGGGGTGCTGGTCGCGACTTCTCGACACAATGTCGCGACTACATGCACAATGTCACGACTCTGTGCACAATGTCGCGACTCCTACAATCAAAATCTCGCTGATGAACAAAATGTCGCGAATAAGGGGGCAAGGCGACGAAAACTCGCGACTACGGGCATGAGCACAAGTTCTCGCGACTTTTTGCTCACAAAGTCGCGAGTCAAGGGGACAAGTGAAGGTTCTCGTGAATTTTTGTACAAAAAGTCGCGACTAGGCCAAAAACTCGCGAAACCGGGAGCTTTGGGAAGCGTGCCAAGAGTCTAAACCCTTTTCTATGGGCTAGGGCATTGTATTTATAGAAAAACTCGGCTTAAGAAGTCAACTTAAGGTCCAAAAGCCCAATATTAGTGAAATTAGCCCAACTTACTTAGAAAATATCCAATTAAACCGGAATAAGTGTCACATCGTCTCGGAACTTCGAAAATGCACCCCGGTCGAACACTAATAGCATGTAATGTCGAGAAAATACCCAGGAATACTCTTCACCAGTTCATAATCTCCAAATGCTTAGGAGATAGCCAAAAATATCGCATATGGTCGCAACCGAGCTCTCACCTACGTTCGAACAAGAACATCACTTTCTCACCTCCGCCAGGGGGTCGGTACTTGCTCCTTTACCATTCATTATTTTGGGGAGATTATTTTAAGCTTACGGTAGATCGTGTGCATCTTTTATATGCCGCGCAATTACCGGTTACCTATAAAGGCTGTCGCCTATAAAGCATGCTGCTTTCGAATTAAGGGGCCGCTGAAACAAAGAAGGCCAGGTGTCTAGACTTGAAGAGTAGCGTAGGGCTTTGTGGTCGAGTTTCCAACTTTGAGTCGAAATGATGACTTATTGTCTCTTTTAGATATGATCTCATAAAAATAAAGTGTCTCTAACTGACATCTAAGTATAGAAAGGAGGGCTTAACTGAATAGTAGCTTTGTCGGTCATCGAATATTATGTAGGGGGTCATACCGTTTGAGGTAGGGTCATTACCTTCCCTCTATTCCTACTTCCCATATATATTATCTGAAAATTAAGATTCTTTCTGAATTAAGTCATTATTGTGGGGGGAACTTCGCATCGGAAGACATTAGTTGAACTCTATGAGTTATAAGATAAGAAAACCGAGAAGCCCCGATTGGGAATCATATAGGGAACAACACGAAACTAGGGCAATAACGAAAATTGCCACATAAGAAAGCCAAGAACCGTTATATTTCTATCTCCTCAATTTTAAACCCTTCATATGTTTCCTTTGATAAAATAAGTCTCTAGTTCCGTTTGAAATCACTTCTCTTTATTTGTGAATTTAAGATATGCCTTTATTTCGTCCGTCTCTCATAAAATCTTGCAACTTGATCAAACCTGATAGTTGTTGCTATATTTGTATTATCTCGGGTAAGAAAATCCATGTCATCTATAAAACGGCTTTATGTCATCTCAGATGGTAAATAGGATAATCTGTGTCATGCACACAATAATTCTCTGAACCGTATCACCATAAATAAAGACGCAAGTGTTATACAACAACGTGCTAATCATTCCCTCTCATAACTAATGAACCCGAGGCATCCATAAAATACTTAAGAGTCATTCGCCATTTGTCGAAAGAGTATAGACCTTTCGGGGATAACTACTTGATCACTTTCATACGGATCCCGATTAGGCATCTCTGATCGTAAATAAGATCGTAATATAAGTTTCCTTACTATACATAAGGGAATTTCCCTTGAGTGTCGCGACCCCATTTAAGGGAGCGATCTTAATACATCCTGACCAGTTTCTTGGTTCTTTCAACCGTAAACAAAAAATACGAGATAACCATGAGACAATTACTGAATAAGCCCGTCACACGAGATAAAAATACATGCTCATCCACTTAACAAATTTCAGCTTGTTCATCGATGACATAACCGAGTGCCCAACGATAACTTGCTTGTGTTTCTTTGACTTATCCAGTTTACATCAGGAGAATGGGCGAGAGACACCAAGTTGTTCGAGACCAAGATACCTCATCGTGTGAGATGGTTTTACCAACTTACCAAATGACTAATATGTAGCATGGACGAGACAAATGTCTTTCTTTAGATACTGTCCGAAACGAATCCACTTCGTATGCCGTTTTACAATCTTTCTTGAGAATTTTTTTTTATTGTGTGAATTTGCTCATTCACCAATAAGCAAGCTATCGTGTCATAAACTATCAAATCTACCATAAATGAGATCTCTTAATCATCAAATAGGCAAATATCAGTGCCATTAAACATCCTTATATGACAAACAATACTTTCAGAATATTCCTTGTTGTGGGTCACTTCTTCGATCGCTTTGATCATAACTGTGAGTCCCCAGTCGTAATAGAATTTAGTTGAATTCGTACCATAGGGGGAATATTTGGCCATTCTGATCGTTTATCCGAATGAAATCCATGAACAAGATCTATCGGCAAGTAAATGCATGTGCAGATGATTAAGACAAATGATGGACTTTTCAGACAATGGTCCCTTTGATAGGGAGGTCACTTTACAATTTTAATAATATTTGAGAGTGTCTGATAATAACTAACGAGAATTGATTCTATAAGACCATCACTTGGTCAGTTTGATTGTGAATTAAAATATGCGGTCATAAATAACAAAATCTATGGTATATGACCATAACGTGGCCAGTTTAACAAATGAAGTAATGTCATAACGTGGTTTCGTAATTTCTCCGATAATAAATAATCTTCTCCTTATCGTAAATAACACAATATTCCTTGTAATTGGGTAATTGTTCGGCCTCTGGTATAACGACTAAGGATGCTCGAGTATAGATGTCATAGTTTGAGAACCGTGCCGTAAGGCAATTCATCAAATCCCTTGACCATGATTAAGAATGGTCGGATATAGCTGAGCTCTCTTGATTGAAGCTACCATGGTAATTTATGCCATAAAAGCATTATTCGTTCATTTTTTCCATAAACACGAATATCTTCCGTAGAACACAACCAGCATTCGATATCACCTTCACTCACGGATTTTACCCGTGCCAAGTAATCTCTAGCCTCACTAAGAATCCCAATTCATCGTGCACTTGGGTCTCATCAAGCACCCATTCATCTCAGGCTTCATTTAGCGCTCCAATTCAATCACACGTTCTTGATTTTCAACAAGCACCCATTAATTCTCATAGGGATGTAAAATATCTAATGGGGCATTACAGAGCGCCAGCATTTCACTTGCTCATTTTCTCCGGGTATAAAGTTGCACCGAGATTATCACACTTTCCCTCCGGTATAAACTTGCACCTGGGGTCATCACACTGTCCCATCGGCATTGCACCGTGGTAATCATGGTACAAAATTGCACTGCGGCATCACATTGTCCCATCGGCATTGCACCGTGGTCATCACGGTATAAACTTGCACCGCGGCATCACACTGTCCCATCGGCATTGCACCGTGGTCATCACGGAATAAACCTACACCGCGGCATCACACTGTCCCATCGGCATTGCACCGTGGTCATCACGGTATAAACTTGCACCACGGCATCACATTGTCCCGCTGGTATAAACTTACACTCGGGGTCATCACGGTGCCAACTTGCACCGCGGCATCACATTGTCACGCCGATATAAACTTGCACCCGAGGTCATCACGGTGCCAACTTGCACCGCGGCATCACATTTTCCCGCCGGTTTAAACTTGCACACGGGGTCATCATGGTGCCAACTTGCACCGTGGCATCACATTGTCCTGCCGGTATACACTTGCACCCGGGATCAACACACTTTCGCGGCTGGTATAAACTTGCACCCGGGGTCATCACACTTTCGCCGCTGGTATAAACTTGCACCTGGGGTCAACACACATTCGCCGTCGGTATAAACTTGCACCCGAGGTCATCACACTTTCGCCGTCGGTATAAACTTGCACCCGGGGTCAACACACATTCGCCGCCGGTATAAACTTGCACCCGGGGTCACTGTAGAAATGGACCAGTCTCCGACGAGGGAGCGACCCTCGCCGGCGTGTCATGGAGGAGTCAGGGTTAAGAAGCACTCCGTTTGCCACAGAACATTCTCGGTACAAGACCGCCTATTAAACAATCAATCGGGCCCCTTGACTTAATCCAACAGTATATATGTATAGACGATTCTACTGCAGACAGAAAGACTCATCACGTTTAAAGTATTTTGTGTAGTATCTAATTTGACGAGTTTGAAAATGATGGACTATACGACAGACGGTGCATTGCATTTCAAATATAACCTATTATTTAATTTCCATCCTTCATCATACTAAAATGCAATGAACCTATTCCTATCTTACAAGTCCCCTAGTTGATTGAATTCATATCGTCAAAAAAGATACATAAAAATCAGAATATAATAAAAAGAGGGGGATTTTCGTGTTAAAAAGATAGACAAGTCACGTCTATACATAATACTTGCGCAAATTGGAATATGCCAAGTCCGTGGCAGCTCCTCTCCACTCATTTTCTCAATCTTATACGCTCATTCAATCATCACCACCGTAACCTCATACATCGTACAACGTGCAAGAATGTTCAACTATCTCAACTTTTTTTAATCCCAAGTCACAAAAAGTCAATAATAATAAATGAACTTGTGACTACATATCTCCACATGAATATTTGCCTTGTTATGACATTATCAATGCATCAATTATTTGAATTCCCATATGTTTCGGTAAATTCAATAGCAACTATGACCCATATGTGTAACGCCACATGCGATAATAATTTTCACGACATTCACTCATGCTTTTTCCCGAAAATTGTGTGCAATATCTAACATCGAAAATAGAACAAAGCATTAGAGGGAGCTTCGTTTGCCGCTCCCAGGCACAAGGCACTGTTTATGCTAGAAGAATTACATTGCGTTATAGGGCAATAAGCCCTCAGGGATCTAGGCTAGCAAACAATACTATCAGGAGGGAACTTCTCACCTCATTTTATGTTCCCAAACTCGGGATACTTATACGTTCAATGTCTCATTTCAATACCATAATGCACAATTTCTTCATGTCCACGACCATCACGAAGGCCCAAAATAATATCAATCCCCATGTGTCGACAGGGAAATCATGAACAATTGTTTAATTGTCGCCATATATACTCGGAGCAAATATGGCTCAACTTATAATTTCGCTTGCGATATTCACCGTAGATACTTAGGGCAATATTGACCCAACTTCCAATTTAACTTTCAATATTTATCTCATCACCTTCTCATAGTCAGCATAGTCCCTGGCAAAAACATTTTTCTTGAATGTACTTAGCTTGACACAAGATGATCAGTGAAGATATAGATGGCCTACTAACCGATTATTTATACGATTTCACAGATATATATTTGTCTTGAGGTCCGTTAGTTTTTCTCTCAATAATGATAATAAGTAGTTGATAATAAGTCATTTCTATCACACTTGATTCGTTTGCACGAGTGTTCTCTTGACTCGCAATACATCTCACTATGTAAGTCATCAATCTTGAAAGCCCATCATTCTGAATACTATTGAAAGCCTCTTTTCATTAAACATTTTTGTTTAAGGTTCCTGAGAAAGATTAACTTTTATATGCTTACTTGAGGATAAATCGGTTAGCACTATCAAGGGTGAATAAATAAATGAATCACTTGAGCAGAAAGATATGACTTTCCGAAAATCGATAATATGTGTCAAGGATTCTAACAACAATGAGTTTCACTCCCTTCAATGAGCTCTCATCCTCCCAACTGGAATAATGTCTAAATTTATTGTATTCGTCCCTTATGATTACCTGTTCAACGGATCACGATCATGTCATCATCATATCAATTCAAAAGTACTATAGCGTCCTCATATTCTTCCATATTGATAAACTGTTTTTACTTGCAACTCCCCAGTGATGACGAAATCAGACTGGCAAGTATCGTAGAGGTCCACAACCTCTAATTTGAGAATAAGAAATTCCGCTCATAACAATGTACTAAGCATACTCGTTTTATCATGCAGAAAATTTTTCATATGTATCCCAATACGAGGTCAAATAGAATGGGTCTTTGCTTCCCCGGTTATCAAAACATGTATAGTACCAAGAGCGGACACTGCAAATGTGACAATGTCACGTAACTATTCTTTTCAACATTTCCTTAAAAGGAAATAATTACTCCGTCCCTTCTCGTCAATAGATGGTTCTGCAAATACCATCACCTTCATGAGATTCACTTTCACAAGATCTTAGTTATCCACTACGAATAGGACTTACGGGTAAATAGAAATTCCATCTTTGGTATTTTTCTACTAACATAATTATTGCCCCTCTTTCTCATCATTGAACCCAACTAAGGCAGCACTTATGACTTCTTTGAATGCACAAAATATAAACCCAAAGGTTTCCAATGAGGAGTGGAGACATAAACGGATCGATACTTATATAACATTTCCAAACTTCATAAGCCATCCGACTATGTACGAAGGAATATAAAATTTTTCTTGATTGATAACTTATCAATTTATATTTGTCTTACAAACCTCATAGACCAAGAAAAGTCTCAATCACTCGCTCAAATAAGAAGATTCCACCTCATTCAATACTTTCTCAGTATACTCAATCACTCGCTCAAATATTGGAAATGATTATTTCCATACCAGTTTTTATTTGTATACTATCACTATTGACTTCCACACATTCTTCTCCCCACATCTTTAAATATTGATTTCATCGATCGTTGGTACATGGCGTTTGGTTTCTTCGAACCAAAAGGCATAATTGGAAAACTACAATCCGGTCGGATAAGCCAGTATGTCAATAGCGACGGTAGATATAGGTCCTCTGACTATGCTTCACTCGACTAAGTGAAATCAATACATATTATCTAGGTATTGTTCGACTTTGGAGCCATCACTATGTCAGTGACCGACTATGTGTATTTCAAAAGTTCTACGAGCCCTGCTTCCCACACAATTTTGACATCTTCAAATAATTATATTTTCATTTTAACGGGAGAATATCCACTTCTTTTGAGGAATTTAATTGTATCTTAAAATCCACTTAATAATAGATGTTTCATCTTTATATAATTTTCCCTTTTTCTTCTAGAACAAAACCGCATCATGTTAATCAACTCATTCTTTTTATTTAGTATCCCACCGTATAAACATATTTCTTCGCATTAGACACCTTCATACTAGAAACATATCTTGCCGACACATGATTTCCTTTCATCTTTTTTATTCCCGATAAGGTATGGAATTTCATCATCAAAGTGGGGTAGAGATATGATAGCTCCGATTTGATTTATAGCACTTCTACCAAGGGAAATATTATAAAGGGGGATAGTTCCTTGAGAGCAACAAAACTGTCGTTAAACCAGATCAACTGAAAACGTTGCTTATTAGTTCTATGCCAAGATCTTTGCTAGAATGCATATACAGTTAAGATACTTGTCAGCTCGATAATGTCACATTTTAATTAAGAAAGCATGCTCAGTAATCATATATATTTCTGGACGAATACCATTCCGGGCGATCAATAAAATAACAAAAATTTGACATCTCTTTCGTGAACTCCAATAGGCATAGTTTGATAGTGGTTGATATTTTTGAATACCCAACAACCATAATTCTCGGGATCTCATTAAATGACCCAAAAAGGTAACGCTAATAGATAACTCCATAAAGGTATTTGGAAAAGATCAATTAATCACCAATGGTAGATATGGTGATGCTACGACTAATAACCAATTGCTGGAAGTTCTCATGAATAATGTTCCGGACGAAAACCATTTTGGATAGTAAAGTAAATCGAGCAGATGAACCCTTCACGATAGATTAAGAATAATAATTAGATGCTTGCCGCCTTCACGTTATGTTCATTGCTATAAAAAATGTGATCATCGGGTTGCGATTTAATTTCAAGCATTGACCCTCAATCATTCTCTTGAACTCCAAATCCTCAATCATAATTCCGAGAGTTGCGAAACTCTTCAATGGCTTTCGTTAATGCAGACCACACATGATCCAAATAGAGAACACCGGTAGGTAAAGACACGTTCCATTTTTTCAAACAACAATTAATCACCAATGAAAACCTAGGTGATCCGAATATTCAACAAACATGCTCGAATCAACTGAATTGGTGAGTAAGAGATCTGATTGTCCATATAACCATTAGGGAGGTCTTGATTACTGAGTAGGAATGTCGAGACATAAATATACGCTTCAAATAATGAGGAGACTAGACCGTCTTTCAATATCACAACTCCGATCTGGAGTTTCATTTTGTGATTCTATGGTAACTTCACGCATGTCATGGTTCTTTGTTGATAACTATGTTGTCACTTGAACCACTTCTTCACAACCCATATTTACAGTTTCCGCTTTTATCACAATAAATACTTATTCATTCACCAATGCTCTCTATTCCATACCAGTTCTCGTATTTTGCCATAAATACTTCCTAAAGGCACACTTCCATATTAATATATTCACTTCCACAATGTACGATCTATGTACCAATAAATAATTCATGAAGTTGGCATAAACTTATGTAATCGATAAAAGGTGTGATCTTCTACTCTGAGTCTTGAACCTTAAACCACCAAGGTAATGGATATAACGTATGGAACATGCATGATAGCTATATAGCTTCTTAATGGGTGTCCATGAAGAATATTAATACTTCACAATCTCGAATTCTTCTAATGGATAACCAGAAAATTATGTTAATAACTCTAAACTTCAAAATCTCGCATTATTAATTCTCCATTTCGTATGTTCTATGATCCCTAACGAATTAGATACATATTGAGTAAGCTCCTCCATACACATGACGTCTTGCCTTAGGTCTTGTTAAATCAATCACGGGGAGTATCACTGGTTTCTTGGGTTGGATATTTAAGCCAACGTCCTCGGCCTTAGGCTCGGGCATTTCTTGTACCATACCAATCAACTCATCAAGCTAGCCAAGTTTCAATAACCTCCCAACATCAGGCACCATTTATAGACCATCGTTAGTAACTTGTCCGAAATTGTGATGGAAAAAAGACAAAATGCTTAAGACTCTTGAGTCCCCGGTATCGGTGCTTATAATAGAACGGCGTATATATAAGAGATCCTACTTTCTTATGTTCAATCATGTTGGTCTTCAACAGTGATACATTCGATGGATCACATGATTTACGACAATGCCATGTGACCATAAGTATGCAATCTTTCATTTCCTGAATATATGTTATATACGTTGGGCAAGCTCTTTCAATGACGACCAACCTTTCTCATGTTCTCCATAACCTCTCGTTTTGCTACGAACTTTATTTCTTACATTATCGATGTCGAAACGTAGTAAAAAACTTGTCATAATCCTTCAAAAGTTTACAAATCGGATTATGGTCATATTGTTGCTATTGACACCATCACATATCCTTGGGAACCATGCATGCCCTCGCATAGCATTGAACACTTCCATATAGCTTGTAAACTGCGTGGACTTGGCACTACCAACTCCCAGCTGCTAACATTGTCTCCAACCATTTCATGCACATACATATAATCAAGCAACACATGGCCAAATTCCCCCCAATGCAACTATGCATCAGCTCATTTTCCATGTGAGGTTCACGTGTCTCACAAGTGCTAATCAACTATAGCTCCATACAATCCACGTGACTACCACAAAAAAGGTTAGAAAACCATACGACCTCTCAATATAACCCATACTTGAATCCCAATATGAAATGGAAGAAAACCTCGGCAACTAATTGAACTATCGGAGAATAGACCTTCCAAATATCTGGCAAAAGTACATGGTCACGTCATTTAAGTTCATCAAACTGACATGGATCTCAAGATTCAATGTTGAGGAGATCCTTAGTCCTTTCAATATACTCCGATCTTGTGAAGAATAACCACCCTCGCAAGCGGAGGTATGTAAATGTATTGGGTATGTTCACCATATACAACTCTTCTTTGTATCCGAGGATCATATTGACCTCTAATATATCTCTGCTACAGAGTAAAATCCTTTCGATCATTCAAAATATGGCTCAATTTCGATATATGGACCAAAATGAAATAGTGAAATGCCACCAAAATCCGACCCGAAAAATATTACACCATCACATCACCATGTGATTGTAGACATAAAATGGAGCCTCCCATGAAATTTTCGTAATGCCGAAAATTGGCTTTTTCTAGACTATTTTTTTCAACCCCTTGGCAGGTTTTCGGCATACATTCATGCTATATGATAATCTTTCAATGCACTCATAAATAGATCCCCTTCGGATGAAATCTCGTTCCGGAGGTTGGTTAGATGTTCCCAATATCAAGGACTCTGCCGCTGGCACTGATTGAATCCCCGATAAAATATCATTCCTTTCGTCTTCTACTACATACGGGTTGCAATCCGGTACAATTTCCTCATCTATATCACTCTCATATCAAGAATCTCATATCATTTCAATATAAAACAAGCTCCAAGCTCAGCACAAGAGATCTCAATGGGACTAAGTCTCGGTCCCCACGGACGGCGCCAAACTGATCTCGTTCGTGGAATCCACTATAATAATCAAAGCATATAATTTTGCGTTCAATTATTATGGGGACACGAGCGATATACGAAGTTGGGCCCACAATGTATCAGCATACGTTCTCGGGAGTGCATAGCTCTACCTTGGTTTCCACTATAATAATCAAAGCATACATGTTCAATCAAGGGATAATGATAACCCGAATGAAAACGGTACGAAAAACAATCGAATCTACTCCGTCGCGCCCGGAGTCAGGGGACTCACAAAGTTTCGCCACAATGTCGCGAGTCCATGCAAAATGTCGCGAGTATATGCGAAATATCGCGAATGGGGGTGCAAGTCTCGACTTCTAGACACAATGTCGCAACTACATGCACAATGTCGCGACTCCATGCACAAAGTCGCGCCTCCTACAATCAAAATCTCGCGGATGAACAAAATGTCGCGAATAAGGGGGCAAGGAGACGAAAACTCGCCACTATGGGCATGAGCACAAGTTCTCGCGACTTTTTGCTGACAAAGTCACGAGTCAGGGGGACAAGTGAAGGTTCTCGCGACATTTTGCACAAAAAGTCGCGACTAGGCCAAAATACCGTGAAACCAGGAGCTTTGGGAAGCATGCCAAGAGTCTGAATCCTATTCTATGGCCTAGGGTATTGCATTTATAGAATTTACCCTTATTCTAGGTGTGCTCTTTTGAATATTTCGCGATTCTATTTACTCAAAAATTCACCCAAAATGTGTTACCCCCGAGAAGCGAGGATGAATTTTATGCACTCAACCACACTCCTGGAAAAATGACCCTAGGCAGTTCATAAAAAAATTTAACCACGTGGAAAGAGAGATCAAGATGGACCCGAATGAGAAGTTGGTCATATTGCAACACGTATTGGGTCCATGTGGATTGTCGGCCATCTTAATTAGGAAACCCTTACATCATTGGGGCAGTTGTACCAAAAAATAAATTAGTACGTCAAAGTGGAAGATACCATGACTGTTATTCATGGTAAGAGAGAATCAACTGTTGTGAAACTAGAAGAAGATTCATCATTTTGTAAGTAGTGAATTTGTGCCAAACTCGGGGCATGGATACAAAGAATCATAGGGTATACTATGAATTGCTCAAACCAAAGATCATTTAACAACTAAGTTTCACATCTTGGGAAACCATATAAAAGAATTTGTAAGAGAAGGGATGCTAGAGTACAAAAAAGAAAAGGTGGATGGTGGTAAAAAGGATGGAACCGTTATTCGACGAAGGAGTGAACTCGACGATGACGAGCAGTACTCTCGTCAGTAGTGGAATTAGGAGGGTGATGGCTGCCCTTCTATGTGACCTCTAGCAATTAGAATTTTGGCCATGAATCTTCCGTGGTCCTTTCTAGTTGCGGAAGAGTTCCCATTTTTGGATTGGTGTGGTACTATACGTAGACCATCTAAACTTATAGAATCTTCCGTTGTGTGGCGCTTCATGTGCTTATTCAATTGAGACTAATTGGACTTATGAAACCTTTTTAAAAGTACCCATCATGATTGTTTCATGAACTTTAAAAGCTCCGTCTCATATCTCTTTTTATGGGTATTCAATTATCTCATCCTTTCAACATACTTCATGCTTCAGGATAATATATTAACTTCACCAATTGATCAATTCACTTCTCGAGCTGCTCATATAGGAGAATGACCAGAGCTAGTTCATTCAAAAGATTTGGATCCCCGAAAGGTCTAAGAGAGAGAAACTTAAGGGACAAAATGTATGCCGAGCGTGATGAAGCTCTGAGTTAGAAGTTTGATAAGATATGGGCAAGTTTGAAAGCGGTACAGACTGCATAGAAAATGACAACTGAGTGTTTGAACTTGATGGGTGAACTTGCCAATTGGCCTCGATGTTAGAAGGCAGCCCTTAAAAGATTAACGTGGGACTTCCTTGTTAAGTCCCCGACTTTCTGGAAACTAACCACCTTCGTCGATATAAAGATGATGATTTTTTTCAAGAAAGGATCTCAGCAAACACAACGAGTATTAGGTTAATTTTTTAGTAAATAAGAAAGAGCCGATTAAATCAGACTATTACTGGCAATTTTGCATATGAACATCCATTAATAGGCGGGATTGTAGCAATGATCCATTCGACCCAAGGAAATTTTTTTGTCTTAGGACTTGGCTGAAGAATCTTTTATAGAGGATGTGTAGACTAATTTTAGGCGCTCTTCCTCATTATATGCCTATTTATCATATTTTTCTTATGATTACTATGATTCGATTATGGAGGAAATTATGTGTGCAGAACACCTTTTGGAAAAGGAAGCTGAGAGGAACTTCATCCTTATATGTGTCATAGAGGCTCGAGAGCGGACACAAGTTTAAAAAATGGAACACTGAGAGTCCTAATGATGAATGCCAGGCTTCCAAGAAACGGGAAGACTATAAAACTAGTCCATAAGAAGGCCAAGAATGAAGCACTTATTCTCCATATTGTATCATTGTATTACGCCAACTTGTCTTTATGAACAAAATCCCTAATTCGCTTAAATACTTTGCTTTATACGCATCTTTAATACTTGTACTTGCTCGGAATTTTGCCTCATATATCGTGCGTTAACCCTATCAATAGTCAATCTTTATTATTTTGTTCGATATTTTCAGACACTTTCAATCATAAATAAGAAAATCCATGGCATCCGTAACATAAATTTCAATATGTGATGCTGGGCCTAACCAAGCGACCCACACCACCTTGCTTTGATCCCATTGACCTTTCTAATTNTTATATTTAAATAATTTTTATATTATAAATTAAGATATATAAATAATATTCTAATTATTTGATTTATTTTAATAAAATTATATAAAAACGGGTTAGTTAACTAAAAAAGTAACAAAAGAGGTTATTTATCCAATGCTTTATGAAAATAGGTCATTCAACCAAAAGTTTTTTGACAGAGGGCTACTTACCCAAATTCCCCGAGGAAATTATGTGTGCAGAACACCTTTTGGAAAAGGAAGCTGAGAGGAACATCATCCTTATATGTGTCATAGAGGCTCGAGAGCGGACACAAGTTTAAAAAATGGAACACTAAGAGTCCTAATGATGAATGCCAGGCTTCCAAGAAACGGGAAGACTATAAAACTAGTCCATAAGAAGGCCAAGAATGAAGCACTTATTCTCCATATTGTATCATTGTATTATGCCAACTTGTCTTTACGAACAAAATCCCTAATTCGCTTAAATACTTTGCTTTATACGCATCCTTAATACTTGTACTTGCTCGGAATTTTGCCTCATATATCGTGCGTTAACCCTATCAATAGTCAATCTTTATTATTTTGTTCGATATTTTCAGACACTTTCAATCATAAATAAGAAAATCCATGGCATCCGTAACATAAATTTCAATATGTGATGCTGGGCCTAACCAAGCGACCCACACCACCTTGCTTTGATCCCATTGACCTTTCTAATTCTCCACCAACAATGTGCGTAGTGATATATCGTTGTCTATATGAAAGTAGCACTAGCTTCAAGGCACAATCCTAAAGCTGAAATATTTTGATGCTTGAATTTATGATGACGGGTCAAACCGGAAGGGTCGGATGTGTTAAGTGACGATCGGCATGTTCGTGGAATAGGCGATCGACGTTTAGGATGCAACACCTGAACGACAGTCACATGGGCGGTAGACATTGATAAATTTTGATTGGCATGTGTTGGCATTGGTCAACGAGGACGGTGGTCTTTTGTAGTCGACACGATCGGCAAAAAGGCATAATGTCAACAATGGTTGTGCCACAAATCTCAGACAGCGCCTCACGAATTTTACGCACTAAAAGTCAAATTAATTGGCTAGAGAAACGACTGATGAGACAGGAAGAGATTATGATAAGATTTATTAATTGTATATTCGTCTCTAACCCCTATAAAATGGGGGGAGAAGGGATGAAGAAAGAACAAGTTCTAGGGAATATAACTAGCATATAAGTCTAGGCGAAGAAACCTTGTCTACACTTTGTAACATTCTTCTTTGTTGATATTCCTCCAGGGTTTGGTGCCCCGTAGGTTTTACTCTCGATTCTCTGGTTTCCAACGTACAATTCTTAGTGTATTATATTACGGAAACCAATCACTAGCGGTTCTCACACATAATCTATCATATTATTAAGTAGTATCATTTTTACCCTTAACATTTGGCGCCATTTGTGGGGACTTTCTGGTAAACTCATTAAAAATTATGCCGCTAGCCTTATTTTTTCTATCGTATTGTTTTCATGGAAAATCATAATCTATGGAATCAATGGAATCTCAAAACTAGTAGGAGTCGCATAACAACATTGCTGGTAGAGAGGTGATTACTCCCGACCCGCAATCCCTACGAAAACTGATGGAGGAAATGGTTGGGGACCTTCGACGGTCGATCCTGGCTCCGGACAAAAATAAGTGGCCCAACCACATGTTCGTAACATTCGTATGGACAACATCCAAGCTGAAGCATACATAGAGGGCGACCGTCCATGAAATTTGAGTTGTGATGTGGAGGAAATTTGGGTTGACAGCCACAAAAAGAGTTGCCCCGAACGATAGCCGATCTTGACAAGTCACGTTTTGAAGAGCTAGTAGCAAAACTTAACACAATTGAAAGCCTTCGACCGGGGCTGGATGTTGACCGTCGACCACTATTCTTCCACATGGCGATGGATTAACCCATAAGAAGAGATGTGGGAAAAGATTTCCTATTGGATCTGGAGGATACCTATCAAAATCCTTGTACAAACAACACAGTGTCAAGCTTGAACGTATTTCCTATTGCTTCATTTTCCTTTGCACCTATTTTCCGAACATATCATGAATGCTATTCCAGAGCGTTCCTTCCGAGCTCTTGAAGGCATGCCAACCTTTGCTGGTTCAGGTGACCCCCTAGAGCACTTATCTGATTTTGAGTTGCGGATGGGGACGGTCCGAGCCATCGATGCCATCAAGTGCAAAATTTTTGCAACCGCCCTTCAAAAGAATGCTAAATCATGCCTTAAAAACTTACCTACGGGATCTGTGCGTTCATTTGAGGATTTTGTCATATTATTCACTCAACAGTTTGCTTCTAACGTTGGTCCTCCAAGGAGCAAAGACGAACTATATGCTCTCAAGTACACCCTTGGAAAAATGACTTTGAGACAATTTATTGAGAAGTTCAATCATGTAGTGAGAATGATCAAAATGCATCCCAATGAGAAATTGGATATGTTACAGCAGGTACTAGAGACTATCAGCTAGCCTCATCAAATATCCTCCCACATCATTGGGTAGATGACCTAGAAGATCAATAAGTACATTAAGGTGGAGGACTATGGCTGTCCTTCATGGTAAAAAATATCTCGCTATAGTAAAGCCTTCGAAAAGAATATCCATCCTTCTAATAGAAGATGGAGGGAAGGGAATTCGTGTCAAACATGGGACACGAATACCGCAAGTTAAAGGGTATACTGTTAATTACGTAAATCTATTGATCATTCAACAACCGAATGTGACAACTTGGGAAATCGTATCAAAGAGCTTGTAAAAGAAGGATTTATGGAGTATAAAGAGGAGAAGACCCCTAAAAAGATGCGACCCGTGAACAGAAGTGAGGCGAGCGTGATGACGATCGTCAGTATGCCCCTCGCCAGCGAATGATGAACGTAACGATCGAACTCGGCAAAACTATTAGAATCATCTAAGGATCGGTGGGCACAACGATCGTGGTGGTCAATGTTGGCAAAATAACGATCAATACTACAACGATTGTCAGAACAACCAACGATCCCTAGTCCCTAAAGTCCTTCAACCCCCTCTGGAAATTCAGGCTCTAGTCAACGCCGATCCGGAGAACGTCAATTCTGTGGGGGACGTGCTGATGTTCACTGATATTTTTATGATTTGAGGAAGTGATCATTGGGATATTCACAAAAGGAGAGGAAATGCAATGCCAGGGAGTTATTGAATTCATCTCGGGTCATGTCGGTCAAAGGAGCTCGAAAACTGCACAAAACTCATATCACCTTCGACTACGCTGACAAGGAGAGTATTCCAGAACCCTAAAATGATCCCATCATCATAACTGTTGTTATTTTCAATCGTAGTGTCCATCAAATTTTGGCCGACCAAGGGAGTTCTTGTAACATCATTTCTAAAGGATTGGTCGACTCGATGGGTTGACCTACATCCTGTGAAGATGACATTGTGGTCTTTTGACCAAGGATCAGTTGTTCTCCTAGTTAAGATTGTTCTGCTGACCATGCTTGGAAGCGGGGAAAAGTCGAGGTCAGAAATACAGGATTATATAGACATGGACATTAATATGGCTTACAATGTAATTCTTGGTCAAGTGTGTTCAACACTTTCGAGACTGTCCCTTCGACATTTCACTTAAAACTGAAGTTTCCGACCGATACTGGAATAGTGATTGTAAGTGTCGACCAGGCTCATCTCATCTAAAAACATTTTAGGGAGTTTGTTTATGATCAGTCAATTTATTTAATTATTCGGAATTCAATTGTTGTGGGGACACAAGCGATATACGAGGTTTGACCCACATTGTGTGGGCTTATGTCCTCGGGAGAGCGAAGCTCTACCTTGGTTTTCACTATAATAATCAAGAAATACAATTATAATCAAGAGATCTTGGTAATCCGGGCAAAAAAGGCACGAAAAACGATCAAATCTACTTCGTTGCGCTGGAGCAGCCAAAAACTCGCGAGTCAGGCAAAAACTCGCGGGTCTGCCTTGATGAAATAAGATACGAAACTGCATAACAAGGTGAACTTCACGAAAACTCGCGAAAAAGCAAGGAGCCACGACTTTTGGGACACAAAGTCGCGACTTTTCGAACAAAAAGTCGCGGGTTAGGGCTTAAAGATGAAATCTCGTGGGTACTGTCACAAGTTCGAACGAGTGTCTTGCCTTGGGAAGTAAAAAGAGTTTGAATCATTTTACAGTGCCTTATTTATTTATAGAGAAATCCAGCCCAACTAATAAGTTTCAGGCTCAGGAGTCCAATTTTACTTGATTAAGCCAAAAGTACTTAAATAATATCCAATTAAGCTGGAACAAAAGCCATATCGCCCCGGAGCTTCGGAAATGCATCCCGTTCGAGAATTAGTAGGAAAAGTCGATGAGAAAATACTAAAAAATCTCATATACTAATTCCATGCCTCTAGATTTTGAATATACAGCC
This sequence comes from Utricularia reniformis, assembly GCA_009725065.1. Lineage (NCBI taxonomy): Eukaryota > Viridiplantae > Streptophyta > Magnoliopsida > Lamiales > Lentibulariaceae > Utricularia > Utricularia reniformis. The sequence continues at coordinate 624,985 of RWGZ01001192.1, read as the reverse complement.
AAAAATATCGCCACAACCTACCGATGAGGTCCTCGGGTGCCAAATTACGAAAATACCTTCGGCCTCGTCCGGGACAAAATTTGTCCGAAACTGATAGAAATCTCAGTATAATGCTCATATGTAGGTCTGGGAGGTCTGGATTACGAGAATACCCCCAAAAATATATCGCGACACAAATATATGAGAATACCGAAAATACTACATAGCCAGGTCGAACGAGCTCCCAGTGTGTTGCAATACCGAAAATACCCCACGTAATATCACATGCCACTGCTCGTTTATGTTCTATTTCTGCTTGTCGATCCAGGTTCCACGCTATTGAGGATCTAATGTGTGAGACCCAAAATTTCCGAAACTTAGACCGGTGATTAGAAAAGATGTTTAGTATGGTAATTCTTATTAGGATAGATGATTATAGGCATAAATGACTAAATTTTGGCAAGACAAATGTGACTAAATCATGGAAAGACAAAGACAAGAAATAAGGTAACTTAACGCTTAAGTATAATGTTTTAGTTACAAATTATGATTGGTTAATCATATAAATCTTATATGATTGCAAACATATGTGGCATAGGGGTATAAATAGGAGCTTAAGTCGGTTTATCTTGCATTTGGTCGTGTGTTTGGGAAGAGATAAGAACAAAAACACAAAAAAGAAGAAAAACGCAGCAAGGAGAAGAAGAAAGTGGTAGCAAGGTTTTATGATGTTTTGAGATTTAATATTGGTGTTTAGGAGCTAACTATGTGTAATATATCAGGCTAAGAGATATCAGGTGATAAGAACAAGTTTCTTGAGGAAAAACACCAAGAAACTAGAGGTAAATGACATTTTTGAGTATGAGATAAGTATTACAAACTGTTTCGGCATATAGGTGATTTTAATTTTCTGGTACTTTATGGCTACGAATTTTGAAACAAATCTTACATTTATTTATTCATCTTTGAGTCTATTTTCTAGAAAAATTTAGTGCAACATAAGGAAGGAAACATAGAAAAATTTATATTAAATGTTTTGAAGTGTCGCAAAACTGTTTCCTACCTACGGCAACAGCACTTGTGTTGTATTTGGCGAATTTTTCTGGAACGATTGAGAGCTTAGAATGACATGATTCTTGTTTCATATTGTATCCTTAAGTGTTGGCTTTCATTGAGAATTTTGGAATGATTTTCCGATATTATTTCGGCTCTCAAATTTTATCTGGTGGGAAGAAAGGTCATGCTGCACTATCATTGTTTTACTTGCTGAAATTACTTGATATGTGAAAATTTGAGAGGCTTTGGACGCACACTTCTGGCAACATGGTTTTACCATGGATATGGCCAAAGAACATGCATACTTGTAGAGAAAAGAGAAAGAAAAGTGTGGGGTTACATGGTCTACACTTGTAAGTGTTCACTATGATATGAGAAATGTGGATTCAAGAGGGAAATAAGTTGGTAGCGTTTCTTGTTTCTCTTGAGGTGAAGTAGGGGGGAAGATTAATCTCCAGGACTATGGTGATGCTTAAGCCATAAGTCTTGGAGGGGTTACCAGACCTTATTTCTAGCAACGAAAGAAAAGAAAGTACAATTAATTACGTGTGAATTATTGTTTGTGATGATTACTTGTTTTATTGCTATACGGCATCATGTGCATTTGTTTTCTTACTTGTTTCATACTCATGACCGTTACCCCCTCAGGTACTTCCTCGGAGCGTTAGATCGGTGGATCGGCTGTCATTTGGAAAGAGAAACACCGTATAGGTGAATTTTGAAGGAAAGCATTATGTTGTAGCTTTTAGTTTAGACATGTAAAGTTTGTAGATGTTTAAAAATGATGTTGTTTTGAATGTTGTGTTAGTTGGTGACTTATGTTATGTAAATAGTTTGACATATATGTGTTTTATAAGAAATGTTTAAATTGCAAGTTCATATGGTAAGTGCAAGGAAATTAGAATTAAATGGATTTAGTCTAATGTCTTTTTTAGGAAAGACATGGCGTGTCATACTTCAATTATAAAATGAAAATTAGGGTTTGACATAATGGAGCCGAGGGTAGCAATGGAGCCAGCAGGCTTCAAAGTAGTGGAACTCATTCCAAAGAGTTTGGAAAAAACCAATCACATCGGTTTGGACCTCATCCCAGCTTTTGAGAATGATCTTATCAAGCTGTTGCAAGACAACTCAGAGGTGTTTGCCTGGAGCCCTCACGATCTTCGCATTATAGACAGAGCAGGGATGGAGCACCATATTGATACTCATCATGATGCTCGACCCTAAAACAAAAATTACATTGTTTTTCTCCACATGTGGTAGAAATTCTCGGGCAAGAAACTGCAAAACTAGTGGCAATGGAATACGTGAAGGAAATTGAATATTCTGAGTGGGTAGCGAATCCTATGGTGGTACCAAAAGCTGGGGTAAAGTGGCGAATGTGATAGTTTACGAACAACTTAACTAATTCTATGAGTCAGAGCCATACCCCCTTTCACACATTGACAGATTGGTCAACGCTGTCGAGGGGAGCACACTGATGAGTATTATGGACACCTATTCTAGGTATCACTAAATTTTCCTCTCTCGCTAGGATAAGAAAAAATATTTCGTTAATTTAATAATTCGTTAATTTAATCTTTAAATATTTGAGCACATTGGCGTCTTTTGCTATACTGATATGCCTTTTGGACTGAAGAATGCTGGGGCTACTTATTAGGGTTTAGTTAATTTAATCTTTAAAGTTTTGATAGAAAAATAAATGGTGGTGTATGTGGATGACATGATTGTTAAATTATGAATGACGAAAACCATATTTCCTATTTGTTGAGATGTTTGAAGTTTGTCCAAAATATCAGCTAAAGCTCAACCCCTCGAAGTGTTGCTTCGGCATTCATAGTGGGAAATTCCTTGCAAATTATGTTTCTAAAAGATTGATAGCGGCCAACCCAAAAAAGATGAAGACCATCCTCTACATGACCCCCACCGAGGACGAGAAAGGAGTTCCAAAGGTTGACCGGTCGACTAACAAACAGCCTTGAACATGTTCATTTCTAGGTCTGCCGACTGTGGCTTACCAATCTTCAAGGTCCTTCGACAAGGAAATAAGTTGGAATGGGACGAGGAGCATGAGCAAGCGTTCAACGATCTGAAGAAGTATTTTTCAAGTCTACCTCTGCTTTAAGTCCGACAATCGACGAACTTCTGGTACTTTATTTGGCAATCTCGACTGTCACGAGAGTGCCACTCTGGTGATGATCAATGATGGAGTGCACTGACTGGTGTATCATATAATTCACACTCTGCTTCCTAATGAAACCCGGTATACAACCATTGAAAAATTCCTCTTAGCTTTAAAAAGGTATTAGTCAAACTAAAGCACTTTTCTGAGGGTCGTCTCATAAAATTTTTTATTGATCAACTTTTGGAGGCTATTCTATCTAAGTCCGATACTACAAAGATCTAGCAAAATGAGCTATTCAACCTAGTGCAATGAATTTGAAGTTTGTGCCTCGTAGAGCAATCAAAGCACAAGTTTTGGAAGACTTTGTGGTGGAAATGACTAGGGTCTCACTGAACAGGAAAGATGATGTCTGCAACATGTTTGTCGATGGATACACACAAGGTAGTGCTGGTGCTGGTATTCGGTTCGTCACCTCCCAAGGAGAGCATATACATGGGGCGGTAAGCTTTCTTTCCTCTGTTCCAATAATGTTGCGGAATATGAAGCATTACCTGTAGGAATACAATTTGCATTGGACATTGGGGTGGTGCATATTCGTGGTTTTATAGATTCTATGTTGGTTTCCGAATAGGTTGCGGGTATTTTCAAGACCCATGAACATGCAATGCAACGTTATAGGGAAGAAGTTGTCAAGGTAGCGAAGTTGCAAAGTCATTTGCGTTAGCTCATGTACTTAGAGAGGAGAATCGGGAAGTTGATGCATTGGAACGATTGGCTGCGAGTTTTCGTGATATGCAATAGGGAACAATCCAGGTTTATGTGCATACTAAACCAACAGTCGACCTACAAGATTTACCTCAGTCAATAGATCCTTCGAGTATCGAAGGACAAATAGTGGGAAACGTTGACGATGAGCCAATACCATCATGGATGCAGTCTCTTATTGATTACCTGTCGACTGGGGAAGTTCCTAAGGAAAGAGTTGAATGGCAACGTTTGGTAGCAAGGGCGAGCATGTCTGTTCTTAGGGATCAAGTACTTTACAAGAGGTCTTTTGATGGACCGTTATTACGATGCCTTCGTCCGATAGAAGCTGGATCGGTACTTAGTGAAGTGAATAAGGGAGTTTGTCTAAACCATTTAGGAGCAAGATCACGTGTGATCAAGCTTTGACGATTTCGTTTCTTTTTGCCCACTATGATGGTTGATCATAGTGTTTGTCCACAAGTGTTCACCGTGCAATACCATCCCAACTACCATCGACAACCAGGTTCGGAATTAAATTCCATACCGCTTCTTTGTCCTTTTGACAGGTGAGGGATCGAAATTCTGGGACAATTTCCCCGGTGCAACGACCCGTCTTCCCACTTGCACGATATTGTTCGTTTTGGATTAGGCTGACCCTAATGACACCCACCTAGTATTGACGACCTTACTTTTTCCCTAGCCCCACACTTCGAAATGGGTCTCCCATCCCTGAATTACTCCAGGGTGAGCACACTTAACTTTCCATTTCTAACGTGTTCCTTGTCACTAAGCACGGAAAAATACCTCGTGCATCGTGAGACGAATCATTATACTTAACGTATGATCGGTCACCGTCTATAGCTGATGTTGGGATTTGCCTATGGTGCCCTCTCGCACCCCCGAGGGGTTATTACATTTTTAAGTGGTATCATAGACATCACTACAACTAAACTAGAGGTGGTACGGTCCTACGTATAGGAATTCTAGGATCACATAGAAGGACAACCGACCATAAGAAGGGATGAGTGTAGGGTAGAACATGTTCTATATTTAGGAATTGACGTTAATCTCGTCTAAAAATGTTTTATAGCGTTTTTTTATGATTAGTCAATTTCTTATATAATTTTGAGTTCAATTAGTGTGGGGACACGAGCGAAATACGAGGTTGGGCCCACAATGTGTGAGCTTACGTCATCGGGAGAGCATAGCTCTACCTTGGTTTTCACTACAATAATCAAAGAATACAAATACAAATGAGAGATGATGACAATCCGAATGAAAACGGTTCGAAAAACGATCGAATCCACTCTGTCACGCTCGAGGTGGGGGGAGTCGTGACTTTTCGCACAAATTCTCGCGAATTTGTGTTGGTCGCGACTTTTCTACAAAATGTCGACACTACATGCACAATGTCGCAACTCCTGAATGCAAAATCTCGCATATGGAACAAAATGTCTTGAGTAAGGGGCAAGGTGACGAAAACTCGCGACTACAGCAATGCATACATGCACTCGCGATTTTTTGAGCGAAAATCCACGAGTCAAGGGCTTGAGTAATGGTTTTCGCAACTTTTTGCATAAAAAATCGCGACTCTGACATAAACTCGCGAGATCGGAACTTTGTGAAGCGTGCCAAGAGTCTGAACCCTTTTATGAGGCCTACAGTCTTGTATTTATATAAAAACTCGGCCCAATAAGTCAACTAAGGGTCCAAAAGCCCAGTCCTAATCAAATTAGCCCAACTTAATTAGAAAATACACAATGAATCGGAATAAGTGTCACAGCATCCGGAACTTCGAAAGTGCACATCGGTGGAACATGAATAACACGTAATGCAGGGAAAATAACCGAGAATACTCTTTTACTAGTTCATCGTCTCCAAATGCTTAGAAGGTAGCCAAAAATATCGCCTAAGGTCGCCAATGAGCTCTCCGAGTGCCAAATTACGAAAATACCCCTAGCATCATTTCCGACCGAAATCATCCAAACAACTCAAAACACCATCAGAATCCTCATACGTGAGCCCGAGATGACCAAATTATGATATTACCCTCGAGATCATATCTCTCAATAAATATAATAGAAAATCAAAAATACCCTTTAGCCACGTCAGATGAGCCCCGGGTTTATCATAATTACATAAATAACTCCGGTCAATATCAATAGTCCACTGGTTTGCAGATTCTAATTTTTAGTCGTAAACCACATTATATCAACTCGTCTAGAAATCTGAAACCCGTTCACACTTTTTTGAGATCACTAGTAATACGGTCGAAATCATCTCGTTGTCACTAATGGTATCAGATTTTTCAACTCGAAAGGTATGCTCTTAGACATATCTCTCTTTACTTTGCGTACTGACGCGTTTTATTATACACTAGAATTTTGATGCACTGCTTCGATTCGTAAATATTACACAATCGAACTTAGAAAATATTTTTAAACTGTCTGTCAAGAGGCTTCAATTTCAGCGTGGAGCTATCACTTTTTGCTTCATCAAAATCCAGCACTTCACAACTTAGGGGGCCCGTAACACTCCTCAACTTTGCAATTCAATTTTGTCCCCGTTGTTATTGTTACTTTGCGACCTCGAGCTCATATATCTTTTCCCTGCATAAGATATCCCTATGTTCGAACAAGAACATCACTTTCTCACCTCCGCCAGGAGGTCGCTACTTACTCCTTTGACATTCTCACTATTTCGAGGTAACTATTTTACGCTTACGCTAGATCATGTGAATCTTTTATATGCAGCTCAATTACCGGCTACATGTAAAGGCCATCGTCTATATAGCATGCTTGCTCTCTTAGTAAGGGGTCATTGAAATAAACAAGGCTATGTGTTTTAAACATGAAGGGTAACATTTGAATTTGAGGTCGAGTTCCCGACTTTGAGGCGAAATGATGACTTATTGTCTCTTTTAGATACGATCTTAGAAAAAACAAAGTGTCTCTAGTGACATCTAAGTATTAATGGTAGGGCTCAACTGAATAATAGCTTTGACGGTCATCGAATATTATGTAGGGGGACATACCGATCGAGGTTTGGTCGTTACCTTCCCTCTATTCCTACTTCCCATATATATATTATCTAAGAATTAAGATTCTTTCTGAAGTAACTATTTATCACTAGATGAACTTCGCCTCAGAAGATATTAGCCGAATTCTATGGGTTATAAGAAAAGAAAACAGGGGGCTACGACTGAGAATCATATATAAACCACATAAAGTTATGGCAATAACGTAAAATTGCATCATAAGAAAGCGAATGACTGTTATATTTATATCTCACCAATTTTGATCTCCAATATGTTTCCTTTGATAAAATAAGTCCCAATTCCGTTTGATATTAATTCTCTTTATTTGCGAATTCAAGATTTGCCTTTGCTTTGTTCCGTCTCTAATAAAATCTCACAACTTGATCAAGCCTGATAGTTGTTGCTATATTCGTATTATCTCGGGTAAGAAAATCCATGCCATCCATAAAACGACTTTATGACATCTCCGATAGTAAATAGGATAATCTATGTCATGCACGGAATAATTCTCTGGACCGTATGACCATAAATAGCGATGCACGTGTTATACAACAACGTGCTAATCCTTCCCTCTCATAACTAATGAACCCGAGGTATCCATAATATACATAAGAGTCATTCGTCATATGTCGAAAGAGTATAGACATTTCAGGGATAGTTGCTCGATCACTTTAGTACGAATTCTGAGTAGGCAACTTTGATCGTAACATGAGATTGTACGAATCCTTGACATACATAAGGGAATGACCCTTGACTGTCACAACTGCGTCTAAGGGAGCGATCTTAATACATCTAGGCCAACTTCTTTGTTCTTTCAACCATAACAAAAAATACGAGACAGTCATGAGACAATTACTAGATACACCATTCATACGAAATAAAAATACAGGATCATCCACTTAACAAAGATTCATCATGTTCATCGTTGACCTAACCAAGCACCCAACAATACCTTGCTTCTATATCTTTGACTTATCCACATGACATCCAAAGAACGGGCAAGGGACAAATGTCTTTCTTTACTTACTTTCCGAGATGAATACATTTTGTATGCTGCTTTACAATCTTTCTCAATAATTTTTTAATGTATACATTTACTCATCCACCAATAAGCCAACTTTCATGTCATAAGCTATAAAGGCTACCATGAATGAAACCTCTTAATCATCAAATAGGCAAATATCAGTGTCATTAAACATCCTTATTCGGCAAAACATTTACTTCAGAATATTCCTTGTTGTGGTTCGCTTCTCCGATCGCTTTGATCATAAATGTGAGTCCCTAGTCGTAATAGAATTTAGTTGAATTAATATCATCGGGCAAATGTTTGGCCTTTCTAACCGTTCATCCTAATGAAATCCATGAATATGATCCATCGGCAAATAAATGCACGTGCAGATGATTATCCCAAATGACGGATTTTTCAGACAATGGCCCCTTTTATAGGAGTATAACTTTACAATTTTGATAATATCTGAGAGTGTCCGGTCATAACTAACGAGAATTGATAACATAAGACCATCATTTGGTCAGTTGATTGTAAATGAAAATATGCGGTCAAAAATAACAAATCCATGATATAGGACCGTAACATGGCCAATCTAAAAAATTCTCTGTTATAACGTGACTTCATAATTTCTCCGATAGTAAACACTCTTCTCTTAATTGTAAATAACTTAGTATTCCGTGTCATATAATGAAACTTTCATTCATTTCTTTTCAATTTCCCTGATAGCTAGAAGAAAAATCTCACTCCGGAGAATCTGAATCGAGAAGTTAACCCCAAAAATAATAATAGCTTTCCATATGATTAGTTCACCGATTAGGGATAAATAATCCTTCGACATGATTTAGCAAAGAGATATTCGCAAATGTGATAGGGATTCCAGATAATCACAGAAGGCTTTTATGATAGTTCTTAGCATGGGTACGAGCCCTCAGAAATAACATCATTTTGTGGAATGTAAACCATAAGGCGAATATTTTGCCATTTTGATCGTTTGCTTATGTGAGACCATGAATACGATCACAAAACTCATACCGACCATTCCAATCAAAATTGAAAATGTGTGATCTTTTAGCAGAATGTATCCCTCGGCTATGCTAGGTAAACCAATCATGTAACAATGTACTTTCATAAATTATTTCCCCGACAATAAATAACAAGATTTCTTCCGGGGTAATCTGCCATAAATTTCGTAAATAATGATATCTCTATCGCACAAACGACATTTAGTATTTCTCATAGTAATATGTTCTCTACGAACTTGCATTCTTGCTGAGTATAAATTTGAACTCGAGATCAGTTTAACGAAGCGCTTGCATATCTGTTTGCACGTTCTCTTCTGGCATAAACTTGCACAGTGACTATCACACTTTCCCATCAGCATTGCAATGTGGTCATCACATTGTCCCACCGGTATAAACTTGCACCCGGGGTCATCACGGTGCCCACTTGCACCGCGACATCACATTGTCCCGTCGGTATAAACTTGCACCCGATGTCATCACACTGCCCACTTGCACCGTGGCATCACATTGTCCAGTCGGTATAAACTTGCACCCGAGGTCATCACAGTGCCCACTTGTACCGCGGCATCGCATTGTCCTGTCGGTATAAACTTGCACCTGAGGTCATCACGGTGTCCACTTGCACCACAGCATCACATTGTCCCGTCGGTGTAAACTTGCACCCGAGGTCATCACGGTGCCCACTTGCACCGTGGCATCACATTGTCCAGTCGGTATAAACTTGCACCCGAGGTCATCACAGTGCCCACTTGCACCGCGGCATCGCATTGTCCCGTCGGTATAAACTTGCACCTGAGGTCATCACGGTGCCCACTCACACCACGTCATCACATTCTCACCGCCAGTATATACTTGCACCCGGGCCATCACATTCTCGCCGCCTGTATATACTTGCACCTGGGGCCATCGTATTCTCGCCGCCGGTATATACTTGCACCCGGGGCCATCACATTCTCGCCGTCGGTATATACTTGCACCCGGGGCCGTCACATTCTCGTCGCCTGTATATACATGCACGTTGTACATGGAGTGAGAAATTTGGTATGAGATCACGGTGGTGATGAGATAATGAGCGTATAGGATTGTGAGCATGAGCGGAGAGGAGCTACCACGGACTTGACATATATCCAATTTGCGCATGTACTATGTATAAACGTGACTCATCGATCTTTTTAAAATAAAACTTCCCCTCTTTTTAATGGTCATATTCTAATTTTTTGAGTATCTTTTTTGACGACATGAATTCAATCGACTAGGGGACTGGTAAGATAGGAGTAGGTCCATTGCATTTTAGTATGATGGAGGATGGAATAAAATAATAGGTTAGCTTAGAAATGCAATGTACCGCATGTCTTGTAGTCGATCATTTTCAAACTTGTCACATTAGATGTTGTTTCAAAATAATTTGAACATGTTGAGTCTTCCTGTCCACGGCAGAATCGACTGTACATAGATACTGTTGGAAGATATCAAGGGGCCCGATTAATTATGAGATAGCCGGCTTAGTACCGAGCTTGTTTCCGTGGCAAAACGAGGTGCAATTTTATACCCGACTCCTCCATGACAAACCGGCGAGGGTCGCGCCCTCGTCGGAGCCTGGTCTATTTCAGCAGTGGCCATGATTTACCCAAATTAACCACAGATTTGAAATCCCAAATTCATCGCAAATTTTGAAGACCCAAAATTCTCCGGGGATTTTAAATCCCTAAATTTACCGTAAAATAAGCTAAACCACAAATTAACCTGGGAAATTCAATCCCCAACAATTCACCGCATATTTTATACCCCCTCGAATTCACCGTGGATTTTCAATAGCCCAAACAATAAACTGCGGATTTCTAAACCCTAAATTTACCTCGAGAAACCCTAAACCACAAGTCAAATTCAATGCGAATTTCCAATACCCAAATTCACCGCGGAAATCCTATACCCGAAGCCAATTCACCGCATAAACACAAGTAAGGTTGTGTTCATTTCAAATCATTGTCGGATCGCAAGGAAGGAGAGATAAACAAAGCCTACGGTAACCAAATGATACAAATTAGGGACATAACCTCGAAACGAGATCCTAAGATGTGTTACGAATGGTGGAAAACGAGGAGTAACAAAAGCGGGAGGAGAGCAAGGTAAGCATAGTTAACACAATGTAGTAAGGGGAGGTTTCGACGTAGGTAAGGAATAGGGTTAATAAGAAGGAAAGTAAAAGATATGAATGAACGAAATGAATCTTAATAAGATTCTAGGTGAGGAAAGATGGACCATCCGAAAGAACCCGGCATCGTGCCTAGTACACGATTCGTCAAGGAAAGGCATGCCTGATGAAGGGAACACTAAATTCCATGATGGTTGAGTACTCACTTGGGGACAAGGCAGAACGGATCAGGGTGAGAAAAAGGGTAGCATTTGAATACTCACTCGGGGAAGAGAATCACACGGCCCGCCGATTTAACTAACATCTAACGGTTGGCTAGGGTGGGCATGTACCGAGCATGTTACACTAGGCCACAGTAAGTATTAAATGAAAAGGAAAAAGGAAGATAAAAAGGAAATAGGAATTGAAAAGAGATATGTACACGAATAAAAGAAACTATTTACACGTGTGTTTATATTATGTCTTTATGAGATGATTTGGTAAGTAGAATGTGTGAAGTTTCCTTTAATAGATTTTGACTGCTTTACAGATTTTGTAGGTAACAAGGACGAGATGTAAGGAGGGCATGGGAGGAAGGTTGTCGGTTCTCTAGTGGTAGAGTATGGTCTTTTGAACACTTTTAAATTTATGTCATTGAACTTTGATGCATTGCACACTATGTTTTAACCTATGTTTTTAAATTTAAGTATAATCTAGTACAATTTCATCAATTTGACTAGGCTCGATTTAGGGTCGTTACACCCGGTCGGTAAATCATCAAAAATTCTGCATTGTAGTAGTGGAATATTTCTTCAAATGGATAGAAGTTGAGTCAGTCTCTTCAATTACCTAGGATGCTGTCAAAAAATTCTGATGGAAAAATATAATTTCAAGATTTGGTGTACCACAGGTGTGGGTGTCTGATAATGGTACGCAATTCATGGGAAGAAAGGTCAAAGGAATGTGTGATGAACTTAGGGTAAAACAGATGTTTACCTCAATGTCTCATCCCAAGACGAATGGTTTGACCGAAGATTCAAATCGGGCTATTGTTAAAGGGATAAAAAGACACTGGAGGACTTAGGAGACATTTGGCCCTATCGACTTCGAGAAGTATTCTGGGCATATCGAACCACAACAGGGGGCCCTCTTTTTCGCTTTTGTATGTATCATATGCCTTTGTTTCTGTGGGAAACACTTTGCAAAAACACAACGAGTGACCATGTATTATGAGGACAACAATGATGACCTGAAACATATGTATTTGAACTTAGTGGAAGAAAAGCGAGATGAGATATACTGTCGATTATTGAGGCATCGACATACTCCGGAGAAATGCTACAATGGGAAGGTGACAACTCGGTCTTTCTTGAAGGGTGATTTGGTCCGCCGTAGTGTCGAAGCCCAGAAGAATATTGGAAAGATCGATCTAAGATGGGAAGGTCCTTATCGAATTAAGGATTTATTGTTTGGAGAAGCTTACAGACTTGAAACCTTGGAAGGGGAGGAATTCCCAAGGTCATGGAATGTTGATCATATACGAAGATATCATCCATAAATGTGGGGTAATACTTTTTATCGATGTGTGTGTTGATCGATTTGAAAATTGTGGAAATGACTTTTCAAGTTTGAATAAATTTAGCGTGGTCGCCCATTTTACATCCATCGTTGCCTACCATCTACATGGTGAGAAGTCCGACCATATTCACACTTTTGAGCCTTTCAGGGGCCAAACATCCTGTTTCCAGTGACCTCTTCGATTAGTGACCATCGATAGCACCGAACCTTTCGTTCGACGATCATCTCTTCAGTCATCTCGTCGATGAACCCTAGCGTAACCTTCTAAGTAGTTACGACTGTAGGATGTCTTTTCATCCCATTATGTCGTTGACCCCTTGTCTGTCGTCATTACTTTCAAGCCACAATTTTATGTTCATGTTAATCATGAACCGCTCATTGGTGTGGTTTGTGTCAAACGCTCATTTTCAGGAAACCTTTCGACATGGTCCCCCTTTAAAAGGGCAATTGCAACAAAAGATGGAAAAATCCTCTTATTTCAGAGAAGTGCCCTGTGATGTGACAGGTGTGGCACTTTCCGATGGTCTGATCGGAAGTGCAAATCGCTAAAAATCGTCCTAAGGGTTACTTTTCTAATCATATCAAGGATGGTCATATTTCAGAAAACCGATCTAGATATCAATACACACAATCATTATATTGCATGATAATCGCTTGTGGCACACATATTCTAGAAATTTTTCTAGACATATTTACCAGGGGCTACCATAGTTGATTACCTATTAAAGATGTGTTATTACATCCATGATTGATATAATGATGATAATTATTCTATGGATTTTCTTGAATTCATCAAAGTTTTCTAGATTGATGTCTTTATGGTTGTCATTTCTTTATTGACACTTAGCTGGATTATGCCTTAAGAAAAATATCATATTGAGCGAAGGTTAGCATTATTATGCCTTACGAAAGAAATCAATTATGGTCGATGGTAAACGTATCGCCTGATTGATTGGCATATATTTGGTACTACGGTCAATATTATAATGATATGCGCTATTACGATTGCCGATGATTTGGTCGGTGTTATCAGTGTTATTAGTGGTCTTATGTTTGGACAAGGAAATACAAAACGTACATTCAGGAAAAACTGAAGCTTAAATCTCCTAGGCTTTCTATTACAAGTTTGTCTAAATGGTCGGCAAGATGCCCAAATTTTGGATCGTCGTCGTCCACCTTCATTAGCGAGCGAGGGTTGAAATCCCCATTGAAGGTGATCGGGTAGACATGTTCCCAATCCTCGGAGTTTGGATTTAGTCCAAAGATATTGGTGATATGTTGGACTAAAATATCTTGTTGCTCTTCATTCGTTCCGAGAGAGTACGTCTTCACTAGATTTTTGAAAGTTGGCCAAGTGACGAACCTATCCAGAAATGAGGCTAGATCTTTGACATTTTTGCGGACCGCATGCTGAACATTAGTGATCCAACTGTCATAATCTATGCTGCTTGTACTTATGTCGAGGAGAATATCATCGACGGAACTCATGAAATTTTGAAGTTTATCTCTATAAGTTTCAAGAGTATGATAATAATTATCTGTGGAATACCAAAGAGCACGCTCTGCACAGTTGATGTTCTCCTGTTCGGTCTCCAAGTGAGTGGCGAGGAGGTCACATTTGCGACCTCAATTCTCCTCCTCATCTCTGATTGAACCTCTTACGACGAACGGGTTAACTCTTTGGTGATCACATCCACTATGTTCATCAGCGTTTGATTTTCTTCCAGAATGTGGGGGAGTGCTTGTATTTGAAGTTTTGCTTCGGTTAGTCCCGCTCTAGTCGAGCGGATTTATTATTTTCTTCTACAAGTTTATTCTTCTCTTCTACGAATCTCCTTTGCTGAAGGGCAGTCGCCCTCAAGGAACATGTTGTCTTGTGATACATCGACAAAAGTACTTTCGACACCTGCACTGATTGATAGTTAGGAAATTATGATGGAACTCATTGAATTTATTTGAATTTACCTCGTGAAGGAAGAATGCTACGCTACCAAGCGAGACAATGGGTGGGGTCGAAAGTGTGGCGACCTCCATCATCTCGTAAGTATGATGACTTACGAGCATCTGCAGTGCTATCAGAACGGCCTGACGCATAATGACATTGACATTGACCGATAACCAGAGCTGGGAAGTGGAACGTTTCACCATATTTTGCCTTTGGAATTCAGCAAACCATGATAGAAAACTTTGACTCCCAGTGAATGAACTTGCTTCGGAGGGTGACATAGGGTCGTTAGTCATTTTTACTGGTTGGGCACGGTAGGCGATTGTTATTACGTCTGCCGATCGCACTGGAGATTCCCTCGGATGGTCGATCAATTGAACTTGCTCTTTAGTCCACCCAACTATCCTATTACAACTTTCAAGAGTCAAATCTTCAAAGAAAAAGTTTACCCTTTCTTCGAGGGGCTCCATCTCTAGAGCTACGTGCTTTGAAGGGATCGAAGAAGTCCCTTCGACAAGCCTTGTCGATCGAAATGCTTCTTCCTGTTCCGAAGCATCCCTTTCTGTAGTTATTTCTGCTAAGGAAGGTGGCGGTGTCAGTTAGGATGGCGAGGGCAATCGTCTTTTGGATGAAAACACTTACACTTAAAATATAAATAAATGAGTTAGGAGTTTGATGGATGTTAAAAGGTCGATCAGAGGCTTTACCTTCGCCATTTTGCCTTCAGTTTTTCAGTAGCTATCTCTTGCATTCCTTTCATTTTTCATGAAGAGTGTTCAGGGTTCAGGATTCAGATTTCACTTCTCGTGCTTCTAGTAAGTACTCCTCTAGGAAGGTGTACTTTGCACGTACATTGTCCAAATTCAATGAAGCACCCATCTGCAAAGAAATTAGGTCGTCAAAATTAAAATTTTCACCAGAGAAAATGCAGAAATATCGGAATATTGCAAGAAATTTGAAGAGCTCGTCGGAAAATCAATAAAAGTTCACAACGGAGGAGAAAATGCGAAAACATAGAGTGAAATTAAAGATTTTAACAGGAGGAGAACTAAAAACGAACCTTAGTTGATCGGACAAGCGCTGGAGTAAGGAGTAGAAGTCGACGGAGGTGATTGTCGGAAATTGCCACGAAATCCTTTGGAAACTGAGAAATTAGAGAGCGCGTGCGGAAATGACGACATGCTATGGTTTTGTTCTGACCCAATGCATGAGATTTCACCACTCGGAGAATCATGAGCTCGACCCTCTGAATTCTACATGATTATCGAGGTCTCCGATGTGATTGTCTTGGGCAGTGTGAGAAATTGAAACGATGTGTGTCGACCGCGTGTGGAAGATTAAAAGACGCGTGTCGAGGGATACTTGTCCGTGCATAAACCCAGACAAAGTCAACTCTTTTCGACGACGACGATCGAATGAAGTTAAGGGGCTAATGTTAATGCATGAATTTATGATAACGAGTCGAACTGGAAGGGTCGGATGTGTTATGTGATGATCGACATGTTCGTGGAATAGGCAATCGACATAAAAGCATTTCTGGTAGAGAGGTGATTACTCTCGACCGGCAATCCCTGCGGAAATTGATGGAGGAAATGGTTGGGGAGCTTCGACAGTCGATCATGCCCTCAAGACAAAAATCAGTGGCCCAACCACATGTTCGTAACCTTCGTATGGATGACAACCAAGCCGAAGCAGACATAGAGGGCAATCATCGAGGAAATCAGAGCTTTGATTTGGAGGAAATGTTTGGTTGGGACATTAGTCATGTTATTTCGGTTAGAGTTTTGACCATCCACATATTCGAACATGATCGAACAAATTATTTGAATTAACATGAACATTCATATAATATTTGAACAATTTCCGAGCATGAATTTTCGTTCGAATAAAATATGAACGAACATAAATATAGAAAGTTCAGTTCATTCGGATCAAATAACAACCCTAATGATGATGTTGCTACTATCATCGACCTTGACTCCACTGCCTTCGGTCGTGATGCTTCTTCCATCCATCTGTGACGATGTTGCTACTACCATCGACCTTGATGCTACTGCCTTTGGTCGTGATGCTTCCACCATCCATTCGTAGCAATATTGCTACTGCCATTGGTCGTGGTGCTTGAGGGTCGGTGTCTCTCGACCCTCCCCGAACGTCCTTGCTAAGTACGTTGTCCTACCCGCGTTCCCCATGGTCCTTAGTTCTCCTTTCTCCCCATATACCAAGTTTGAGGCCTCACATCAACTCCAACTCAAATTCGAGTAAAATTGATTCGAGTTTGAAACTAAGTAATTGGTGATTTTAGGTTATGCTATGTTTGTGCATCCGAAAACAATAATATATAATATTATAATATAGATTGTACATATATATGTTGGGATAATTTTCTCCGGAGAAGAAAATAATTTTCGTTATTCGGGGTTAGATCAAATTAATGCGATGATAACAAAACGTTAATGAAGAAAAAAAGAAATCACAAGATTTAGCGTGGAAACAAATAATCGGGAAAACCACTTGACCGATAAACATCGATCTTGAACTCACTATCATAATAAGAAAATGGAACAATATGTTATGCCCTTGATTGATTGATTGATACAATTGTGTTCATGAGGCTCACTATTTATATAGTTCAGACTATGATCTATCCTAGGAAATGTTCTATCGAATATTTTACAATATTCTCTTTCTATATCTTTGAATGTGTCTTCCATATATTAAGTTAACCATATAAAATTCCATATATGTAACAAACAAGATATATATTCATATCTTCTTTCATATATATAACTAACAAGATATATATCTTAATATTTTATTACATATATTTCATGGGTCAATTAAGTAAAGACATTTTCATTTCGATAATCTTGAATCCAACCTAAGTCTAATCCAACCGCTATAAAATATACACATCACAATCGTCCGATCCGTATCCTTGATCGGTCGATGTACCGATCAACATCACAGCTTCATGTAAGGTTTCCTTCCATCAGTAATACCCGCTATCGAGCCCTTCTATTTTCACCCGACATCCATTCTTAACAATACATACTATTGGTTAGTGAACTTGTGATATCTCCAACAAATTTAAAATGGTTTGGATTCAATTTGACTGGATTGGGATTCACGTTTATAAAAATTTAGTTTGAACTGAATATTGACTGAACCAGTTCGATTAATTTTAGAGTCTCTTAGGCTATCTGTAATATTGTCCGCACTCAAAACCATTTGCGCCGTATAAATCTCTCTACACATCTTCATTCTCCCACATTCACATCATATTCTCTTTCTACTTCTAAAATTTCTCACTCATCTACATCATTTTTATTTCTCTTTCATCTACATTATCTATTTCTCCAAAATTTATTTTATCTTTCTATCTCATCATATTTATTTATTTACTATTCAATTTATCAAAAAATATTTCGTTTTAATTTTAATATTTTAAATTTCAATCATCTCGACGATTAAACATTATTTTTTAAAATTTATATCTTTGTATGTATTATATTTCAATATTTAGATTGTATTTATTTTCATTTATTCGTACTCATTTTTAATATTTCGATTCAAAACGATCAAATTTTACCTAAAATTATATATGTATATTATTAAAATAAAATTATAAATTTTATAAATATATTTATTATTAAAATTTATATTCTAAATTAATTTTAAAAAAATAAAAAATATATTTAAAGCAAAATGAACGGTATTTCCGCGGACAATGGACACCCAAACCCTTGTTCGCGGAACGTATTTTTCCTAGGAAATACAAGAGTCCATGTAATCATGGACGCTCACGTTGAAGAGAGAGAGACAGGCAAGACCGTATTTTCATACGTCATTATCCGCCGTTAAAGAGAGCCATAAGCTTTAATAATTGTTTCCATCTCAACTCTAATTTTTGTACTTGTGCCGCCAACGGAGAAAAATGATTTCATATCATGTAATAGAGATCATTCAGAAGTGTGATAGAAATTTGATTAGGTTTTAGATTTTTATTAGATGTTATCCTATTTTGTATTAATGTCGGCATTTATGAAACCTGTGTATTCAAAGATTGATTTACTTTGTGGATTTGAAGGCAATCACTGGATTAAAAACTTAAAACTTCTAACGAATTACAAGAAACAATCATTGACAATAATAGAGAATAATTCAACCATTAAAGTCGGCAGAATTTGATATAACAACCTTTATTGCATTATTCCTTGCCAATGTCAACAACAAGAAGAAGCGGGTGTACCGCCACCGCAGCTTCCACGTTGGATACATATATATGTATATATGCTGTACATGTATGTGTATAAAGGAACCCAGCAGCTAGATTTGCTTGCCTTCGAATGTCTGACTGAACTGCCAATTTGCTGGGAAGATGTTGTAGTCGGTAACGCTCCTGCCATCACTCGTCGTCACTCTAAACGACAGACTCTGTCCTACGAGCTCTGTGTTTGACTGCCAATTTTGACCCCAGTTTCGAGACATGGCCTTCCATTTTGTGCGCGATCCCTTTATTGCAACAGCAATCACATCTCCGGCACCGGCAACATTGGTTATCAGAACCAGATTAAAGTAACGGTTGCCGGTGATCGTGAATCTGATTCCACCTTTCTTGACGCACGGCACCCTTTAACAAACAAACCCATAATTCAATCATTGGATTCCGCGAAATTAGCATGGTTTAATTTTACCTTCGGAAAGAAACGGGGACGATGCCTGCTCGATATTGAGCGATCTGAGTGAAAGCTGGTTGAGCGAGATCGAAGTGAAGCCGGGGCGGATTGCACCATCCTCCGTTATCGTTGGGAAGTGAGGGATTTGGTGGGCAGAAATTAGTTGCAGTGACAGTTATGATTCCCGCATAACAGTTGGGAGAGTTGATGCAGCGTAACTGGAAACATGCACCACATTTTTGGCCGTTGTTGAACAGAGCAGTACTCAAAGCTGCTGTATTTGTACCATATCCTTGATTGTACAAGTTCCCATAACCACACGCTCCCCCTGCATGCATCCAGACAATATAACGTAAAACTATAAAATTACTGTGGTTTTAGTATATTATATTATATCTATAAGCTAATAAATAATGCAAGTGAATCTCACCCATGGTTCCAGACGCATCATTACCACCATAAAACGTAGCATAAGCATCTTCCCAAGCTTGGGAACCTACAAAAATGGAAACGAGAGCGACAAGGACAACTTGGACAGCCATGGGGTAAAGGTGATGGTGGAGGATGTAAGTAAAGTCATTGGAATTGGAGCATATAAATAGGCAGTAAGAGAACAATAGAGTTGACAATTAAGATAAATGAATAATTGGAAGATCCTCTAAGAGCACATGCGTTTGTCTCAATGCTCAAGTCTACTCTCTGCTTAGTAGTTAATCCAATAACGATAACATTAATGTTGATGGATCTGGACTCCTAAATTTTTAATTAGTCAATAATACTTTTACTTCCTGTATATAACTTATTTCAGTATTTATATAAAATCTTAACCAAATGTAAGTTTTTTTTTCATTTTGTGATGGGAAGGTGTACTTATGTTAGTTATTTTAGTTTTCTTATTGAGGGAAAGATCATTCAATTCTCATCGGTTAACTAGAAACCATATTATAATAATTCTATTATTTTTAAAGTGCTATAAATTCAATTAACTTACTTGAATTTAATGGCTCGAGGTGCATATGCCTCATTTAAATCAATATTATGTCTAAATTCTATTCCAAATTTGCAATTCAATTTATTATTTGAGTTTGCGTGATCCGATAGACTAGGATCCAACAGAATGTATCAAGCAATACAAAAAAATACTAGTTTTCATCGAAAGATGTGATACCGATGTTATATGGACCGTTATGTAAATACTAATTGGAATGTTTGAACTAATGGTTAGTCAAGAGTTCATCTAAGGTCAATGTGTACTTTTACCTACATTATTATTCAACTTTAACTAATTATTAATATTATTATTAAATAAAACCCTATACTATGGTCTACTGAATTAAAATCTATTGTGCCAAAAAAGTCAATTGAGAGGAAAAAATAAAAGGAAAGAAAATAAAGTGCACGCGAGGATTTAATTTGTGGCTTATTCCAATTGTGGTCAACTGGACAAATCAATATTTACTCAAGTTAATAAATTAATATATGTATTAGAATATATTGTAAAATATCATAAATGAATGTAATTTCGTGTTGAAAACAGTATCAATTGTTTTAAGTTGATTTTTCTTTTATTAAACACTTATTCACGATTACATAGTGTTTGAAATCTTATTCACCATTAAATTATGCAAAATCAAAGAAAATCAAGGATGTAGTTTGGTGAAAGATTATTTGAAGAAACGAGCGCATAGCAAGATGAGCATCTAATGCAATCCATGTATGCCATATAGCCATCAATATATTCGTTATAGATAATTCCATAGCCAATGGATCCCTTGTAAACCCACTTGGGGCTAACCTGCAATATACGAAGTCACTCGGGTCGCCCATGGGAGAGGCATGATGATGAGCATCGAGCCAAAGCACGAATGAACTGGGAAGACCAACCAGGGTCAGAGGACTTGCCGTGGCAAGGGGCAGCAAGAGAGACTGTCCATTGACCATGCCGGCAATACCGAAAGGGGGCAGCGACCCTTCTCGAACGGGAAAATTTGTATCATATAGTGTCAGATACGGTACATTAATAATTTGTTACTTATTATTTTTTTGTTGTGAGTATTGTTAAAATTGTGGTTATTGTCCCACATTGAAAAATGAAAATAGATTGAATTGGATTATAAGAGAGAAAGTGGACCATAGTAAATGATTTGTTCAAGTCTTTTACAGTGTGGTCTCATCTCTCTTATAAATTATATCCGAGCATACTCCCTACGTAAATTGACCAGACTCTAGAAATTTAACATGGTATCGGAATGAGTTCGAAAAAATCCTGAGTGATTTTACCGGGGGTTAGTTCGGTTTAATGAAATTGCCGGTTGGTAATCCACCGGTTTGAATGATCAAGTCCAACTTATCAGGTGATTGGACTTGAGGGGGGTGTGTTGAAATAATTGATATTTGTCCCACATTGGAAAATGAAAATGTGGTGGATTAGTTTATAGGAGGGAAAGTGGACTATAGTAAATGACTTGTTCAAATCTTTTACGATGTGGTATATTCCCTCTTATAAGTTATATCCGAGCACACTCCCCACGTAAATTGATCCGAATCTAGAAAATTCTGAGTGAACAAGCAAGGGGTTTAATGAAATTGCCGGTTGGTAATCCACTGGTTTGAATGGTCAAGTCCAACTTGTCAGGTGGTTAGCTTGAAGTGGGTGTGTTAAAATTGTAGGTATTGTCCCGCATTGGAAAATGAAAATAGATTGGATTTGATTGGATTATAAGAGGGAAAGTGAACCATAATAAATGACTTGTTCAAGTCTTTTACGATGTGGTCTCATCCCTCTTATACGTTATATCCGAGCACACTCCCTACGTAAATTGACCCGACTTTAGAAATTTAACAAATATAACCGTGATGGACACCTGAAAAGACATTTATGACAAAAGATCATGGTTTCTCTAAATATAGAAACCGGCCATATTTTTAAATTTTTTTAAAACAATATCTTTGTTTCCACTTCAATTAGTTTCGAGTTCGTGCTGCCACCATAGTCATTCTCCCGAGATAGGGAAATGGAAATTTTGTTCTCCATAAATGCCATGAAAGCGGCTATATCTTGTATTTCAAGGCCCCAGATCACGACATTGTTTTACACTGAAGAGTCTAGCTCACTTTGTCAGGCATGGAGCTCTAGAAAAATGGATACAATATCATAAGCTCGTGGAAGCCACTAGAGGGAAGATTAGGTATAACAATGGGGGCAAAAACGAAGAAGCTAAGTGGAAATTGGAAGGAATTTCAAGGAGTTAAGAACTGGGAAGGTCCTCTTGATCCTATAGATGAACGATTAAGGGACGAGTTCTTGGAGGCCCCATAACGCTGTTTTTGCCACCATACAATGGTTGTCTTACCCGAAGAGAGATATCGATAGAATACAATAAAAGACGCCATTAATGAGTTTTACAGCTAGAATGATTAACAAAACCAGACTTGCAAATTGTTTGTTTATTTATAAATGTATAAGCTTTATGAATTTGAGAAGGTTGCGTTTAGTCCCATTCTCAAACCTATTTTATGAGTCATCGTCTTGGATGTACTGTCAGGACCAGCAAACCCGTTCTCCGTCATCCTCTTCAAAGTTTTTTCCAGAGGAAAGGAGTGTTAGAAAAAAAAAGAACGGTTTGAGTAATTTCAACAACCAAGCAACATAATTTTATTTAAAAATTAATAATAAATTGGTTTATGGTATAATAGAACACGAGCAACTATCTGTCCATCACTGATATTTTCATGATAAGATTTACGTGAGAGTTACAAATGTAAAAGTACAAAATTAGTGTCATTTTCATTTTTTTTATTTTCTAACAATGCTTCCCTATACAAAAAACTCATGGTAGATCATCCCATGTGACAAGGCTACCAGGTACACTAAGGCTGCAGACCGTAGGTGGGAAGGTCTGAAAAGTGACCGACCATGGCCAGTGTACAAAGTTCATGCACTCACTCTTGCATGTAGCGAAGGGGATAGAGGCAACATAGTGACAAGAGCGACATGACATAAGCTAACCATGTCAGGCAGTGGTTTGGTGCTGCAGGGTACGGAGTTGCGCGTGTCAGGGTTCAGTGATGTGTAGTAGAGTACGGGACTACGCGGTCAAGGTGGCTGCAACAAGCATGTAGCGCACTGTACGAAGTCACGGGAATCAATCACGCACACATGACTAACAATAACCACACAAAGCACGCGGTATAAATAGATATACATGAACTTAGATGAAGGGAGATCAAAGAAGAGAAACTATAGAACCTTATGGCCATATTCATGTTTTCATGGCACAACACGATAAGCATGCCATGGAGCTACGACTATAGGGAGCAAAATTGGGCTCCTTCGCCTAGATATCCTCAATGGTAATGTGACCAAATCACGAATGAAACCTGAACTTAGGGTTACCACTCATGCTTGGCTTTGGGTTAGATTCATGGATTAGTGGTCATCACGAGTCACGAAGCATGCAAGTCAAGTCATGGAAAAGCATTGGTCACATGTTATGATAGGGGACGCGGCTACCTTTTGCGGTTAAGATTCAATATGGCGCACAAAGACTTTAGGCATATATTTTTCTTACAGGAATGTTAGTCTCACGAAGTGCACTTTCATGCTTTAGGGCATGAGGTTCCGGAAAGCCAACTATGATGTGACCCAATAGGCGGCATTACAGTGACGGTGACGGAGGCACCATATCTCGTATTCGGTTAGCAAAATTATGTAAATACGACTTTTTCGTTGTAAACATATGATCGTGTAGTTTTTTCGTGAACTCTCGTTTGATTTTTCTTTATTAAAGTCCATGAGGGCACGACATATTTTATAGACTTTACAATCCTTTTTTCACTAAACTTTCTCCGAAGGTCACCGGGCAACACGGGTAGAATGAGAGGTAAAACAGTGAGCGGTAGGACTCGCACAATCGAGGTCCGGGAAGTATTCTCGAAGTCTCTAATGCCATAGCATCGTACCCCAGGTCTAGCCCTGGAAGACCGAAGTACCTGGCCTTGGGGAATAAGGTACGAAGTGTCGACTCGAGTCTTAGCGTTGGACTTCGACTGCTAGTCCAATTGGTGGTGGAAGGTCGTGTCATCTCATGATGCATGGAACACGAGGCGCGAGACTCTCCCGCCCAACCTCCTAACTAACCCAATAGCTAATGATTCCTGGCAATGGGGTTAGGTCCGAGGGGATTGGCACAAGATCAAACGATCATCGATGCAACACCTCGGTCCAAACCGCGACCGACTATAACCCTTGAGCATGGAGGCTTAGAAGGTGAAAATTTTAGTTCTATTAGTGCATGGTTGCATGGTCGCATGGTCGTTTGACCTTTTGGTGTTATCATTGTTTATTTTCATGTTATGATGAAAAGGGGATGGTCTCATGTAGAGACATTGTCGGGGGTTAAACACGTGTGCGAACAATATTGATAGATTAAGTAGAACCCGAGAATTAAAGAAAAAGAGAAAACAACGTCACCAGAAATTTAAAATGGAAACCTGGGATGGGTAAAAACCACGTGAACGGCGGAACGACCAAATTCACTATCACTTGAGAATGTTACAACACATATACATGAAGAGGAAATTCGGAATACAAAAAGATTGAAGTGTTTAACAATGAACTTTAAGGCTTCCTTATATATATGAGTTGGTTTAGATAATTAAGGTAACTAGAAAATATTCGTTATATTTGATCATATCCCCATATAGATATTCCGTAATCAAATCATATATATGCATATATATATATATATATACTGATTTGATATGATCTTGTTTTCATGAATATCTCCTTGTATAACTGACGAAATCCTAGACCAATGGGCCCCACCATATCTCTGCTAGGTCCTCTACCGATTGTCTCCATGTCATATCTTCGGGTCGCTTCCTTTGTCACCTTTGGTATGGCGTGCTTCAGTGCTTGACCGATCGACACCAATACCGATGGTCCTCTAAGTGCACCCGATCGACAACAATGTCAATCGCCATTCAAGTGTGATCGATCAAGAACATTACCGATCTCTACACTTAACAATTTCTCATTGAAGATCGATAATGCATCTCATCTTGATAGTGTCTACTCACCAACTGACTTGGTGAGTCCTACTAAAGTTATGCTCTAACTTTGCCATAGTGACTCCATTCGTTAGCATATCTGCCGGATTTTCAGTACCTTTGATCTTCATCAATTGAAGCACATTTCTCTTGAGCATATACCTAATATAGTGATACTTCAAATCAATGTGCTTCTTCTTCGTATGAAATACCCGATTCTTCGCCACGCATATAGCGCTCATACTATCACTATGCAAAGTCCGATGATCGGTCCTTTTACCGATATCCATCAGGAAATTATGTAGCGACACCATTGGCTTTCTTGCATCGGAAACTGTAACATACTTTGTCTCAATAGAGGAAAGTGAGACACACTTTTGCAACTTTGTCTTGCAACTAACACTTGTACTGCTGACAGTAAATACATACCCTGATGTACTTTTCTGATAATGTAGATCTTCTCCGAGGCCGGCATCCACGAACCATGTTAATTCGATAGGTCCTCTTCTAAAACATAGATCTCGCTTTGATTTCCCTTTGAAGCACTGCTTCTTAATGTTCTTTTCCAGGGTTCGACATGAACCTACTCACGACTCCCACTTCATGTGCAATTATGGTTGTTATTCGATCTGAACGAACCGAACTCGTCGTGTTCATGTTCGTTCATATTTTTATTCGAATGTGTTCATGTTAGTTCATATTTTATTTGAACGCTAATATATGTTCGGATCATTAAGTAAATGTTCATGGTCGTTCAAATAATTTGTTCGAACATGTTTGAAATATTTATGCGAACTTCACCAAAAAAATCAAATTTTTTTATTTTACAAACAAAATCACAAAAAAATAATGTATTGAAGAAATAATCAAACAATTATCTTTCATAAAACAAATAAGAAACTACATAACTAATAACATAATAAAGTTTTGTAAATGTTTTTAAACTTAAATACTATAATAATATATTAGTATAAAAATTAATTAAAATAATATATTTGTTAACGAACGTTCGAATTTGTTCACGAAAATGTTCGTGTTCGTTCAAATTATAAATGAACAAAAAATAATGCTCGAACAATGTTCAATTTTTATTCGAAAGAGCGAACACGATCACATACGAACCGAACACATATTATTCACGAACTGTTCGGTTTGTGTAACAGCCCTATGTGCAATGTCATGTCTAGTATAGAACATTTCAAACATCAAAACTACTTATCGGTGAAGAGTAGGGAAAATTCTTCATCTCTTCGGCTACCTAGTCGGTCATCGGCGCAAGCTTCTTTGAAAGTTTCACTTGTGCTCCCAAAAGGTGTTTTAGTCACTTTCAAGTCTCCCACTTGATAACGATAAATCACTTTTTTAATATATTTTTCTTCAGAC